>JANPWX010020150.1:3317121-3402847 GCA_024734555.1 Trochalopteron elliotii | reverse complement strand
TCTCCTCTCCTCTCCTCTCCTCTCCTTCCTCAGCTAACAGTCTGAACATTTTGAAAAAGACACACTTGAACCCAGACAAAATTCCCCCAGATGAAGCCCAAAATAAAAGCAGAGACACAGAGATAAAAAAATGTTTCCACACAGGATGACCTTTTGTTGGAAGAGAGAGGTTATGGGATTTTTCACGCACTTCAATCTCAGCCTTACTAGGTGAGTTTTAACTGTTCATTTTCTCCACATCTTTACCTTTTTTTTCCTCAGTAACACCAGGGAGCCTTTTCCTGTCTGGGGTTCTCCTCATTGCCCTTTTCCATGACTTTGTCTTGTCACTCCGACCATAGTCTTGTTCTGCCAGATATGTTTCATTTTCTGCATGACTTCCCCTGGATGGGCATTTCAAGCTGTGATTTCTAAGCTTGATCTCACACTGTAGATCCTGTTATCTCAGTAAAAAGCTTTAAAGTTCAAAGTGAGCAGGATGAACAATACTTTAAAAGGAGTGTAAAGTCTAAGCATCCTCTGTGTGGGTGGATTTCAGTAAAAAATAATCTGTTGTTTGCATGCTTTTATATGGAGAAAGAAGAATTAACAACAGAGATGCCAGCTTGAGGTAAAAATGTTATAAAATGTTATTAAGGGGGCTGAGGAAGTGCTTGCAGTTTTGGTTCTGTATCTACACCAAGTTGCCATGGGACTATTGCCACTCAAGGCCCCAAGGCTTCCCTTACAGCTGAATTTGTTCCAATGCCACTGAACTCTGTAGCAGACTTTAGACCAAACTAGTTAAGCAGAAGAAGCATGGACCAAGTAGTACAATATTTGCCACACAAAGCAACTGAATAAACTCTGGTACAAGAGAAAGGACAGTGTTTCTGCATTTTGCACTGATGTCTGTGTGGCTCTCTTCCACCTGGGCTCCCTGGAGCTTGCCTAGCTCTATGGGGATTTTTGACAGTCTTTTTAGGACAGACGGACCTGGGAGTGTGTACATGGAAGGTCTGTCCTTTCTTGCTGTCATGGATTGTGTTGGTATTCAAGATTTTCTGGCAATACACCCAAACAGGACCACCTCCCTACAGCCACTAGCACTGACTTTCCCCCTGATGTATAAAAAGGCATCTTTAGAAATGTGATAATTGGTTTTAATATTTGTGGATTGAGAGCTGAGATTTTCGTTGCTAGAATATAATTTCCCTAAACACGTACTGAAGGCATGTTAGAATTCAAAGAGAAAAAATCTTTGAATTTTCAGGAAACTTTTGCTGGAGTAGGGGGTAATTTATTCTGTCTAACATGAGCCATTTAAAAGTTATGAGAATAGTCTCATAAATAAGAGGAGATGCGACAGAATTTTTGGAAGGGTTTCTTTTAAAACAGCCTTTTTACAAATAATTCACTGGTGGTACCACATATCCCACTAAACTACACATAAATTAACCTGGTTGTAAAAACCTTTACACAAGGAATTGAGCTCTAAATATAAGAAAGTTTATACAGAAAAAAATTGTGGAGGTGACAAAGAAATTTAAGATCTAGCTGTGTAATACACAACCTGGGTGGCAAACATCTTGTGGTATCCCTATGACTTATTCATGAGACACGACTTGGATGGTGAACACGTATTTTAGAAACATATGTTTTAAAAGGAGAGAGGATTTGATTTTTGGTCCAGTTATTTATTTAATTATCCATTGTTGTTTTAAATATTGAAGCATAAAGAGAATGAACTAATTTAAAGTCTTCAGGACAGAATGGTTCATCCTTCTGATGTGCAGCCCATCATGCATGCTTCAGCCCAAAACCTAGGTGTTCACAATATCCGTGGTATGGTGGTGAGGCCATCATATCATGCAGCTGTGCAGTCTTTCCTTTTTCAGCCTTTCAATTTTTATATTCTTTTTCTTTTCTTTTCTTTTCTTTTCTTTTCTTTTCTTTTCTTTTCTTTTCTTTTCTTTTCTTTTCTTTTCTTTTCTTTTCTTTTCTTTTCTTTTCTTTTCTTTTTATTTTCTTTTCTTTCTTTCCTTTTCTTTCCTTTTCTTTCCTTTTCTTTCCTTTTCTTCCCTCCAACCTATCCTAGGAAAGATACAGGAAAACAGCAAAGGGACACTGGCTTGTTTCTAAAAATCCAAAGCTCCATTATATCTGTCTTCACTGGGGATGCATGCAGCACATGACATTGCATTTCATACTTAGTCTTGTTTTCATTTTGCCTGGGAATTAGCTGGGTTGAGCAAAGATTCCTGTTTAGACCATGGCAGCACAGTTATTTTTGCTATGGAAAAAAGAAAGGTTGATGGCAGAGAGTAGGGCACATCATCATCTCTTTCTCAAATATATCTGGGACGTTCCTAGGACTAGCCTATATTCTTCCCAGGGCATCCTGTAATGCAATTTTCAGAGAGAAATGATGCACTAAATGGATCTTTCATTTGACTCATTACAGCTATTCTTACATTGTTATGGCAAAAGAGCAGAGTAATAGACAACCAGCATGTTTAGATTTGTTTGTGAAAATTATTTGGTAATAATTTACCAAAAGCAAATATAGTTCTCATGAAGATATTGAATCATAAGAGCACAAAGGCAGAAGAGTCGCATACAGAAACAGCAACCTGGATTTGTTGCAAATACTGTACATAAAAGGGGTCAGGATTTGGACAAGTTGTGTCTCAAATCACTGCTTTCGTTTTGTAGAAATATATCCATTTAGCTCTGCCTCAAAAATGAGAAAAACAAGACAGCTTTATACAGGTTCCTTGTATTTTCTGTATGCTAAGAAAACTCCATATATGCAGAAAAAAATACAATGACCTCTAAAGTAAATGCATTTTTTTTAATATGTTCAAAATGCCCTCATTCCTGTTCTTAAGTTACATTTTACAACAGTGAAAGCAACTAAACCTTCATTGTCCAAGCTTTGAAATCAGTATGGCAATACTGTCATGTACCCATTCCATTTGGGAATAAATTAATTCTCAGTCACATGACTAAACAGATAAATGCAGCTCCTTAAGTTAATCTTGTTTTGTTGAGTGACATTCAGATGTATGCTCTGCTCAGAGCTCTGGACTCTCTTTAGTTAAATATTTTTTGTATTAGGGAAATAACCATGACTTGCCAAAGAGAAAAACAGTTAGAAAATTCTAAGAAACACAAAGAGAAAGAGAAACAAAACAGCAATAGTTAATTTTTCAGTTCTTGTGATTCAGAGGAGAAAAATCAGGATGTACTGCATGCTGTTTAATTTGTAGTTAATGACATTCATTATAATGACATATTAGACATTCAGAGCTTTGTCTTCTATTGTTCGGGCTTTTTTAGAATGTTAATATGTTCAGGTTTTGAAATACAGTAGAGTTGTTATGTTATATTATTTTATAATATAATAATTGTATTATTTTGGCAAAAAGGAAGTCTATTTCTCTCAAAGCAAATTCCAGATTCCAGTGAGGGAAGGTTATGATCCTAGATGGATCCAGATTAGATAAAAATGGTAACCTCACTTAGAGGGACACCACAAAGGCAGCTGTTTTCCTGGCTTTTCATTAGGTACAGACAATGTGCCCACATCAGTGCTGAACAAAGGAGAACACAGCAAATTTAACCTTGGTACTTACTTTGTCTCCTACAAACAATTTTGCCATTGAAAAGGAAAAGCGAGGTTTTCTTATAGGAATGTTTCAGCAATTTATTTTAGAAAATATTGTTTGCAGTGTTCCTTGTCTATTTTGGACATCAGTCTGGTAGGAATAGATGTTTTGAGCTCATTTCTAAAGTGGAAAGTGTAGAAGTTCTGGTACTTGACCCTTCAGGAATTATAATGGAATTGAATACTTTCATAAAAGCTGTTCTGCTAATTTAAATAATAGGGATTTTCTAGAAGTTCCACAACAAGAAAACTAGGAGCAGAGGAAATTCAGCAAACTTCTGTCATATTTGAGTAATGAATCAGAGGTGGTAAACTCAGCGATTCTGTAAGTAGATGAGGTATCTCAATAGATGTTGCATACCACAAGAAAAAGAAACAGTGGATTGGAGTACTGTGGTGGTATCTCAAAGGAAACTTTTGAAACAGAGTTTTTCAGTTACACAGAAACCATTTATTTGTAAATTTAGTGTTGGTTTGCTTTACCTAGCAAGACAGTTGAAAACAGAGACAAAAAAGGGAGAATTAGAAATGATTTTACAAATGGTCGTAAAAAGTAATATCCTGTTTGGATGTTTCATCTGAGAACTGTATCTTCTCATTTTCTCTCCATGATGCATAGGAGTGTGAAAATTAGTATTTTTGTACCCTCAATACTCTAAAAAAGGGTAAATGGAAATCCAGTTAACTGAAACTTGCAAAGAACCCTAAATTTTCAAGTTTGTGTATGAATTTATTATTATTATTCAACATAATATGTTTACAGAGATGGAGTTCTGCCATAGTTTCCATTTTAATAATTTGATTTGCCTGTGATATCAGTCAGCAGATCAACTGCATTCAGGATGACAATCTGGCAGCACCTGCCTATGGCATGAACCTCTGATTTCATTACAGCTGATGGTTCTTTCCAATAATTCTGACTCTCAGCAGAACTGTCCTTCCAGTTCCCATGTGAAGGGTGGAGAAGGACATGCTAACACACTGGCAAAAGGAGAGCTCCTTAAAAAAACAGCCTTCCTCCAATTCTCCTCTGTGTACAGCTGCCCCACAGGGACTCTGGCAATGTGGTCCTGAATTAAGTAACTCACCAATATCAGCTCCTGCCAGAGAATCAAGTGCCAATATGGAAAATGAGAGAAACCAGACTTTCCTTCTTTCTTTTTTCTTCTTTTTTTTTTTTTTTTTTGAAATCAAGACATAGACTGCTTTAAAAAACAGCAGCTTATGTCTGGCACTCAAATTAATGTGGCAAAATGCCATGATTTTCAATATTGATTTACAACTATATCCCAGTTCATAAACCTGTAGTAGTGACTTCTGCTGTCACATTATATGTGTGTAGTCAAGAAAAAGTGTTTTTAAGTCATAAAACAATAATTCAGGAAATGGAAATGTTGAAAATCATCAATGTGATGAACTAAACCACATAAGCATTAAATTTCTGACTGATGCATGCTTTTAGTATTGTCAGTACTAAAGGACTAGCTGCACACCATGTAATTTTTAATAAAAAATATTTAGAGAAGTGAATTTTAATCAAGAGATTTCAGTCTATTCTCTCTGGATGAGACCTTTTTCAAAAATTGTGATTTTATCTATTGATATGAAATGTAAAGCAAAGATCAAGAGAGATGGAGATTTTTGCCTGGTCCATATGTATTTATAAAACTACTGTTCTGATCTGGAAGCATTTTACGTTTCTGTTCTCCTTGGATAAGGTCATACAAGAGAAGGGACAAATGACTTCATTGTTAACAAATCCAATTTAGAACTCTTCTCTTTGATCCAGTGTTGAGGTCTGTTATGATTACTGAGGGATACCTTAATTAATGTGCTGAAACTCAATAGCGTAAGTAAAGCAACTATTGATTAGTTTTTGGGGACATGAACACATTGGAGGGAAGTCTAGACACAGCACTTCTTATAAACAAATACTGCAGTACTCCACAGCAGTAGATGTAATAATGTGGCTTCCAATAGTATTTAGAGTTATTACCATAGAATATTGTCATGGGATTTGTGAACAGAAATGCACCTGACAAGCTCAGAAACACATCTTCAGCTGCTTCTGTGGAACTAATGTGGTATATCAGCTGACCAACTGTCAACGTTATCTATTATTTATTCTCTAGCCATATGTTTTAAAAGGGTTTTTTTACTGGGGTTTTTCTTGATGTTTTGTTTTGTAACTCACGGCCTGATGCTGTAACTTTAAAGGCTGCTTTCTTAAAGGATGGATCTATTCAAGGGAAGAGTGTGTGTGTATCCAGTTGAACTGAGTATGGTTATTTCTCAACAGTCACTGATTTCATTTGTCATTTTATTGCTTGAGTCAGGGGAGTGGATTAAGGCACAGGATGTCACTGCCATTTTAAGAGAGCATCCTTTTTGAGAAGCCAGTTTATTGTTTGGTGTTTATTTGAATAAAAAGCTCTTCTACACAATGTGAGTTGCTTCCTGAGAGGAGGCAGAAGCTGAATAGTATTCTTCATGGGAAAGGGAATGATTTACTGCACTGAGTCACCCGAGGAATTTGCTACAATCCACTCATTCCTGTGCAGAAATGAAAGGATGTGGCTTCATTGTAGTCAAACCCATAAAGCACATTGACACCCAGGAGAACAAGTCCTCAGCAGAGTTACTGGTCATATTGACCAGTAAAAGATTTATGATATTACAAAGTCTACTGTAAGTCACTTCAAGATTTGCATGAAATTGGTAATGGACAGCAATGAACAAATTCTTCAGGACAAAGTTGGCTGTTCCAGTTCTGCTTGGTTACAGAAACAATTTCCTGCTATCCCTGCTGTTCATGTTAGCTGTGAACAGAACATGTTGGGATTGAAGTAATTGCTCTTTTTCACAAATCTTTCTTGACTAGAAATCCACACTCAAGTTAGTATTTTCTAGTTTGTTGCCATCACACATTTTCTGCTGATCACTAAACTAAGAGCACTTCATTACAAAAGTATAAATATTCTCTTCTGACACAATTTTAAATTTTTATTTCTCTCAACAACTTTACGTATGGTTTGATTAGTTTCATAGTTTGGGTTTTTTCCCCCATTATTTGCTTTTACCTGGACAAGTTACACTGAGGATTTATCTGACAAAACACCTATTTGAAGTACTTAAATTGGAGGTTCTTAGAACTCATACAGGATCCCAGACATAATACTGAAGAAATAGTGGAGTAGCATCACAATAAGCAACATGTTTAATACAAATGCCTAAACTGATTTAAACCCACAATAAGAGATAAAAGTTAAAATCTCTAAACTTGTTGTATTAAAAAAAACCAAACATCCAATAACTGCCTTCAGACTTGAGACGTATTTTATATAACTACAAACCCCTTGATTAAAACTTCCAATTAATATCAAAACTTTCCAAATAATATCAAAAGGGAAACTAGCTAGAAAAGGGAAAATTAATGTAAAAGCACTGTGGATGTTCTTGGGACAGGTTTTGCACATGTTATGGTTATGTTAGATAAGCTTTTCTTTTAGTAGAGAAAATCGTCATAGAGAAACATTTGCAATTTTAATATCATACAGCAGGGTCAGGCAATAGAACTTTCTGTCACAGGTCAATCACCTTAAAATAGGGGTAAATGTGAGAGTACAAAGATGAAAGCCTCAAAATGAATAAAAGATGGTAAGAGTCACAGAATCATAGAATCATAGAATTATTTAGGTTGGAGAAGACTTGAATTTTTACAAATACCCTGTCTGCTGAGGGACTGAGGTGATGTTTCTGGAATAAAGTGCTTGAATGTGAAATCACCTCCTGTTTCAAATCCACTCGGCAAGAGATTCATCCAAACTTGAACTATTTTAATTTTAGACAACAGATTTGTGCTTTGGCTGTATTGCACTTATAGTGCACTACCTTTAATTTAGAAGGAATAGGGAGATCCTAATTAAAAATAAGTGGGTAAAAAAACCAAAATACTGCTTTCATGCTAACTTCAAAATCCTTGATGTTGCTTATTTCATTTCTACATCCTGTGATGCCCCATATGTTGTAAATCTTATATTTATTTTTCTACTAAAACAGTCTATTTTGTAGACTACAATGCCATTTTCATTTCCATTGTACACAAAAAACCACCTTTTTCTCAGTAAATATTTCTGTTCCTCTGCCCTGTAAAAGCATTATTTTTAGTAGTTCAAGAAGCCTATTAAATTATATTTGAGAAATGCTTTTATTTATTACTTTATCCTTTCTGATGTGTATTTTTTCCTGTAAAAATAATAATAATAATAAATTGGACAATTGACGTGGGAATTGAAGTCCTTTTTCTGTTTGGCAAGGGGACCGTCATACATAGCAAGGTTCTGCCTCCACGCTGTGTTCCACTCCTTGGTTAAGAGAACAATATCAATATTCTGTGGTACCAAAACTAATTTTTTGTCTGTGGCAAAGAAAGTAAGACCACTTTTGATACAATGATGATTTTGATTTTTTTTTTCAGGTAAATTTTCCTTGGATATCCGTGGTTACTTCTCTGTGTAAGGGGCTGTTGTTGGAAAATCAAGGTGAAGTTCTTCCAAGGTAAAGTTCTTCACAAATGCTAATTATGCTTATTTCCTTCATCCTATACAGGACTATAAAGAAAGCTCTGAAGTAAAAGATTTAACAACATTTAAATAGTTTTTTTATGTGGTAGCACTGCTGTATTTATATATGAAATTTTAGCGAAAGGCGAAGCTTGTGAAACAAATAATCGTCAGTGAGCCATGACAAAATATGTACAAAAACCACTACTACATAATTGATGCTTCAGAACTCAAGGACTAATAGAAATAACTATTTTTCAGAAGAATTAGGGGTATTTTTGCTCTTATTTTAAAATGTGTATGTGTACTCTCCTAATCTTTGGTGATCTCAGTGATACAACACCTGAAATCTCCTAAATGTTAGCCCCAGCTCTGCATCATTTTTGAGAGGTCTAAAGTGCGAAAAAAGAACCCCTAAATATGCACATATCCAAGCTCCTCTTCACTAAAGAGAAATGATTCTCATATCTCAAAGTGACAGCCATCTCTAGAAATCACAGTGACCTATTCATTAAAGACCCGAGTCCCATGTGCATGGTAGAATTCATTAAATGATGTTATTCTCTGAGCAAATGCTATAAAACTCTGTGGTTTGACATTCATAAATATTTGTGTCGAGCAATTACCTGGTAAAACGTCAGCGTATTGAAGAAGAAATATTAAAATAAAGTCAATGTTTTTTGTTTGGTTTGGTTTGGTTGGGTTGGGGTTTTTTTTCCTTTTTTTTTCCTTTTTTTTTTTTTCCTTTTGTTCAAGAAGATTTGACTTCTGTCACTCAAATTTAGAGCCCTTCTTCTTTTGCATGAAGAATGAGATAAACTCTCCACATCAAAAATATCATCTTGGCCAAGGTCATTTAATTCCATGGAATCAGAGTTGAGACTTCACACGGAGACATTTATAGCCCACTGTCATTCTGGCAGGTGACAGAAATAGAGGGTGGAGCAGGTGCTGAGCAGAATTGTCATATTTTCATAGCAAGGCCAGGGAGCTCTGTGATTTATGGATGCTCAATATACTACTGTGACGCCCCACAAGTGAATACACAAGCTGCAAATCTGTAAACAGCTACAGTGGAAATTTGCTAATCTCTGCCTGCTGTAGTTCATTCTGTACAGGTCCTCCAGCCTTGTATAAGAAAGTTTTGACATTGTCCACTGTAAAAACACACAAAGCATCTTGCCAGGGCTTGTCAGCAAGAACAATAACACATTTTACTAGGTCTGTAAAGTCTATCATTATGCATAATGTCACACTCTTGAGAACTGGAAAAGCAGAACTAATAAGGCCTTCCTGGAAAAATTTCTAATGTTCCTTGAAAAGCAAATTTGTGGTTTTACTTATTATGTTGGACCAAGAAAAGCCAAAGCTCTGGATAAAACTAAGACTAACAGATATTTCTCCATACTGAACAGACAATAAAACTCTCGTAGCTGGTATCCAGGCATCTTGTTTAGTTGGGATCAGATATTTTTTGCTTTATTTTTCAGTCCTCACCAACTATTACCTTTTATTTGTATTTTAAAGGCAGCTAGGGTCTATGACTTTCACTATGAGTAGAAATGTAAAAGTGAAGGAAAATTTAACTGAAATGTTAAAAATTAAATCTGCTGCGCCTCAAAAAAAATATTAGTCTTTTTCACTCAAGAATGGCTAATGGTCTCATTGATAAATACGATTTTTAACTGAGAAGCTTCTTAAAAATATGACCATGACTACTTAGATGTTCTTTTTGACACAATAGATTATAAAATGCTACAACATAGTGTATCCTGGAGATTGCAGGAGTTTCACCAGTGTATTTAGAGGTTTAATTCCTTGGAAATTGGGCCTAGAATCACTGCAACCCTTGAATCTTGAAAATTGATACCATTTCAGAAAAAAGTCTTCAAAATATTTTCAGAACATCTGTTAAAAAAACCCACAAACCACCTCCCCAAATTTTCCAAGTTTCTATCAGTGCAATACATCTATTAGCAGCTAAGGATATCTCCCCAGTCCATGGGTGGACCCAGTGTTACTTAATAGAATCAGAAAAATTTGATGTAATTTCCAGAAACTTTCTAACCTATGAGCTCTACAAGATTGGAAGCTTCTTGATTGGAGCTCTTCGAGAGAGAGAAAAGCCAAGGAGAAAGCAGGTGCTGTTTGGCTTCTGTTCTATCACAGTAGAACCCATCACTAGTAATTTATGTGGCTATCTTAGAACTTGCCTCATGGATATCCTCGGTACCTCAGTAATCCAAAGTACCTAGAGCTCCATAAATATCATATGCAGATGATGAAAGGAAAGTGCCTTTGAAAACCATCACAGGCTTTTGGTCTATTTATTGTAGCTCCTCCCTGACCAGATGACTACGTGAGAGATAGTTTTCCTTCACAGCATGATTCATTTATTGCACATGAAGCACTAGCCTTTCCCATCAGAGCTGTTCATTTGAAGCTCTTCCACAATCTCCAGTTGTGATTCTCTGTCTTTGGATGGAGGATGCTAATTCCATTGCATTCAGACTGAGCAGATCAAACTCCAGACACTCCAGCAGGGGAACCATGCTTCAGAGGAGGGAGCAAGACACCTTAGGTCGGGGCTGAATTTTGACTCTCATTGAGGTATTCCTTAAGGGCTTGTAAATTCTTCATTGCAGTGAAGTTTCACATAGAAGGGTATCACCCACCATTTAGGATGTACATTTCAGCATCTACATCTAGACATTCAAGGAACTCAAAGGGTGATTAGTGGATTAGCAAATGTATTAACCTATGGATTAACAAATGGATAAACCTATGGATTAACAAATCTGGAGGTTAGACACTAAGGAACAAAGTCTGAGTTGTTGTCTGGGAGATAGCTTCCATCTCAATTAAAGAGGAGGATAAGAAAAAAAGATAGTGACCTTAGGGTATGATGCTGTCTTGACATATGGTATAGTTCCTTACATTTGTATTTCTGTGGGACAGCCATGGTTAACAGTTTCAAGGTGGTTTATATGTCCTACTTCCAATTGCACAGCTTGGATGTTATCCTTATGGACGTGTTTGTATTCAGAATTGTGCGTGAAGGAAAATTCAAATGCAAATGTATCATCATGTTCTGAATCTAGCACCTAAATGTGGGAAGACGCATCTCTAGAGGGATTGTGTACATTTCACTTGGGGAAAAAAAACCCTCACTTTGTATACTTATTTTATAATATTTACTTTAAAATATATTTTATGTTTATATTTTATAATTGGCTCTGGTGGTTCATGCACCTTTTACCCTTTAAGCAAAATTCAGAGCTTTTCAAACTGGTGGTGTTTTTTGATTTCTATCAACAAATATAGGTTCATATATGTTCACATCGAGTAAAACTTTCTTTATTAGGCTGATAACCAAGTTATTCATTTGACCCTCAGAAAGAAAATTACCTTGATAATACACCTTTGAAATATGCAGCAATTTGGTCAAAAAATACTCTGTTGATATTTTCATGGCTGCAATTTATGCTCTTTTTTTTCTTCTCTGTTTTAAAACATATTGCCAGATTTATTTGCTATAGTATTAAGTTTCAAAGCCTAACCATTTCTAGCCCAGTACTTCTAATGTGATACAGTCCTTTGATTCAAAAGTCTTATTGTCAGATATTAAATCAACATGTGCCTTTATGACTCAACATTTACCTGTGGGATGATGATTGAATTCATAATTTAGAGGGGCATCTGTATAAATAGATCTTTAGTAATAACTGTGAAAGATAATCTTGCCATGTTCCTTTTTATACAAAGGGGAAAAAATTAAATCAAGAAAAAAGATCCTTAAAAAACTGCTATTCGTACAGCTGTTCTTCTTACAGACAACCCCTCAAAAGTGCCCTCCCTCCACAGATGCACCCACAAATGAATTTGTGTGAAACTGCTGTGCATCACATTGTGTACCTAACATACAAAAGTAATTTACACAAGTTTTAAGTCTCCTTTTTATTCCAGCAGTGATGCAAAGAAATAAGCCCCAGAGGGCCTTACTATAAATGAAAGCTTATAGTTTAAGTGTTATTAATTAAATCGCTCTTCAACCAGGTTATACTGGGAGCTATTCATACTATGCATATGTGAACAGACACTGTGTCAAAATCCAAATCAGTAACAACACCCTGAATTAATTTCTTATACTTCATAAACACAGGTAGGATTTGATAGGTGTTTCTGACTTTGCCTTTTTTTCTCATTTCCTTTCTTGCAATTGCTTCTTGGAAACCCAAAGGCTGACATGGATTTTCCTCATAGTGACATTTTTGATATTCTGAGTCATTTTGCAGTACTGTGCATATTGCACAATTGTCAGAAAAGACAAGGAATTAGGCATGTCTTCCAGTTTGTTGTACTGTGTATCCAAAGCGAGTGCCTCTGTGATGGGTATTATGGCTTCCATGTTCCATTTTCCAGCTGCCACTTTTGATGTTTTCACTTCACTTCTTCCCATTTCTTACTTCACCTAGAAAAGGGGTGTTATTGTTTTTAATTATTTTCATGCAAATTAGAGATTGACAGTGAAAGTGAACCTGTCTTTGCAAACATAGAGCCAGTGTCAATGTGCAGGAATGTAAAAGAGAATTACTTGAGTTAAAATTCTTCTGAGACTAAGATCTCATGGGAATTAAAATTGGGTTTTACCTTACAATAAGTTCAAATGAAGAAAGATGAAACTCAACTAAAAAATTATCCTAAAAATGTGTGCCATATGCTGCAAGATTTTGAACATTTTTTCTCTTTTTGAAAGATACTTGCAGCATTATTTCAGTACAAACTCACTAGCTGTATCTAAAGGGTTTGGGGATTACCCAGCTGGATGGTCAAAGGACTACATCTGAGAAAGGGCTGTAACAGATTTACTTCATAGTGCCTCTGAAACTTATATATTCAGCAGCTCCAGTGCTGAAAACTCCTTCTGGGAAAAGATGAATACCAGTAACAATAGAGATTTAAAGTGAATTTACCATTTTATGCCTTAGATTTCCACTTTAGGAAGACATTTGATTTGTGGATATCATTCCTGCTTCAATGGCATCATTGACTTAACAGGAGACATTGCTTCATCTTGAAGCTTTGATTTGATTCTGGGTTGAGGAACCTCAGGCTTTCATCAGAAGACACCAAAAGATATTCCAGATGTTTTTCTCTCCCCACCTTGCACCCCAGTGTGAGGATTGCTATCTATATGAATAACATTTCCAGCACAAATGGAAGGAGAGTTTTACACTCCAGCATCAGACCTGGAAATGAGAGGGAGCAAACCAAGAGTGATAAACACTGACTGTTAACTGTCCTAAGCATAGAGCAAGGAGGAGGGAAAATACAAAGTGGATAGAAATGTGTTTCATTTTAAAACTTAATTTCATAAATTGTGCTAAAGATGCTGAAAAATGCATTTAGCTCTCAACCTCCAGGACCCAACATTGTGAACTAGCATCTAGCTATAATGGGGTTTCTGCTTCATCAGCTGCAATAATTATTTTTCTTGATTTTCTTTGGTAATTTTACATAACAATTTCTCAGTGTGTGTATATGTATGTGTGCATGAACTTTTTTTTGTGACTTTCCTTTGATTCCTTTTTCTTACTTATTTTTCTTTCCTTTCAAAAATTAAACTAAATCCAAGACAAAACATACCAAGGAATATTAAAGATTATTTAAGACACATTTTGATGACTGACCTTGTAAATATTTCTTACAAACAAGTACGGCCTCCTGGAAGTGCTCACTGCAGACTCTTTTTCTAGACACTTTACAGAGAAGAAGGATTCCATGGAGCTCAACTCCCATGCCTGTTCCTCAGTATGGCACTGGTGTATATGACTTCACTTTTTACTGAAGATAGCATACCTGCAATCACTATATTCATTTTTCAAGGATTAAGCAAGAACTCAGGTCCTTAGCAGTGCTCAGCAGACTTCAGGCTTGGATTTGCATACTTGAGACTTTAAAGGCAAGTTGTGTCAAAACACTTAAAATCATCAGCTATTTTTTTTTTTCACTTGATTTGCTCAATAAGTGGGTGACACTGTTGGTTGGGAAGTGGCTCTCAGTTTTCCCTTCTCTCTGCCCAGAATCTCAATAAGACCTTTTGTTCCATTTAAATGCTGGTCATGTTTCACAAATCTCAGGTTTTTTACTTTCTCCGAGACACACTAGTGCACACGGTCTTGAGGATGTGTAAGCATGTATGTATTAAAAAAAAACCCAAAAAATCCTAAACAAGACAAAACCACAACCTAACAACACACTGATTCAGATCATGCTGTGATGTGTGTTTATATATTTTTGATCTATATTTTCTTTTATTAACCATCCCCTTGCCCTGTGTCTCAGAGTGTTAGCTACTGTTTCTCAATTACACCCACTGGTAAAACCTGCCCTGCGGGGTTTCTCGCAGCAGTTGCCTTTCTAGTGTCAGCTCAGCAGATGAAAAGCAGATGGAAAATTCCAGGGGTTCAGGTCTGAATGTTTCAATCATAAGTTAGCATAACATGGACTGGTGAGAGCCGTGTTTTGAGTTTGCTATGCAAAATGAGACAGCTGCACTGTAGCAAAGATGTTTGCATGGGAGGCTTAGCTCTGAAAAGTAGAAACAACAAATAAAGGATTCAAGAAATTCGCACTCAAAGAGAGAGAAAAAAATAAAAAAGGAAAAGGTGAGTACTGGGGTTATGAGTAGCAGAGACAGTTTGCTTCAACCAGGAGGTTTGGTTCTGTGGGGGGAAGGAACCATAGCAATTAGTATATATTCTTTATCTGAGGCACTTATATTCAGCTTCAGCATGAGACTGAACCATCAATAAAAGAAGACATAGGCCATTTAAGCATCATCCTGAATCAACAACTTTCCTCTCTCCCCCTCTACCCTTCCTCTTCACTGAGTGCGAAGAAGGTCTGAGGTTCCTGAATTAGATATCTCTGTAGATGCCTTGAAAAAGCAAATTGGTTTCATTTTTAGTAAATTGTCAAAGCACAAAAGAAGAGACCCTGGACAGCAGATGGGAGATGACCTGAGTTTGAAATCAATCCAGAATAGGCTTAAAAGTTCTGTAACGGCTTCTTTTCCGTATTGGAGTCAAATTTTGATCACTTATTACCTCCAAAATTAAGACCACTGACAATTTTTATCCAAACTGAAAAGTGATGCTTATGAAGATTTCAAATTACCTTCCACACATGTTCCTTATTCCTATTAATTTTATTTATGTATTTAAATCGTTGCTCACTGGGATACTCTCATCAGATGCACATTTTGCTTTTGGGAGAGTTCCCAGTGGAGAGGCAGTCAGAGAGTATTACCACAGCCTTCTTCATCACAACACAAACAATATCCTGCAGCATAACTCAATCTGAGCTAGCAGGCAGCTGCACAGAACAGTCCCCCTATCAATTAATTTTAATAATAATACTTAGCATGTACAAAATATGTTTCAACTTCAAAGCACTTTTCAAACAGAGAGGGCAGAACTGGGTCTGCCCCGGTGTGGCTGTATTTGACAGAAGGATGGTGAAAAAAACTGTATTGAAAAAACACCATTCTGCAACTCTCTTGTCTTCCTTTTTCTCCGCCCAGACTTGGAATGATTTCACTCCTGTTTTTCCATTTTGTTGAACAATATGCAGCCACCTCAACAACTCACCACTGTGATGTTTTCAAGGGGGTTAGAGTCAAAACCTGAAAAGCGACTTACTCCGTTCATCTGGATAACATATAGACTAGAGTTAAACTCTCCCCATTTTTTAGGTTTTTTTTCTGTCTCAAGATCTGAAAAATGCTACCAGCCTATTGTTGGAGTGAAGTGGCGTTGCAAAATTCACCGTTTCGTTTCCTTTTTCTCCTAGTTTCTGATTTTGTTTTCCATGTAAGAATGCCAATACACTGCACCATACATTTGAGGATTTAAGTGGAACAGCTTAAGAAATTTGTTTCCTTTCCACCCTCTGCTTTTCCCTGCCTCATTTCATGTCAAATTAACTTCAAATGATCTAGCTAGAATGGATGCTGATGTCAAAAACCACTTATATTTCCTTTGGTATATTGCTCCTGAAGCAGGTCTCTCTGAACCTGCTGGACAAAAAATGTGCTGTAGAGGGGACAGAGGATTTCTAATAGCATTACCTGTTAAAACCATGTCCATTAATGCTTCAGTTTTCCTGTTCTTGTGAAACGTGACTCATGATACATCCACATATTAACAGCAAATCGATTGACTACTAAGAGGATGATACTGTAGAGGAGTATTTAATATCAGATGAAAAGTCTCAGCCATGTGTATAAAAAACAAACTAAATTTCTCTCTCACAGGATGTTTTAGGTCTGTATCAGCTCTTGGTATCACTATGCACCAGGTGCCAATGGGGGGTTCACTCATCTTTGTTTCAAGTACTGACACAGCTCGTAAAAACAAGACCCTATAAGACAGCCACAGGGAAGAGTTGCTCTGTTTTTGTACAATGGGTAAAATTTGTTTCAGCTTAAAAACAAACCAAAACAAAAATGCTGCTATGCTCACTGTATCCTTCTCTCCCTCTCTTTTCTCTTGCCTTTTTTTTCTCTTTTTTTTTTTAATTTAATTTTTATGGACATAAAGCACATAGCGAAAAATGTACTGTAGATCAGCTGCAATGATTTTGTCATTGCTGAAGGATATTATTATCTAAAAAGCATTTATGGAAGAGAATATATGATCCATATATTCATAAAATTTGTTCAAATTGGTTTAATGTTCTCAACAATATATCACACAGCTTTTTCTCTCTTAATCACATGTTTCTTGAAAACAGGACACATATCTTTCTATTTTATCATAGTCTTGGTTTAGTTTGTGTATTTTAAATATATTCTGACAAGATAATTTAACTTATTGTGCCATTTTGAAATATTAAATAATGAAGATTTTTATTATATCTATATCTTCTGGACTTGCTTTTGATCATTTAAAATCTAACAAGAAACCTAAAAGCATGAATTTCTGAAACACTGAATTTCAAATGGTGTCATCAAACTATTTCCAATAGTTTTTACATTCACGTACTCGCTGGAGAGACGCTATATTATGTCAGTGATTATTTATGTGTACAACTCTAATTCTGCAACCTTCTTTACATTTAAACCGTTGAAGCCATCATAAGAGAACTTAAGATATGTTTTTCAAAACCATTATAATCCCTAAAGCAGCACTGGTTTGGGAAAAAGGTTCTGGGATTTGAAAAAGAATTGTTTGTGAGGTTTTGACATTCGTGTTTTTTACTCTAAGTTCTTTCTGTTCTAATATTTACAGATTTTTTACATAATTTTGAGAACTGTGTTGTTACTCTGGCACCTAAATATTTATAAAGCAGAAGAGTTTATTGCAAGTGTGATCACACTGTGAGATGTACGGAGCAGATTTCTACAAATTCTTCTCCTTCTACTGATATTTCTTAGTTGCTTCATGTGAGTTATTACATTGTTTACCCACAATTTTTTATGACATTTATTTTTAATTGGAACTTGATTACTATAATCACAACAGAACATGAGAATTGCAAAGAGTTTCATCAGAACAAAACTTTCTTGGATCAGACAGAGAAGCAGCATATGAACCACACATTCCAGGTGGCAAAATCTCTAGGATAAAGCAAAAATGTAGAAGTATGTTCCATATTTTTCATTAAAATGTGTTATTGGGTAATTGTATATTTTCTCAATGACCCTGTATCTTGGATCAGTTAGTGCTGTTCTTTAATTTTAAAGTGGAAACAGTAGTACTGTTTCCACTGGGTGTAGTACTGGATGTATTACAAAATGATAAGTAGCATATTTTATGAAATTACAATCTATTCTAATTTAATCTAGAATGATTTGCCTGAATATTATTTCCTGGATCAGTTAAGACTAGATGATATTCTTCTTGGGTCACTGCTGCTTTCCCATTTCTGTCTTCCCATATTTTTGGTTGACTGGTTTATTCCTCACATGGAGTATTTGGGAAAGTCTTTTGTACCTCTGTATAACATATCACAGAATGTAATAAACTGAAAGTATCTTTAATCCTTATTTCAAATAACTTAAGGTAATTTCCATTAGCTTCAATCTTAAAGGTGTTCACAAATGAGGGATGTGATGTTAACATTTTGGCTTAATGGTTTTGAGTAATTTTTTCCTTTATGTATGCCCTAACTTTAGGACCGTACAGGATGACAACCTTTCTTAAAGGCTGTGACTCCAACAGCCAAGTACTTTTAGTTACCCCAACCATCTCAAGGGTATGAGCAGAAGTTTAAATGAATAAATTCTAGAAAATATCAAAGAAATATAAATTCAAATTTCTAGTTAGCATGTCTTCACTTCAAACTGCTCCTAACTGCTTTAGAAAACCTTAGTTTTTCAGAGTAGGACAGTAATAATATAGCTCATTAAATGCTCACATTAATTCGCTCCACCACCCTATGCCCCTGTCACACGCAGTTCAAATTTGCTCAAAAGTTAGTTTCTTTCAAAGTAAGTCATCATCCTATCAGGATCTGAAGTGTTCTCACCCCCACCCCACACCCCCTGGGGCTCTATGACCATTGCATTTAATTTAATTTAGGGAGAATCTGAATTGAATCTTGTCGTACTCTCCCCTGGGGAAGATGTGCTTCACAAATGAAGTGTTGCAGACAAAAAGGAGCACGCACAAACTTGGAAGCTGTGAATCTTCCCAGACACTCATTTGCATATCTCCTCTCCTTCTCAGTGGGGACTGGAAACAGAGGTTTGTGTTTGTCCTAAAATTAGCTGTCCCTCACTGAGCATCAAGTGTACTTTAGTCCATTTTGGGCAGGCTGTTTTTGAAGACACCTTCTTGAATTTTCTTTTTTGTTTCTCTCCTCTTTTTCGCTCTTGAAAAATAGTAAATAAAAATTTGTTACATAATGGCTTTCTAGGTGCTAATAGCTAAGTTACTGATGGTTTGGAATATTGAGGATGGATGAGTAGGGAAGAGTAGCAGATGAGGTCTCCACCTGTGACCTGGATTTATGAGGCTCTATCTTGAGACCTGGTTTGGTTCCATGAGTTGCTGACTGTGGTAAGCCATGCCAAAAATCTCCAGGACTCAAAGAGACCAGAGTTGAAGATATTTTGGTTTCTTTGATGGAATATGGAGTTAATAGCCTACTTTTTTTTGCTGGTTAGCCCAGGTACTGTGGTTGCCTACTTGAATTTACATGGGTCACCAGATGCCAAAACATACCATAATTCCATCTGACCTGGGTGAAAACCTCTCTTGCGAATTTTCATTTTAAAATAATTCCTCAAGGTTCAATTTATGCAGACAGCAAAGTTTTTCCAAAACAACACAAATGGTATGCCTTTTTTTTTTTTTATAAAAATAAATTAGGTGGAGGATCTCCATTGTCAGATCACAACACTTAGCTCTGTGTTTGCACCATTTCTATTTCTTTGTGCTTTGCTGCATGAGGGAGTTACACTTTTCATCAAAAGAGCTGCAAATGTGTAGACATATAAGAAAATGTGTGGGCAGATTTCCATGGCTGGTTTCAGAGACTGAATACATAAGGTTGAGACTAATTTATAGCTAGGAGAGGTTATAGCTTAGAATAAAATCAACAGAGAACACAAAATCCCACACTCTTCAGAAAAAACATTTTATCTACTCATTTATTTTTATTTCCTCTTTCCCAGAAGAATAAAACCCACTGAAGTCCTTTCAACAAAAAAATTGTCACCACTGTATTACTTCTCTAGGCTATTTTGGCCTAACTTTATCCCACCTCAATATCGATATTTAGAAACGTGGGGTATAGCTTAAGACAGGTAACTGGATGCTGTCATTGTCAATGGATAGTTCTAGTGCTCCCCTACTTTTAATTTCTTCTTTTTCTTATTTCCTCTGGAAAATACTGAATGTCAAGAAAGAAAAAAAATAGTGAAAAAAAGAAAACCATGTCATTTCAGGTTTCATTGTCTCATGTGTCTTTTTGTTAAAGTGCAGCATTTGGCTAGGACTTTCTTGTCAACTTACAATTCAATGTAAAGTGACAACTGCAGCCAGACATAGTGTGAGCTCTAAAAGGATGTGTCCATCAACAGAGCTTTAAAAATGAGGGGGGAGGAAGGTTCACAAAATAGAGTTATAGTACTTTCCCCTTACATAAACAATAAAACATGAATTATATTTACATTTCAAAACAATTTAAAAACTTAAAGATTTGTTGTTTTCTTTTTTTAAATTAGATTAATTAAAGCTGTATGCATTTAAAAATGGCATAATCTGAGACCCTTTGAAAGATCATTCCTTTTATATCTAGGACTTACTAGTTCAGGAATGAGTAATGTATCTTGAATTTCAATTAGACATCCAGAGGTAACTCAAATAATTGTTCCCATTCTATGCATATTAAAATTCTGGTGTTGAAAGAGACCTTCTTCACTCTGAAATGAATAAATTAATATAGGAAAAAAAACTCTGAAATTTCACTTTTAAAAATGTAATGTCAATATACTCTGAAAATAATGATCTCTTTTTTGACAAGCATTTCAAAATTTTATATTCCAGATTTTGTATTCCAGATCAGAAGGCACTATTACTATTAGAAATTAATCTGGCACTGAGTAAAAAACAAACAAACAAACAAACAAACAAACAAAACAAAACAAAACAAGCCAAAAAAAAAACACCCCAAACAAACAAAAAAAAAACAAACCAAAAAACAAAACACACCAAACCACATAAACCCCATTTTTTACTAACATTCTTATAGTTAAGATTTTCCTGGCATATTAGTTCTTAAAAATCAACAACAACATCAAGAAAACAAACAAACACACAAACAAACAACCCCCCAAAACCCCCCCAAAACAACAACAAACTGAAGCACAAAACCAACCAACCAACCAAAACAAACAAAAACAAAGGCAAATTAATTTTTCCCAATTTTTGCTAATAGCTATACAACATGTTTGTTATGCATTTTACCTCTGTGTTTCTCTGCAAGATAATAGTGCTTTCACATCAGGATTTTTTCTTATCTTAAGCTACTTTGATGTTTAGGTAGAAACATTCTCCTATCTTTTTGATAAAATAAGCAAGTTGATCTCTTAAAATTTGACATTTTTCTCCTGACATCAAATCATTTCAAAAGATATTGACTGACATTTTCCTCTTCTTCACACTTCTCTTACAATGATCAACATCAAATATAAATTCATTCTTTCCATCTTTGCCTCTAGACCACCTTAGATGAAGATACAAAACTTCTTCACATTTGCTTAGAACTCAATTTTTTTTAAGCGGGGCCAGTAAACAGTTCTAATCTTTATAACGTCATCAGAGTTTTTAAATAACTAAATCTTTTTTAAGGTGAAAGTTTTTGAGAACACAATATTCTATACCATGATAGCAATATTTCTTTATTCATAAATATTTATTACCCATCACAATCTTGCTCCTTGGTTTATAATCTTTCCTGGCCATATGGAAAATGGGGTCTACAGCATAACTAAGAATCTTCTATGGTTATCAGCCTAAATAACATAGTAACTCAGAGTGAGAGACAGGGGAAGAATGTGTGATTTAGGATCTGCTTCTGCTGCTGTTACTGATTTCATCTAACAGCCACAGCCCCCGTGAAAAAACAGGTGGCTTCAAATGCTGATTGCATATAATTTTGTTTCTAATGTTACACATTTGGAATACCACGAACATAAACCTTTGATGACAAAGAAAAATATTTAAACAAACAAACAAACAAACAACCCATTAATTCTTAATTCTGAGCCTACTAGTGCTCTCCAAAAGCCAATTAGGTATATTGAGCAGCTACTAGTGTTAGACTATTCTGGTGTTTTCATGAATGTACAGAAGCTGGTAATCTGCTATGGATGTCACATACTAAGGGATATGCTGAGCTGCCAAAGCATACATTCAAAAAGTTACTCAATATAGTAGTATAAAGCATATGGAGTATATTTATATACCCTCCACTATGTACTGAAGGGAAAGGTGTGCTATAAAAGACCTCATAAGCACACAGTAGAGTGTGTCACCTGCTCCTGCACTCTATATTGTTATGTCAGTGAGTGACTTTATTAGCTAGACAAGAACTGCAGGCAGGCAGTAAGTGATGTATATTAACAACTTCTCTCAATTATATCAGGTCCTGACCCTGCTCCCGTTGAATTCCATGGCAAAACTCCCACTGACACTGATTCTGTAGGCTTGGGATTGCATTTAGTAGCATTTGGAGAATATCTTTAATTTTAACTGTATTTTATACAGACCTAGAGATACAGAACATTCATCTCATTTCACAAAAGAGAGAAGATAGTCAGTGGCTGAATTTAAGGTATTTTCTGAAGGTCATAGCTAAAATTACTGAAGGCAGAACTGAACTCACATTCTTGGTTTCTGCAGGCATTCAAAGACAGGTAGACGTGAACTGGACTGGGATATAGGTTTTGAAAAGGCTGGAGGACGTATTCAGTGGAAGATGCTGCATATGACCTGCACACCTATTGCTGGGTTTGCAAGGGACCTCTGAATGGAATGAAGAAAAAAAAAAAAAATTCTTTTTTCAGTGCTATTAATTTACAGTTAAGCAGAATATTGGACAATCTGACAAACTAATTAATTTCTCCCCTTTTTAAGGGCCTACAACTACCTTACAACTGGCAATTATGCATTATGTACCCAAATTCAAGAAAGGAAAAAACAGGTGATAGCAACTGATTGATAGTGCACGGAAACCTGACTGACAGCAGACAGGAGAACATAAACCTGCTTAACAAGGATATTTAATGCAAAGTGGATGTGTTTGGTTACATATAAATACTCTCTCCAGAGTTACACTATCCTGTCAGATTTTATGCTACAAATATAAAGGGTTCACATGCAGCTACTGGCACATAAGGCTCTCACAGCTGTTCTTCAAGGAAATAATTTCTATCACCAGCTGTAGTTCTCCTCCCCAGGGATGCAACCTCTACAGTTCTGTCCCTTCTCTTCTATTCATTCCTTATCAACTAAACATTTTAAAAAAAACTATGGAAATTAATAAATACACTCACAATATTGTAAGCAAGTGGAAATCTGAGGCTCTTTGCAGCATGGGTATCATGCAGAACTTCTCTTGAGCCATAGCTTATAGCTATTTATGCCACACATCCTACAGACTAGTTTTTGTTCTATCCCACATGGGTTTCTGTTCCTTCTGTTTTCATTTCATTCATCCTTCAAAACCTTTTTTTTTTTTTTTTTTAATGAAGTCATGTCCATAAGGTCTGGACAACTGACCTCAAATATTACAGAAGTGTAGCAGAGAATTACACTAAAAAGGAAGAAAAGAAATAAATTAAGGCAACAGTGTATGTCTCATAGAATACACATACTGACCAGGCATAGACCTTTGGCCAGAGACGTAAGTGGGGTGTTACTTGAAGACAGTTTTTAATCCATTGTTGGGCATATGGGTTAGTTGTGATATGTATGATACCCTTGTTTGTTCCTGATGTCTCCTGATATGCAGAAACTCATCTGTAAAGGAAGATCGGTTTGGGAGAAAAAGTAAGCCAAAAACAGACACAAAAGGGTATTGCAAAGGAATTTTTATGCCCATGGAAATGCCTTGTGAACTTCAGTAGAGATAAAAATATCAGATTTTTTTTCAAAAATAAACACAGTATTTTTTAGCTTCAATTAAATCCCACTGCATTGAAATGCCAACGCATGACAGCATTTAATGTAACTTCAGAGACATCAGTGAAACTTCAGCTTGTACTTAGAGTTAAACACATGCTTAAAATGCCCATCAGTTCTGGTTCTTAATATGCAATTACATCCTTTTTGCAGTCTTTAAACTACTTATTAATTACAATTATTATTGGCCATTTTACTTTGCTCATAGCCTCACTTCTATAAAGAGAAGTACCATAAGAGGTGCAGAAAAGTTTCAGTCTGCTATTGAAAGAAGTCTACTGTTTTTTCTATGGTGAAAGTTCTGTCAAGCCTGTTCTCCTCCTTCTATTTACTGTACTCCTCAGCAAAACTCAAGTTATAATCTTTGTTATTTACGTATATCATTCATCCCCAAACAACGTCATCTGCTCAGTGTAGGTATCTTCACAGAAATATTTTTAGTGTCATCTCTCTATCTTCAACCTCCCTTTGCTTTTACTATTTATCAAATAAAATATTTTGTGCTGTATCTGTAAATATTGACATAAAAACCTGCCTGATATGGATGCAATATAAATAGTGTTACATTTTATTAATTTTAAAAATTCTGTTTGTGTGGAACTCCTGTATAAAAAACGGCACTGTTTTTTGAGTCTGTATTTCTAGATCTACTCAGTTCTGCAGAGTATTTCTAAAAGGTTGTGAAATAAATTATTCTTCTGGATACATGAGAGACATGTAGGGGAAATGACAATAGTTGAATCATCAGCTCTTTGACAATCATGTTTGAAAAAAGGAAAAGAAAAGGATTTTTGTCTGTTTTTCCAAAAATGTCCACTCAAATCCGAAAAAAGTAATAACTCTGAAACTATGTCTTTGCAAAACTTCCAAACTTTCCATGAAAATCATTAATTCAAAACTTGGTCAAGTGCAAGAAAAAAAAAAAACCTTTTTTTGAGTGAAATTTTGTATCCCAGGGGTTTTCATCCACTTGCAATACTTAAGCACTTGGACATGGATAAATAAAATAAAATGAAAAAGTCTTAGTTCATGGTCTAGGTTACCAATGTACCTATCTTTACCTTCTCTTTTCTTGTATTCTTCACAGTCTTTACTAACATATTTTTATGATACCATTTGTTTATAACTTACAACAACAAGTTTTATATATATATATATATATATATATATATATATAAAATATCTGTAGCTCAGATAAACAATCAGTAGCCACCAGATTAATCACCATTTTTGACAAAGACAGCTATTGCATACTTATGACAGAAATAAAAGTCCCTTCTATGATTTTCTCAGGTTGATGAGTGTCTAGACTGGATCTATGGCAAAGGGTAGATTTATTTACTCACGATGCTGTATGATATTAAGTAGACATTTAAATTCTTCTTGAACCTACTAATCTGAATATTACAATGCCCAAAATTAACTAGACCTGCTCAATTTTCACAGTCTTGAGTTTTGCATCAGTTTATGTAAATCTATCAGCAAGAAATTATTACATTCTCTTCCTTTTAACATATTTAAGCTTTTGCCAAGGGTATTTGCACCCAAGAGCAAAGGTATTGTGCTTAGAGCACCAGGGAACAGTGAAGTTCAAGTCCCTGAGCTAGTTCTCTGCATTTGTCATCAGCTGCAACTGTGCACTGGTTTGTCAAAGCACAGATCACCCTGGAAGATGAATATTTAGCAGAATTAAACCCACTGTGACACAGTGTAAGTAAAGCTGATATCCAGAAACAATGCTGTCTAGACTTCTCTTGTTTGTTTTCATTTCTTTGTTTTGAACCACCTCCTCACTTTGCAAAATAAATGAAGTCTATAAACTTCATAAACTTTATAAACATGGGGAAGAAAATGATAAGAAATAGAAGCCATTTAATATTGTTAATAATGTTGATTCCAACAAAGAATTGCCAAAAGTGGACGGGAAAAGAAATTAAAAGAAACACAAGATACTACAAGTATTTGTGACTTTTGATAGCAACTGATAACATTATTTCAAGTAGCAGACTTTCTGGTCATAGCAGATTTCCTTGCTCATAGTTTAGGATGATTTAGATGGTATCCCAAGGTCTGACTATTATTCAGGTATTTCTGATTTCTTTTTTTCTTTCTTTTTTATTTGGTGAAAGTTTGAGAATCTACTCCAAAATAAAATCTGGATATGAATGATCTATATTTTTAGGAATTTTTTTTGCTCATTCACTAAGTTTAGAAAGTATTCTGGGAAATAAATTTGAGAATCATTAAGCTTAGAGAAACTTCCCATTACCAGATGTTCATTAGGTGTAAAACAACTCTAGATGTGTGTCAATTTATACCAGGTGCAGATCTGACCTCTGGCATTTGGTAGGTTTTATTCACATTTTTATCCACATATTTTATGTTTGGAGATCTGTGCTTCGCTGATATCTACTTCAGATAATTTTATCTGTCAATCAACTAGACATGGATACAACACTCACCATTTCTATTTGAATACTTGAGCTGTACTCTCTGGCTGGATGTGGGAATTTCTACAGTCATCATTATAACCTGTGACTGAAGGCTCATATTTTAGGGGTTCTGCCTACATATCCAAGATGCCTGGAAATATCATATGCAGAGATTTATTTGTGCTGCAAAGGAATTCAGGGAAGCCCAGCAGGAAACCAGTAAAGGAATTGAAAAGTTAAAAATGTTCAATGGAATGAAGGTAAGGTTCTCACAGTGGGATGATAAAAAAATGTCTCACTTAGTTTAACATTTAGTTAAATGTTGTTTAGTTAAATGTTCTCACCCTTGGAGAAGAACGTTCAGGCAAGATTAACTACTTTTTGAATGTAAGGAGGTAGAAAAGACTCCAAGGGGGAAGACCAAATTCCATGTGTCTGTATCTTCTGGTTTATCATTTGTCACAGTCGTTTCAATTTGGGAAGGGACGAAAAATAAACTAGATATCTTTTACCACCCTAAATTCTGATCAGTTGTTTCGTATTCTCCCACTGATATTTTTAAGTTGTTGTGTTTCCCTTAAGATAATCAGATTTATGTGTATTTAACATGCAGAGAAGAGGGGCATGTAAGTCAACAACTACAACACAAAATGTAAGCATATGTATTGAGAAATGCTCTTATTTATCAAAAAATACTGATCGCTCTCTATCAAGGGTCTACCAGATGATCCCAGTGGGGTTTTGACCATAATCCAGGTGCTTAACAATATTTCTTTCCCTACTCCCTCTTCATTATAAGTGAGAAAGTCCTCAGATAATGTAAGGAATAATTCTGTTTATATTCAGCTCTGCCCAAAAGAAAAATCTTTGCTGATTAATACTGAAATAATCTAGCCATCCCTTCTTTTTTACAATGCTTTGATTTCATTTTTGTCCTCCATTTTTTTCTGTTTTAAGACATGGTGGACCTTAAGATAAGCAATTAAAATCCGGCATCAGTCAAAGGTGGGCAGTGAGGATGACATTGAAAATGCAACTTTTCATCTAAGATTAATTTGTAGTTTTATTGAGTGTAATTCACTGGAATTTTCAGCAGTCTTAGTATGTGTGGTTTTGTATATGTGTGGGGAGGCAAGTTTGGGTATATTTACAGTAATATTTCACCATGCAAAGCTTTGATGGCTCTGAAATTTCCTGCTATTTACACTTGTTATCCCTTAAGGGTCTCAGAACAGTGATAGTTTCTTCCAAGGATTCCCTGAGTTGTGTTTTGAGCTTCAGTCAGAAGGAAACAAATATACCACGTGACCCCTGGGCTTAATTACATGAAGAACAAGCCAACATTTGCATACCAAATACTCCTGGAATCTCAAACACTTAAAAATAAAACAAAATGTTGAGATACAGGTCTGTTTCTCCTATTGCTGGGGGAAAAAAAACAAAACAAAACAAAACAATTCAACAAGATCCTTGAGTTTTGTGTGTTTAGGAAAGGGAAAAAATGCACTGAAAAAGATATTCCTTGGGAATTATTGGCTCAGATCTAACAATTATTATTTCATTATTTTGTCTATAGCTCCTCTCAAGTTCTCTGGACATCCTCTTGTTTGCATTTTATTTTTCTCCTCTGTACTTTCCTACAGAAATTCTCTCCATGTCAATCTATATTTAATGACTTTGGTTTAAGCTTTATTATGAATTCACACCTTTTGATTTTTTTTTTACAGCAGAGCTTCCAGGTTAACTCTTTGGAATATTTTTTCAGTAAATTTTGAAGAACATATAGACCCCTAAGAATCCAATGGGAATTCAGCCAGTTTTGCCCAGGTTTTCTTTCTCTCTACCCAGCACTGGGGAGCTTTATTTTTATGAGAGATTTTTTTGAGGTTTATTTTCATGAGAAATTTTTTTTTTGGTTGGTTTGCAGGTTCTTCTGTTTATTTGATGGTTTTTGTTGTGTTTTGTTGCTTGTTTGCTTATTTGTCTTTTTGCAAATATTTTCTGTTAAATGATTTTGAAATAACTCACTGCTGGAACTAGCCTGCCACAAGAAGGTGCACAGGAATTAAAGAAATATGCATGTGTTAGAGCATGGCCATATTTGGCAGATGTAGATGTGTGATAACTCCTCCCACAACCAGATGTGTGCATTCAGATCAGTGGAAATCAAAGAAGAAAATCTGGCACAAACTTCAACGCCCTTGAAGTATACCAGGCATCTGCCAAAATTGTCAGACTAACCCTGCAGATCTTCAAAAGGGCTGCATTTGGCTCCCTGTTCAGAAGTAGTTTACAGAATGCCCTGCCAGCATAATGTTGGCACAGATAGTGTCTCTACCTTGAAATTAGTTTTAGGTAAAGTCAATTTTATTTCAGCTCACAGAAATAAAAATTGCCATAGCATACAAGAAACTGATGGATCGGGAATGAACTTTTGAAAACGGCTGGCGCCAGATGCTGCTGAGAAAGAGATGAATAGTACAATTTGCCCAAAGGGGAAATTTCTTCTTAAGCCCTTGTAGGTAGAAACTAGCTTATGCCCTGAAGCAAATGAACTTATATCCCTTCCAAAATTATTTTTTACTGTTATTTATTATTACTATTCCTATTAATTATTATCATGATTACTGGTATGTCCTCTAGTTATTTTTATCCTTTTACCATATGTCGTATTTATCATCATATAGTCTTGGAAATGTCCAGCTCTTTTCCTTTACTTTTTTGTTTTCTTTCCCCACTGAGAGTTTGTTAATGGATGTAATACAGAAATAATGGTTATAATTTGCAGTTAGAGAATTGCACCCATTTAGGGATATTAAAGCAGTTTTTCCAAAGACTATTAAATTTAGCTTCAGCACATCTATTTTGAGTTGGGTAAATATCAACATTTCGTCTACAAAGGAATTAGCACAAATGGAGACAAGGTCAGATTTTCAGAGTAGGATATTTAATATTTGAAGACCCAAAGAGTCCATTTTCAACTTAGTTTGCTTCCCTATGAAAACACTGAAGTTCTTTGAAGTTTTAGTGTGCAATGGAGCCTGGGAACCTTTGAAAATCCTCTGTCTATTCCTGATTTCCATTGTGTTTTTTTCACACTGCTATGGTGTTTTGTAATGTCTCTTCTCTTTCTGGGTGATAGAAGAGTAGTTTCTGCTCTGAGGAGTTTACAATTTGAATAGACAAATATAAAGAATTACAGACAATAGTAAAAGACTGAAGCTGCAACAGAGGTCCAAGAGGTATTTCAGTCTTGTAACCTTCACTAAATCAGTAGGCTAAGAATAGAGCCAATGTCTCTGAAGTTATTCTCCAGAGATGCAATAGCTGACCTAAATATTAAAGGATCTAATCCTCTACATCATCATTGTTTGAATAGTTTGTGTGACATTGGAAAATGTGGTCAGGACTTGGGCTTCAATCAAATAATTTTTTTCAAATTTAATGTAACTTTATTTAAAAAAAAAACAAAAAAACAACATCATTGTGACTACATCTTCACCCACTATGGGATGGCGTATGGTTCAAGTTTCTAGGAGACAAGTTGCAATTCCAAAGAGTAGAACTCAGGGTAAACAACAGGAAAACACTAACAAATATAGCATCACTTTTCTAATTGAGTTTCTTCCTCTACTCCTGAGCAGAGGAGGAAGAAAGAGAAAACAAACAAGCAACAAAGTCTACCCATTCCTGCAACTCATGAAGGGGGAGAGACCATATTGTGTATCCTGTCTCATTTATCATTGTCACTATTAGGTCCACTCCTGGAGGCGGACAGGGTCCTCCAAAGATCTCTCCCACACTTCTCGCTGCCTGGTGTGTATCATGCATTGTTTGCTGAGTGATTAGTGAGGCATCTGTGGATACATTAATGTGGAAGGTTGGATGTGTTTGACAAGAAGTCAATGATTTTTTCTGACATGACATTAATCGACCCGAAGAAGTGGTTGTGGGATGATACTTCTAATGATATAGATATGAACGACCCAAGTTTTATGACAAAGGTCAATGATATCGATGATTAGTGTAGAGAAGATAATTTTACTGGCCTGGTAGGAGGCAACTTACATGATTCATGAAAGGTTTCCCTACCCACACCATTATTTAGGACAACAAAAAGTTCACAGCAAACAACAATTTTGCAATTTTTTTTTTTTATCACATAACAGTGAAATGTTAGACAGTGTTGGTAGCTGTGCAGAGAAGACAAAGAACCTTTTGTGATAATGTGTGTGAACAAGGACTTTTCTACCAGAGTTTCTTATCTGAAAAGGAAGTCTCCAAAGAGGAAACTCAATCAAAAAACAGCTGCTAAGGCATTGTATATCCCTGCCATCCAATTTCCATCCAGATCACTGTGTCAGAAATCAAGGCATCTGTAATCCACCTAGCATTTAGTACTGATGACAGAATGAACTGAAGATTCCTGTATCAACACAAGAAGAGGATTGGGATGTCATTAGGTTTGCCACAGCTTAACCATTTTTCACTATGGAAACTCAGAAGCGATGAAAGCAGTCCTTGTCTTCAGTAAGAGCATTTATGTGGACACAAACAAACAAAAAAGGAAAAACTATGATGGTACACAACATATATCATGTTGTCAGAGAAAAGTGAAAACTGCCTGCCCAGCTCCAGAAATATGGAAGTTCAGAAAAAATTTCATCAATTAGGTGAAACATATCAACTTTATCAATTTGAGGACTGCCTAGATATTCCTAATTGAAAGTTTCATCAATCAAAAATGTCAATCTCTCCTCACATAACTACTCTGTCATTCCCAACAAAGAACAACTAGGGTAATTAAGATGTAATAAATATAAAGCCTCTTTAGTTATCACACTGGTGTTGACCATGCTACATGCTTGTCCTGGGTTGATGGTGCCTCCTATCCCAATGGTGCAGCTTTATCTCTATGTACTGCACTGTTATGTCTAACCGCTGCCCCCCCCCCCCCACCCCCGTGGGGTGTTTTGCTGCGGTGGGGCTACTGGCTCTTTGGCTTTGGTTGCTAGCTCGGCTTGGCTGCAGGCTTTGCTTTGCTTTGCTTTACTGCTAGCTTTGCTTTGCTTTGCTGCTGGCTTTGTTGTGTTTTTTTTTTTGCTTTTGCTTTTATTTTTTTCCCCTTTGCTGGTTTTCGCTGCTTTTGTTTTTTTTCCCTTTTTTTTCTCTCCCTTTCCCCATGCCTCCCCCTCCTCCGAAGATCATTGGACCGGCTCCGGACCTGACCTGGGAATATCTGGGGGTCCTCGACGCCTGAAAACAGAAGTTCTGCGCCCTCCCCTCACAGCAACTGCTTGAGTATTTTTCTTTTCCCTTGTGTTGGGGAGTGTCTTTGTTTATTTGTCAATAAATAGTTTTTTTCCACTTCTCCTCCGAGGAATTCCTTCTCAAACCCAGGGCTGGGGCGGGGAAGGGGTGGTGGAGGTTTGTTTTCTGCGGGGCTCCTTCTGGAGACCTTCCCCTAATTTGTCCTAAACCAGGACAATATATACTTTTTGGTGCGTTGGCCAGGAAAGGGCCAGAGGAAGTGGAAAAAACTTTAATAATAATCTTGGTGGTTCTAATTGCTTTGTGGGTGTATTGGCATGGTTTTTTCCGGATTCATAATGTCATTTGGGGTGGAAGCCTGCCGGTATTTCTGGTCCCTAGGGTTTTTTGAAGTTTTAATACCTCTGTGGTACCTAGGGTTACTTCCTTACCCAGAAATAGCCCTGGTATTATCCCTAATTCACAGTTCTTTTAGCCATGGGATACTAACCAGAATACTCATTGGGCTGGGCTTGTTTGTAATGATTTACAGGAGGGTTACCAAAATGCTGGAATCCATTCCAGAAGTGTTTGGTTCTTTGTTATGGGTGTTTACTCAGTTTGTTGGGGGAGAAGCAGGGGAAGGGGTTTTCCAGCCTCTGTTCTCCTTCTTCTCCTTTGGATTGCTTACGTCTCTATTAGAAAATGTTCAGTCTTCCCTGAGTGTTAAAGAGACCATCTTTCTGGCATTTAATTTAGTAAGTTTTTTCTATACTGTCCGCAGTTTATATAAAATGAAAGCTGAGATTTCCAAAGGGGCTGATGAGACTTCTGATTTAGGAGTAAAGCCAAGCAGGAGAAATCTTGAGTGGAGTGGGAAATGGGAGGATATGGGCCAAATTTTAAAGGAATTCTCTGATCCTATAGTCTGGGACTTCCCATCTGAACAAATTCAGAACCCAGCTGAGGTGGCAAAGTGCCTGAAAGAGAAGTGCCATGGCAATACTAAAGAGAAAAGGATTATTGTAGTGAGCTGGGCCCTGGCATATATTTATCGTACTCTGCTAGATACTGCAGGGCAGCAGATAGAAGAAAGGGAACAGGGAGATAAATTAGTTACTATTCCAGTCACTCAGGCTGCAGCTAATATCCCAGGCTCCAGGCCAGTAGCTGAACTAGACAGTAGGCCTCAACCAATGGCTGTTGCTGCTAATACAAGAGGCGGAAAGTGTAAAAGCAAGACCGATCGCAAGGTGGAGGATGATGATGATGATCCAGGAGAAGGACCTTCACCAAAATCAGAAGCCACATCGAGGGGTACAGATTCTGGAGCCAATATTGATTCCCTTTCCCTAAAGGACCTTCGAGGCCTGAGAAAGGACTACAGGCGACAACCCGATGAATCTATAATTAGTTGGTTAGTCCGCCTTTGGGATGCTGCAGGGGAGGCTACCATTCTGGATGGCACTGAAGCGAGGCATTTGGGATCTCTGTCACATGATCCTGTCATTGACCAAAGCATGATGAGGGACGCTAGCCCTCACAGTCTCTGGGAACGGATCCTGGAAGGTGTAGCACAAAGATACCTGTGTGCAGATGACCTCTATCTGCAGCAGACACAGTGGAAGACCATAGAACAGGGGATCCAACGTCTGAGAGAGATGGCGATAGCAGAGCTCATTTTTTCAGATGACATAACAACTAGGAATCCGGACCTGGTACCATGTAAACCTGTAATGTGGAGGAAACTTGTGCGACTTGGGCCACCTGAATACGCTTCTGCTCTAGCAATAATGAAGCGGGATGAGGCATATGAGACTGTGCTCGATATGGCGAAGAAGCTGCGAGCATATGCAGATGCCGTGCATGGCCCAACACATGCCAGAATTGCAGCTGTGGAAACACGTCTACAGAAACTAGAAGATAAGATAGAGGAGAATCACAAGAAACTCAGGGAGGAGATTAGAGAGGACCTCTTCCAAATTTCAGCAGTACAGATCAGAGGTTCTGGTACCCAACGCAGACGTTCCCCAGATAGTTAGAGAAGGTACACCCCACGAGCTGAGTTGTGGTTCTTCCTGCGTGAGTCTGGAGAAAACATGAGGAGATGGGATGGAAAACCCACTGCTGCTCTGGCACAAAGGGTACATGAACTGAAGGAAGGCAAGACCCAGAGAGGAGGTTCCACCAAAAGGCAAGCAGCTCCAATTGCCCGTAGGTGAACGGCCAGATATGATGATGATGACATGTCCGATCCCCTTGAAGGAACCTCTAAGACATATGCCCAAGGAAAGAAGGAAAACCAGGCCTAGAGGGGCCCTGCCTCTAGCCAGGTAGAGGCTAGGGAAAATCGTGTTTTTTGGAATGTGTGGATTCGTTGGCCTGGCACATCTGAACCACAAGAATATGAGGCCTTGGTCGATACTGGTGCACAGTGCACATTAATTCCATCAACACATGTAGGGGCAGAATCTGTATCTATTGCTGGTGTGACTGGGGGATCACAGGAATATGTTGGTGGAGGCAGAGGTGAGCCTGACTGGAAATGAATGGAAGAAACACTTTATTGCAACTGGCCCAGAGGCCCCATGCATTTTGGGCATAGACTACCTTCGGAGTGGGTATTTCAAAGACCCTAGGGGACTCAAATGGGCATTTGGGATAGCAGCTGTAGTGACAGAGGGCATCCAGCAATTGAACACCTTGCCTGGATTGTCCGAGAATCCGTCGACAGTAGGACTTCTGAAGGGGGAAGAGCAACAGGTACCAACTGCGTCTTCAATAGTGCACCGCCGACAGTATAGAACAACTCGAGATGCCGTGATCCCCATTCATAAGATGATCCGTGAGCTGGAGAGTCATGGGATGGTCAGCAAAACCCACTCACCCTTCAACAGCCCCATCTGGCTTGTGCGAAAATCTGAAGGAGAATGGAGACTGACTGTGGACTATCGTGCCTTGAATGAAGTGACTCCACCGCTGAGCGCTGCTGTGCCAGACATGTTGGAGCTCCAGTACGAGCTGGAGTCCCAGGCAGCAAGGTGGTATGCCACTATTGACATTGCCAATGCATTTTTCTCCATTCCTCTGGCAGCAGAGTGCAGGCCTCAGTTTGCCTTCACATGGAGGGGAGTGCAATACACCTGGAACCGACTGCCCCAGGGGTGGAAGCACAGTCCTGCCATCTGCCATGGACTGATCCAGGCTGCACTGGAAAAGGGTGAGGCTCCAGAACACCTACAGTATATTGATGACATCATTGTGTGGGGGAACACAGCAGCAGAAGTGTTTGAGAAAGGAAAGGAAATCATCCAGATCCTCCTGGAAGCTGGTTTCGCTATCAAGAAGAGCAAAGTTAAGGGACCAGCCCGTGGGATCCAGTTCCTGGGAGTAAAGTGGGAAGATGGATGGCGTCAGATTCCTACTGACGTCATCAACAAGATTACAGCAATGTCTCCACCAACCAGCAAGAAGGAGACACAAGCTTTCCTAGGTGCCATAGGTTTTTGGAGAATGCATATCCCTGAGTACAGTCAGATCGTGAGCCCTCTCTACCTGGTTACCCGTAAGAAGAACGATTTCCACTGGGGCCCCGAACAGCAGCAAGCCTTTGCCCAGATCAAGCAGGAGATCGCTCATGCAATGGCCCTTGGCCCAGTCAGGACAGGACCAGATGTGAAGAACGTGCTCTACTCTGCAGCTGGGAGCCATGGTCTGTCCTGGAGCCTTTGGCAGAAAGTGCCTGGGGAGACTCGAGGCCGCCCACTAGGATTTTAGAGTCGAAGCTACAGAGGGGCCAAGGCCAGTTACACTCCAACTGAGAAGGAAATTTTAGCAGCCTATGAAGGAATCCAAGCTGCCTCGGAGGTGATTGGCACAGAAGCACAACTCCTCCTGGCACCCCGACTACCAGTGCTGGGGTGGATGTTCAAAGGAAAGGTCCCCACCACCCACCATGCCATCGATGCCACATGGAGCAAGTGGATTGCTCTAATTACACAGCGCACCCATATGGGTAAATTGAATCGTCCTAGGATTTTGGAAGTGATTACAAATTGGCCTGAAGGTGAAAGTCTTGGTCTCACAGATGAAGAACCAGAACAAGTGACACGGGCTGAAGAAGCTCCACCATATAATCAACTGTCAGCAGAGGAGACACATTATGCTCTTTTCACTGATGGTTCCTGCCGCATTGTAGGGACGAACCGGAAGTGGAAAGCAGCTGTGTGGAGCCCCACACGACAAGTTGCTGAGGCCACTGAAGGAGATGGTGGATCGAGCCAACTTGCAGAACTCAAAGCCGTTCAATTGGCCTGGACATTGCTGAGAGAGAGAAGTGGCCAAAACTCTACCTCTATACTGATTCATGGATGGTAGCCAATGCTCTGTGGGGATGGCTAGAGAGGTGGAAAAAGGCTAATTGGCAGCGTAGAGGAAAACCAATTTGGGCTGCTGAAGAGTGGAGAGACATTGCTACCAGGTTAGGGAGACTACCTGTGAAAGTCCGCCATGTAGATGCTCATATCCCCAATAGTAGAGCTAATGAGGAGCATCAAAACAATGAGCAGGTAGATGGGGCTGCAAAGATAGAGGTGTCAAAGATAGACTTAGATTGGCAACACAAGGGAGAGCTGTTCCTAGCCCGATGGGCCCATGATGCCTCAGGTCATCAGGGCAGAGACGCCACCTATAAGTGGGCACGAGACCGAGGGGTGGATCTAACCTTGGACAGTATTTCTCAGGTTATCCACGATTGTGAGACATGTGCTGCCATCAAACAGGCCAAGCGGGTGAAGCCCCTATGGTATGGTGGAGACGGTGGTCCAAATACAAGTATGGGGAGGTCTGGCAGATTGATTATATCACATTACCCCAGACACGTCAAGGTAAGCGCTACGTGCTCACAATGATGGAAGCCACCACGGGGTGGCTGGAGACCTACCCTGTTTCTCATGCTACGGCCCGTAACACCATCCTGGGCCTTGAGAAGCAAGTCCTGTGGAGACATGGTACCCCTGAGAGGATTGAGTCAGGCAACGGGACTCATTTCAAGAACAGCCTTATCAGCACATGGGCTAGGGAACACGGCATAGAGTGGGTGTACCATATTCCCTACCACGCACCAGCTGCTGGGAAAGTGGAGAGGCACAATGCACTGTTAAAAACCCAGTTGAAAGCATTGGGTGGGGAATCTTTCAAAAACTGGAAGCAGCATTTGGCAAAGGCCACCTGGTTAGTTAACACCCGAGGTTCCACCAACCGAGCGGGTCCTGCTCAGTCTGAGTTCCTTAATATCATAGATGGAGATAAAGCCCCAGTGGCCCATGTCAGAGGTTTGTTGGGAAAGACAGTATGGACCAACCCTGCCTCGAGTACAGGCAAACCCATCTGTGGGATTGTTTTTGCTCAAGGACTAGGTTGTACATGGTGGATAATGCAGAAAGATGGAATAACACGCTGTGTACCTCAGGGAGATCTGCAGGTGGGGTGAGACTCCTATGTAAATGTCATTGTTGGCTGAATGTTACTACATGGAACAGAAGGGAACGTATAAGTGTCAAAGGTCTGAGCAAGTAAGATGGAAGGAAATGTGTAAGTGTTGAAGGTTTGAGTAAGTGAGATGCAAGTTTTTTATTGTATGTTCACAATATGGGATAAGGGGTGGAATGTCCTGGGTTGACGGCGCCTCCTATCCCAATGGTGCAGCTTTATCTCTATGTACTGCACTGTTATGTCTGACAGCTGCCCCCCCCCCACCACCTCGGTGGGGTGTTTGGCCGCGGTGGGGCTACTTGTGCTTTTGCTTTTGGCTGCTTGCTCAGCTTGGCTGCAGGCTTTGCTTTGCTTTGCTTTGCTGCTAGCTTTGCTTTGCTTTGCTGCTGGCTTTGTTTTTTTTTTTTTGCTTTTGCTTTTGTTTTTTTCCCCTTTGCTGGTTTTCGCTGCTTTTGTTTTTTTTCCTTTTTTTTTCTCTCCCTTCCCCGCCCCCCCCCCCTCCGAAGATCATTGGACTGGCTCCGGACCTGACCTGGGAATATCTGGGGGTCCTCGACGCCTGAAAACAGAAGCCCTGCACCCTCCCCTCACAGCAACTGCTTGAGTATTTTTTCTTTTCCCTTGTGTTGGGGAGTGTCTTTGTTTATTTGTCAATAAATAGTTTTTTTCCACTTCTCCTCCGAGGAATTCCTTCTCAAACCCAGAGCTGGGGTGGGGGAAGGGGTGGTGGAGGTTTGTTTTCTGCAGGGCTCCTTCTGGAGACCTTCCCCTAATTTGTCCTAAACCAGGACAATGCTTATCACAGTATTTTGTTCTTTTGGACCAAATTTGTGCAGCTAATTCAATGAATAAGCCACAAGAATTTAAAAAAAACACAAAAACAAAGAAAATAAAAATCACATAAATAATAAAATCTCTTTTTTAAAAAAAGAATAGCTGCATAAAGAGTGAAGAGAAATAAGAAGGAAACTGGAGGCATTATTAAATTAAGTTTTAGAACCTTAAAATATAGAGAATACTCCCAAAGCCTGGAAACAATTCCTTCTTCTCACGTTCTTTAAGATCTTATTGTATATCTTAATGCTAACATATTACTGCTAAATTAATTCTCTTTTGTGATGAGAATCAAATTCAGAACATATTGTATGATCTTTGAAGTCTGTGCATTCTTGGTAGGAAGCACATTCCTGATAGTCTCTCGCAGCAACCAAGAAAATAAATTTATTTGTGGGAAATTGCAGTGTTCGTTACAATTTTTTACTTGCAGTTAGTTACTAAGAATTATTGTTGGTTAAGTACTGTATTTTATAAAATTAAACATCTAAATCATGTACCAAACAGAGGAATTCATTTTAGAATAGTAAAATTTTGCAAAATTTTCAATGCCTGATGGGATCTTCTTGATTATCCCTCCTTAGGCTGGTGTACATTGAGCAATTACTCTATTGATCAAGCCAGCAATGAGGGATCTGGAGACTCCCAGTTAATACTGTGAAGAGATGGAGGCCCATGGTCTTCTTACAACAGCAGAAGTAACAAGAAGAAACAACAAGAAGCAGTCAGCCACAGATTGCAGTGTTTTGTTAAAAATAGGGAAAAAAAGGTCAGGCAAAAAAAATATAACTTCACTCTTCCCACACCTCTACTCAGAGCGTGATGAAGGAGGATAGGATTGGGCAACAAAAAAACAGTTTTGGGAATAATATGGGAAGATTATGCAAATATTAAGGAAACATTATTCAAAGAGGTGAATAAAAAATGTTAGAATTTGTAAAGCCCAGATGGAGGAACCATAATTAAGTTTGTTTCAAAAAAATTGTTCAAAAATTATTTTTGGCAGCACTAGAGTCTAAGAAATACTTTATGCAGTATAGTATAGCATGTGATAATATTTGAAAACTCATCCTCAAGATATCTTGGTGCTAATCTTTCCTTCTTCACCCAAAACATTTTCTTCAGTGTGAATGTGTGTGAAGCAGTGTACATAGAGTAAACATAAAGTCTCCTCAGACATGATGCAACACACCTCACGCAGAGTTTCTAGAAGTTTGTCAAAATGTACACTCATGCCCATGCCTCCAAATATTGATGCCTAAAGATTTCATCTTTTTTTTTTTCATATATTTGTAATTTTGTAGACTATTAATACCTGGTTATATAGCTCCTGGTATTTTCCTACCCCTTCTCTTAGATTTTAGAGTGATAGGCCAACCTTCTAAAATATTCATGAAAGAGTATTTAGTCTTATTTTCAGAGAACCTACAAGGTGGACATTTTTGTTTTTCAAGCAGAATCTGATAAAACACAACAAGAAATAGGGCAAAGAAGCTCTGGACCAACTCCAGTGGAGTAGTAGCCAGGGGAAAATTACCTCACCAACTCCTCTTCTAATTGGAAAATATTTTTTAAGTAGGCTAATTTGTTAAACTTATAAATATTGAAGAGAAATGATACCAGGTCTGCCCACAGTCCATAATTATGGAGGCACCGGGGAGCTTCCAAGAAAGACTTGCTTTTTTATTTTACCATTTTTATACTGTTTAAGAGTTTCTCCTTTGATATGTCTAACAGATATTAATAAACCTATTAGTATGCCTAAAAGATATTGATAATTCTAACAGATATTAAATGTATCCATGCCAATATTGACCTGTCGCAAAGGAATAAAAGATATGGACATGTAAGCACAAGGACAGAGGTTCATTCCTTGTGTATTGTGAAATTTCTGCATTTCATGAGCATTCCAAGACTGTCCTGATTCTGGCCAATTTTTGCAGCAGTTTCAAGAGTCATGGCCAGGACCCTGGACCATTTGCAGGGGGCAGAAAAGGGGGTGTTTTTTTTCCAGTTTTCTGGGGTGTTCTGTGGGGTAGTGCTGGGCGCACTATCATTCACCTCTCTTGTACACTCTGCTCTGAGCATTGTTGTTGCTGCTGTTCATTATCTTATTTCATTGCTAATAATTTTTTTATCATAAATTGTAATAAATTTATGTCTAATAAATTGTTCTTCTCTCCACCAGTGATCCTCATCTTTTTGTGCCTCCAGATCTCCTCGAGCAAATCCCTGGTTTTATTTTGCATGCTGACAGTATGAATTATAGGAGAACCTAAACCACATTTAGAAGCTATGAGTGATGGTAGAACTTAACACTAGATAAATAGATCTAAACCTGTAAGCCTGCTTCTTGAACTTTATTTGATATAGTGCAGTATTGTTTCTTAGAGTCATACTGCCATGTAATAATTTTTTTTAATTGCAGAATAACTTTCATTTGAATGAATAAAATAACAAACAAAGCATAAAATAGAAACAAAGTACAGACAATTAAAATGCTGATACCACCAATTATTTTGTTGAAAATAGTGTATAGTTTACTTTGTAATACCCAGGAGTGCTTGATCTGCTATATCATATGCAAGGAAATCTGAAGGAAATCGCAGTTTTCTCCAGATAATCAAAACCTGGTCTCTAATACAGTAACACAACCCTGGTAAGAAAGAAAATAGACCTTTCAAGGATGTGTCTTTCCTGCCATTGAACATGCTGCCTCAGTAACAGGACTAAAATTCTTGTCATATTCTTCTTTAAAGGAAAGAAACATGATCAAACTGATAAAGTGATGTATTTTATGAATAATACATTGCTCAAGGGCTTCAATCTACATTATATACTACATAACCATAATTTGTAATATTTACTTAAACAGTGGCTCTCAACAAAACACTTAGAATCACTTAGCATCTTGTCCCTGAGCAGTTTGCATTAGAAATCTGGACTGCTTAATTTCATTATGCTAAAGGCATTAACATAAGAGAGGAGGAAATCACAAAAAACACAATCCTTATCTTGGACTGAAAGAGGAGAAAAATGTCTCTCCAACACAACCTCAAAAGCATATTCTGTCTGAACTCACCATACCATATAGGATTAAATTCTCTTATAACTGTGCAGAACTAAATAATCATATCATTACATATGTTAGGAAATGTCCAACAAAGGGTAGACCCTTTAACCTTCAGAACTTCAATTGTTCATCTGCCTGTTATGCAATCTGTGAGCTCCCTTCCCGTTTAAAATGCATTAGTGATCACCAAACCTACATTTAGGCTGTTTCATCAATGCAGTCTAAAGGGATATAAAGTAAGGAGATTTTCTTTGGCTGGAATCCAGATACTAATGGCATTAAAATGCCTTCTTACTGCATTTAAGCCAGTAGTTAGGTCAAGTAGCCAAACAGATTTCAGAGGATGTTTAAATAAGCAGTCTATTTAATGTTGTCTTGGCACCAGCATGTTTTGGTTGTCTAGCCTCAAAATACCAGCTAGCTGGGAAACATAAAAGTAATGGTGACTAGTTGGTTTGAAAAGAAATAAAAAAATCCATCAAGGTTGTATATGCAGCAATTAATTTTACAGTAATATATTAGGTATTCATTAATACTCTTCCACATGCCTCTAAAAATACAAGGTTTTTTAAAAGACAATACATCCAAAATGATCAAAAGGAAAGCTATTTAAAATTAAATTTACTAATAGGCTGGTGGAGCTCAGCAGCACAAAATATCATTAAGCTAAAAATGCATTAAACATGAGGCAAGCTTTTCTCAAGAAATTCACTTCTGCAAAACCCAGCAGAGAAAATACGTACTAAAAAAAAAGAAAAGAGAAAAAAGCAAAAATATATTAACTTCATTGTCTTAGAATTTCTACAAGTAACTGATACACTTAGGAGAAACCTTTATAATGACAAGAATCTTTATAATTATCTAATTCATTCTCTTTTAATAGATTCAGAGACTTGTTGGTAACATTCTGTTAGAGGTATGTTCTAATCAATAGTAATTGAGATGGTTTGGATAGCTTCAGTGATGTGCTTCTGTGAAAAACGCCTTATTAGAGTTGATCAGAATACAGAATTTCTGCTCATTAAAAATCCTTATGTTTTGTCAGCTCTTTTAATCTTGAAATGAAATGAAAGGTTAAAATAACACAGTTCTATGAAGAACAAAAATTTTTGCAGTAATTTAATTTGAAATCACTGAACTGTTTTATTTTAATGTCGAGCTAACATCTCTGTTGACTCAAATCCATTCTTTCAGGAAGTTTCCTGCCATTAAAGCTGTGACCCATCAGCCATAGCATCACAGGGCTTTATTGTGCCTTCCATCACTGTACATAAAGTGTACCTTGGAAAAAAAACTCCATAGGTTTTAATAAAAGAAAGGATAAATAAATACTATCTATTTATTTATGTGTCCACTCATTTAGTGGATCTTGGTTTGTGCAGTATTTCTAAGAATGAAAAAGACCTGTGAAGTAAAGGGTCTAACATCAAAATGGACAGTATTGGGTGGGTTTACAAAGGAACATTCTTACTGTCCACCATTTGCATATCTTTTACCCCAAACTACCTCCTAAGTTTTATAGAAAAATGATTTTGAACTTTTATTGGGGAATGAGTAAATCTGTCAAAACATTTTGGTTGTGCTATGACTAAAATTTTGGTGTTTCTTTGCTATTTTGCTTTAGAGATTTATCTTAGGAGGATCCTGTTGAATCCACAAAACAGAAAAATAATAAGCAGAAAAGAATTAATATTTGCCTTAAAAGAAGGTGCAAACATACCAAAATGGTGACCACGGACTAGACATAAGTATTTATAGCACTGTGATGTTGATATGTAGCATCATTATAATACAGGAAACAGTATACACTTAACAAAGCTAGGCATAAATATTTAAATATGTAACCACCAAAGGACAAAAAATCCCTATGTGGGATACTTAAACAAGCAGCATAAAAGTCCAGGCAGTATAATCATCAAGTTAGAACTATGAGTATAGAATAAACAGAAAAGAGTGAGACCAAGTCTCGTTCCTAAATGTTAAAAGATCTTGGATGAAGATTAGGTCTCTCTTTCCATTTCCTTTGGAGTGTGGAGAGCATCAAAAAGGAGAAGGAAAAGAAGGGAAAAAATAAGCCACCTACTCAATTCTTGGCTTCCTGTGTCAAAAAACTACTGAGTCTGATGACGTCAATCCCAGTGGGTATGCCTATCAAGGAGTACAGTACTAATTGTAAGGAAACATACATGTATTCCAAGAGCAGTGAACTGTTTAGGTATCAGGGCTCCAATGGGAAACGAAATGACCATTGTCAAAGCTGCTTAAAGATGCAAAATAACACTACCCAGAGATAAAATGAATAGGGAAGCAATAGAATTTAAAAATACAGTGGAAAGCAATAATATGATTAATACTTTTTAAGTCTTTTTACCAGTAATACTATGTCACATTTATAAACTCCCTCTAAGTTTGGTGGGTTTTGGGTTTTTGGTGTTTGTTTGTTTGTTTGGTTTGGTTTGGTTTTATTTTGCTTTGGTTTGGTGTTTTTTTGGGTTTTTTTTCTTTTTTTTTAATGCTGTAGTATTTAAAGATGTTAAGTGTCATTATTCTCAGTTTATTGATAGCTGAGACATGGAGCAATAAAATAACTCATCTAGGGTTTCTACTTGGTCATAGGTTAGTCTTCAAATAAAATGTATGGTTTCTAATATTCAATCCCCCATTCAATCATTTGGGCCATAAAATTGAAGATACCACAGTGGTCATTATTGTGACCTCCGATCTCTTGCTATGTTATTCGTCATTTAAAAGTAGTTTTTTAATAAGAACTGTAGGAAAAAAGGAGCCATTGACTCAGAAGGTAATAACCTACCCTCAGCAAAGACTATCTTTTGTCTGGATATTTATATGCTAGTTATCTCTACAAGTTTCTGGAAACTATCACTTTCTGTCACTCTTGTAAGATGTTATAGGCTTGGGAATCATGAGTTGACAATCCCAGCTAGTGATATGAAGTTGAACAATTTATTCTAAGCTTGTTCAGGAGCTTACACATCTGTATGGAACCTGGCTCTCAGGAGCGAGTGATGAGTGAGAGTTTTAAATGTATCCAGAATGAATTTCTATTTCATGATTGAAATATTCCACTGGCCTAAATTATTCTGTAGTTACATTTAATCATGCAGCTTCTAGACTAAGGTTCATTTATGAAAACGTTAGTGCGGCTACGACTTAAATTGCTCAAAATCTGGTAGCATCAAAATTCATTGTCTTTCCTTTATTAATGAATAATGGACATTTCTATTTTAAGGAGTTGAAATTTACTAGAGAGAAAAGTCAGAAGTCCAGCTTGGATGGGATAGCCTTAATTATTACCTAGAATTACAAGACAAGACCCTGAATGGGAACTAGAGCAAGCATTAGAGCTCTCAACAGTGTCGGAGGAAAGTGTTTTTTTTATTTTTCTAGTCAGTAAGTAGAGTTGGAATATTTCTGTTATGGGAAGGGAGGTAAAAGTAAAAAAAAACAAAACAAAACAAAACAAAAACAAAGGAAAGACATAAAAAGAAAAGAAGGACTAAGACGCAGAGAGGTAGTACTGCTGCTTCTCTTGCCGTCAGAAGAATGGAAACTCATCCCTGGATAGCATTGGTTGCCTGATGAAAGGCAAACAATTGCTGTTGTTGATTGAAAATACATTTTCTTCTGAAACAAATCTCCTCCCACATTCCCTCCCTCAGGGACAGTAACTGCAGATGTGCCTTTTCATTATGCCAACAAAAGAGAATAATACTATAACTACATTATTCCCATTGGCAATCTGCTGCCTTAGGAAACTTCCAACTTTGCCTGTGGCTAAAGCTGATGGTGCTGTCCTGGAACTGTTCAGCTCTTATGGAAGAGTCATTTAAGGGAATTACTTGGAATTCTGCAAAGAGCTTCTTTGAGGAGCATTCACTGCAGTGCTCCATGGCTAGTGGAGTAACTTCTGTGATTTCTTCTATGTACTTTCTGATGTTTATAATTTTAATCCCATAGCAGTGAAAAAAAAAAAAAAAAACCAAACAATGAAACAAACAAACCCCATCAAAACACCAAAAAACTCCAAGCAAACAACCAAAAACAAACAAACCCCCAAGCTGCCAAAAAAAAACCCAAAAAATCAAAGTAAAGTAAACCAAGACAAACCCATTATATATCTCAGGTCAACATTAAAAGACTACTAATGAAAAGCAATTTTATGGCAATTCTGCTTATAGTCAGGTGTGATTTAAGGGCTGAAAATCAGACAGATTAAGGACAAATTGAGGTTCAGATGTGCCTGGCCTAACTCCATTTGAAAATAAAGAGAAGTCATGTGGAGCCTAAGAATGAGTATCAAAGAACAAAAATGAATCACCAATACTGTCTCGATTGCAATTCAGTGAGTCACAGTCAGCTCTGCAGAAGACACCTAAAAAGATGCAAAAATGCTTGTGCTCATTTGACAGTGATACCAAGCACTGCTACCTGATACAGAGCACAGCCCAAAATATATCTCGTCTTCATAACGTGGTGAAGGCCTCAAATGCTAAAAGGGTGCTCCACTGACCTAACTTTAGATATCAAATGGACAACCTTTTAATTGCCATCCAGTTACTAAGTTTCCATTGAAAATCAACCCATCTTGTAAAAAATCATGCATTTATATAAATAACAAGTATAAAACATGAATAAACATGTATAAAAAAATAAAAAAATATTGTCCAGAGAGAATATAAGCATCTTCTAAAGGATACACCCACCTTATTTTAGAGACCACCATGATACGTGATGGATCATTCTTGGAAACTTGGCTATTTCTTGCTGCTGACTTTAAAGCCAAATCAGAGTGAAAGCTTTGGGTAAAATACTTAAGTGTATAAATAACACCAACGGATCTCACAGATCGTTTCTTGATTGGCCTCCATAATGTCCCTGAAAGTTTATTGGTTTTCTAAACACTGAGGGAAAGGGAAAATGTAATGGTGTCTCCATGTATTTATGGAGAATATCAGTCATTCAAAATTTCAATTACAGATAAAAATCTGCTTCTATACGTTACTGCAAGTACAGTACTGTAATAGAAGAGTCAAAATGTGATTTTAAATTTGAGCAGCCAACAACAAATACATTTTAGGAAAGATAATTGCTAGGGTTCCTAACTACTCAACCTTTAACCACTGGTCACTTCCTTTTACAGAAAGTTCACAAAATTATTCATTTGTGCATCTCTTAAAGGTTTAAATTGCAATTTTAGTAAACGTGGCTTCCCCTCATTTCTAGGAAGGTCAACTTTCACCAAGAAGTATAAGAGAAACTATTTTTCCAAATAAGTCTTGAAATTTGGGTTGCTTATCACTGTAAATCTTTTAGCAGTTAGCATAATTTAAATCTAAAGGGACGTGATGTGCACCCAGTATACTAAATGGTGTTAACCTGAGGGTACCATGAAAAATAGAATGAAAAATGGCCTGTACGCATTTGTAAACATGCCATATTTAAGTATTAATAACTATAAATCTTGTTTCTTTCGAGGTTTTGCTGTCTATTCTTTCTTGATGAATTTAGTAATCTCATTAGATTTGAAGTTTCCAGTTTCAGCCATTTAGCCAAGTACATAAATCCCAAATGGAACATATGGAAACACCACTGTACTTTTTCTTACATACGTAGCTTAGAATTGACTGAAGTGATGCAACTCAACCATTTCAGGCCAAGAAACACCATTGGCCTGAGACCAGGACTAGAAGATCCAGGAGTATAGAGCACATGCTGGAAAAGCTGTGCACAGGTTATGTTGCAGAATAAATATGTGAGACTTGACTACGTTAATCGCTCTTCTGAATGACAAATTCATTGATGCTACACAGCTCTATGCATATAGCTGCACCTAGGATTAATCATTATCAAACTAAATCAATAAAATTACTGGGATATTTGAAGGGATGTAGGCCCAGCCATGACTAATGAGATGTTGGAGAAGAAAGGAATTCACTTAGAAACAAAAGTTGAACATTTGAATATATTTTCACCAAGAGCTGGAGTTCAGAGAAGAAAAAGATTTAGACATCTAAAGCATTCAAAACAGGTTTCATTAATACAGGTTGTATTTAGTAGTTTGATTCTATAAAATGCAGGAATGTGGACAAACTTTTTTACAACATTAAGATAATATATTTATTCTTCCTTCCTTAATTGAGAGAAAAGACTAATTCCTGTAGAAAGAAAAAATTCAGGGAACCAAAAATTATTTTAACAAAACAGGAAAAAGAAAGGAAGAAAATATTTCATTCAAGGAGATAAAGCATACTGAACAAACACTCAGACTTCAGGACTGGTCATGATTAGAGAGCAGTAATTTTATTAGTGCTGTCAGTTCTTGAGCTAAGGACAACTGCTTGAGCTATGTAAATATACCATCAGAATTCAGAAGCCCAGAAAGTCCTAAACGTTACTACAAGAAACTATAAACAAGGAGATTGACTTTTTTCATATGGAAATGATCAATAAAATTTTGATAGATAAGCTAAAAAGGAAAAACACTTCCAGCTCTAGTCAGAGCTATGATTCAGCATGGAGATTGAACCCGATTGTCTGCACATCCTAGCTATTATTATGGATAAGATCAAACGTGGCAATATCTTCTGTCTCATTTACTAATATCAGTGCAGCAGCTTCTCTCTTTCACTTTTCCGCTCTGTATAGGGAAGGTGGATTTCTGCCTGATTCCCAAAATTTTTGTGGTGAAATTGTCAGTCGTGTTTATTTCTGATACTTTCTCAAAATCTGTAAAGTTGCATGTAGCATACTTGAACTGTATGTTTATGTGAATATGAATCAAGGGGTTATTTCATCATGTGTCTAACTTCTGGGTTTTACATGAAGGAACTAGTTAGATATAATCACTAAGGAGTTTAATGAGGGAACCAGCTGTGAGAGATCATTACTGTAGTGACCTGCTGCATGAGGTCAGAGAGAGAGAGCAAGACAAGGAACTTTCATCCTATTTAACCACAGTTATAGAAGAAGGAAATACTTTATATATTGGCTGGCTTTTTAAAGCATCTCTCTGGTTCTAAAAAATAATGAGGATTGCCAAACATACTGATGGGTTTTTGGGTTCATTTTTGGTTATTTTTTTTTTTAAGGGCAGAAATATTAACAAAGGCTGTGAAGAAGGGTTCAGTCCTTGATCACTGATAATGCAAAAATATGAACGACTAACTGGAGTTTAATGTACATTTTTTGGAGGTGAAAGCAATATGAAATGTTGGTATTTTTAAGAGTTATCACACAAATAAAAGGGAAATGTGTTATTATCTTCAGAGCGCTTGCAAAACGTGGGAGTTAGAGAATCAGCATTTCTGCATGACCCAGTCATATATCAATCTTTTTTCACTTCTTAATTTTGCTAGATAGATTTTGCAGTTCATTGTTTTCTACTGGTTTGATAGAATAATTCATTGTTAGTCATATTACAACTATTTCATAATTTGTAGCTTAAAAATGTGACTCACACAAGATATTTTGTTTTCTGTTAGGCTAGCAGCGAACTGTTATTTCTTGGATATTTCCACCTGAAAAACACAGAAATATTTTCTAAACCTGGTAGTTTAAATCCACTTGTTCCTTCTACATAATTCCCCATTATTTCTCATACAGCCAAGACTGGGGAGGTAACTCAGGCAGTATTTTCCAGTGTTGCATAAGCGCCTATATCTCAGTTAAAAGAAAAAGAACAAATATAGGTATTCCCAAATGGGGGAAGAAACTACCCACTACTGCTGATTATCATTCTATTTATTGCTTGATTTCCTACCTAGAGGTAGTCCATATGAGAGCATTGTTCAGTCAGGGTTTCAACTATATTGTTGATCCATTCAGGACACTTAGAGATGGGAATAATTGTGTTTGCTTGATAAAGGCTCCATGGAAAATGTATAAATGTGTGCAAGTTTTTTAAATTTCTAACCTCACCTTCCCTGTTTGGAGAAAAGAAGGCTAGGTATTCAGCTTGCTCTCTGAGATCAAAAGTTTAGGTGTTGAGTGATGTGACCTCCTGAAGTAACTGCGTCTCCTACCAAGACAATTTAAAGGCTGCTTCTTCCCACCCTACTTAATTGCTTGAAGATATGCAGGCTGTAACTCTTTCCATAAGCATTCAGGGATAATAAACCTCTTCTACTGTCCAAAGAATGAGTTTTTGTGTAAAAATGAAAAATTTAATCCAGGAAATTATTATATTCGTTTCATACAGGACATGAGTTTAAATTTTTTCATTAAAGGAATGATGAAAATGTGATGAAAAGGACTTTTTAAAATAAAGTATCATTTGATTAGATCTGAAAACGAAGCACATTTGCTTCAAGATTTTTAAGAGAGGAAACGCAAAAGTATATGCATGATCTGATACTCCTCTATTTATTCCTAAATTTTTAAAGATTTTCATTAAGTAAATTAGCAGGTAGGTCCCTTGAAACAAAGCAATGCCAAATCATTTAGTTCCAAACTGAATAACATAAGTTCAATTTTAATTTTCTCTCTACTTAATTTATACAACATGTAACAAGTTAAAAAGGGGGATTTAGTTACTGTCAAGCAAACTTTTCAACGAGGTGAGGAACACAGCTCACTTGAGGTGAAAGAGAAACATCTTCTTATCAGTGATCATGATGAGGCACAGATATTTTTGACACATGATGTTGGTTATCACAATCACTTAGATATTGGATGGTATTGGTTATATTCAAGTATATCCAAAGGCTGTTCCTGCTAATGACCATGGAGATTCAGGAGTAGAAATCAACTCAGGCTTCAAGAATGCCAGCCCCCTTTTTTTTCATTTGTTGCTGTGGAGATAAAAGTGGTTCGGACTTTGGAATTAGGACGCAAGAGTGAATTAAGTATATTATGATTTACATGCATGTATGAAAGGGCATCTTCTTCATTCTAATGGAATCAGAAGAGCAATTGACCTACAATGCATTAGTGTGCCAGGTGTGAAATGTTTGCAAGCTAAGAGCTTGACATAAGGTACATTAGAACATTAGCAAAAAATCACTCTTCTTTCCCAGACAGGTGAAAAATCAAGGCTGATTCTGTTGGTGTTTTAGAAGAGATGCTCATATATTTAACATCATGTGGAGAAGTCATATAAGTGATGGACAGAGTTTGTAAATACTTATGTAAATACACAGTGAAATTGAAAAAAAAAACAAAAAAACCCACCCTAACAAAAACCCCCAAGTGTATCCATTTTTGGAGATATACTTTAGGTAAGAGGGTAACTATATTCCCTGTGTAACTATTTCATATTTTCTTGTTACTCTAAGCCAGAAGAGAAATCAACAAAATGAAAATTTAAGATGTGGATTTTAGAAATGCAAATTAAATACTACTAATAGAAGGAGATTGACTTAAAGTTTCTGAGGTTTATGGTGCAAGTGAGGAATGCCTTCTAAAAAACCCTCTTAAATAATAGTATAAAGTGCACATTTAATAAGGGAAAGAATATTTAACTGGATGACCCCCATCTGTAAGTTCACAATTTGCTGGATAGTGACTGTTAATATCACATTAACCCGTATTATTCACAGACAGAGGATCTTGGATCATATGCTAGGAAAAGAGACAACTTGATTCCCACAGAGGCTGAAGTTCTTGTTTTGTTTTTCTTTATGCATACTTTAGATACACTTTGATGACAAAATATGAACTAAATTGAAGTTCATTTACATGTGGACACACCAAATAGCTTTGAAAACTTACTTAGAAAGAGCTCCTCACAATAGTAAGAAAGCATTCTCCAGACCTTTTCATATTTTCCCAAGAAATTTGTTTCACTTTGACTAATTATACTTTTCTGTCTTCTAAAATTAAAAATACTTTGTATAAATGTTCTTGGCCCATTCTGTAGTCTGCTCTGTAGGTGTGTAATGAACATCTCCAAATTAACTGAAAGTAAACCAGACTATGTGATAATGTCTCATTTTCCCTATGTCCGGGATCCTGGGAAAGGCTGTTTTATTCATATTTTTTCATAGACTTATTTATTTGCTTTATTTATTTAAGTGAATATAAAAATTGGACTTCATGCCAGGGTATCCATCCTGGTTTCTCTTACACAAGTAGAACAATGCTGATGTTCATGGGGGGAAGAAGAGGGGGGAGGACAGGGGAATGCTGAAGAAATGGGGATCTGAAGGGAAGAAAAAGGTCCTGCTGCTTGGTAGGCAGCCCTGCTGGGAAATCTCAAATCAAATTCTTTTCAAAAGAAGTGTTATTAAAAGTAACTTTAATCCTTCCAGCCAGACGGCTCATAAAAGCATACAATTAAGTCAAACAAATGACAAGAGCACTCTCTCTCCTACCTGTTTCTTCCTTCAGAGAGTAATTATTGCAGGGTAGTCTTGTCTCGTTTTGTGCAAATAGCAGTGGAGTGCTTGAATGAGATGCCAGTTTCCCCCTCCCCAGCCCAACCCCTCCTGTTCACTCCTACTAACACTAGCCTGGCTAATGTACACAGCCAGGAACAAAGAGGGGAATTTCAATATTTCCTCTTTGTGCAAGGTTAATTGAAAATCAAAAAGTCAGTTTTAGAATGTCATATTAGAACTGTTAGTGCATCAATTTTCTTCAGTTTCCTGTCACTGCAGGAGAGCAGAAGAGGTAGAGGTATGCATTTGGATGAGAGTTAATGATGGAAGAAAGGGAAAGAGAAAGGAAGAGAGGAAGAGAGGAAGAGAGGAAGGGAGGGAGGGAGGGAGGCAGGGAGGCAGGCAGGCAGGCAGGCAGGAAGGAAGGAAGGAAGGAAGGAAGGAAGGAAGGAAGGAAGGACAGAAGGAAGGAAGGTTGGTTTTTTAAATTTCAGGTAAAGTTAACTTCAAGCAAAGGTTTCTTTTAGAAAGTGTCCTGGTGTTTTTTGTTTGTTCGTTTTTCTTTATTTTTGTTTTGGTTTGTTTTTTTCCCCAAAATTTTCTAATTTTAGGATCAGATTTTAAAGTAAAGTAAACAACAATCTGTCATGGTGAACCATTTAGGTGGCAAAACCCCCAAAAGTTAATATTCAACATTCATCACTTCCTGCCCACGGTCATATTCTTCTATAATTAGCAAGCAGATGCAAATGATAAAATCTAGGTCTGCACATGTCTCATAAAGAACTCAAATTATGGGAATGATCATTCTATTTTCCTCCTATGGAAAATTTCTGAAACTTTGGTGATATTTTCTTTTTTGGCTATAAAATGTTCAGGACTGTGAACTGTAGATATATTTTAAGGGACTTTGTTCACCTGTGGTCTCTGTTGGAAGTTTAATGTGCTGTTGACATAGAAGTAATTAATTCTAAAGTAACTACAAAACATATAGTAGTCAAAGCTCTCTTTGTGAAGTGGGCATACCAATTTATATATTCAATAAAAAGATTTCAAACCAATTCTGTATCATATTGAAAGCTGAGGACACGATTGTGATATTAGGGTTCACTTTTACTCTGAAAGCTATGGGTGAATTCAAACAGCTTCCTCTTCTTCATATGGAGTAAAATTTAAACAATTGGTGGCAACATTAGAAGAAAAAAAAGATAATATTTTCATACCGTGTCCTTGTGCAGTCAAGTTTCTGTCATTTCCTGAATTCAGATATTTTGCATCATTTTACCCTCACCTTAAAAGATACATGAAAGATTTTCTTTTTGATTGGTAATTTCACCATGTTTTACACAATGGGAGAAAAAACAAAACAAAACAAAACAAAACAAAACAAAACAAAACAAAACAAAACAAAACAAAACAACAACAACAACAACAACAACAACAACAACAAAAAACCAACAAACCCAACCAACCAACAAACAAACAAAACAAATCCAAAACCAAACAACAAAACACAAAACACAAACCTATTAATAATGACCGTAAATAGCATTTCACAATGTAAATCTCTGAATTCTTTACACCACTTTCTTTCAACAATAATTCCCTCTTGCATGTTGCGAATTTCCCTAGAGTACAAGACTTTTAAAGACAAGAATCTGTGTCCTAGTCTAAATGTTATTAATACCAACTCAACTCTTGCTACTGAAGTTTAGAACTGCTCTTTAGCAAATACTTTATTTTCCTAACTGTTTATCAAATCTTTCTCATATATTCAATGTGGAATGAAAACAAGAAATTCTGTGCAGAGAAAACAGATTCAGGCAAAAAATTGTCACAAGAATTTTTAATTTCTGCACATTATATCTCCTTTCCCATTTGAATTCCCCTCAATGCTTAGATTAGGGTTTTCATACTGTTATGATTTACCCATCAAACAAATTTTACTTGTCCACTCTAGTTGATGTTTTTGTTGCTATTGCAGTATTCAAAGCAGGCATTTAATCCATCCAAGTTTGCCATCACTAGTGTCAAATGCCTCTGCTTAAGTTGCATGAATGCTCAATCATGCCAAACTTGAAGCTTTCAGCCCATTGCTGAAACCAACTGTGACCCATTACTAAAGGAGAAGAATTTTCTCCCCAGACTGCTGACTGCATGGAGCATATACATCCTTTTTAAGCCTCATCAGGGCAGCAACAGGGTTGTTTTGGTTTGTTTTTTTTTCCCTGCATTTTTTTTTAAACCTTTTTAATTTTGTGTAGACAGTTCTAAAAGCAGCTTCTTAGGGGCTGTCTGATCGCACAATCCTCTTAGTCTTTCTTACTCCATAGGAGGGCCATCATATTTCCTGCTCTCAGTCAGTAGTTGGCTTTTCTCTCTCCCCTTTGTATAATGACTGGAGTCAAAAGGCCAGCACCTTACCCACCTCCAGAGATGATGTTATGATTCAAACTTTAAAATGAGATTTTTTTTTTTTGCTTTCCCTTTTCTTTCAGGTCACACTTTTCTGGCAAAATCTTCATTCAATTCTACTCATTAGAAATGTTTGAAATAATGACTTTCCATTTATTATTTTGGTCTGAAAACAATTCATTTATTTTCTGCAAATGGAAAAATAAGTCCTTTCATTTCAGCTTAATTTCTGCATTCAGTTGTGACACAGTTCCCAGTTGTTATTTCTGCTTTCATGCAGCTTTCTACATCACAGCACCATGAAAGTCTTCATCTAGCATGAAATATGCAATGTTTCTGATTCTTAAAAACAAATCAGATAAATTTTGCACTGAAAACTTGCATACAGAAGGTGCAGGCGATGGCTGTAGGACTCCTACATTACCATTAAATTATAGAGAAGGGACTAAATAACACACCTCAACTCTCAACACAGGAAAAGTGCTCTTGTTGCGTATATATTTTGCACTTGTGATATGCCATTGAGCTCTGAAAGAATAAATTTTGAAAAGCTAGTGTACACTAGATTGATAGCATTTTTCATATTCTGCCTCTTATGTTATACTACTTTGGCTAAATATAAGGACAGTTTGTTATTTTTTTTGAGGTTGTCATGCATTAACCTGAAACTTTTCAGTGGATATTGACAATTGAAACATCCTTATAAAATAAAAGACTTTAGTGACAAGAAGTGGAAATGAGTTTTTTGTTGTTTGTGGAAGTAGCAAGGATGAGTAAGATCTTTCAATATGTGTTGATCTCAACACAATCATGAGACACACTGATCTGGTGGGGCTGTGAAAAGCCACAGTTCTATGATGGATCAGCGATTTTTTTTCATTTCATACAAAAACTGAATTTTTAATATTAAGGTACAGGGTGCTGATAAGATCTTAATGGAAATACTTTGAGCAATTCCTTCTGTCTCTGGGTTTCACCAAGGGACTTAAGTTGGAGCAGGTGTAGAAAGATCTGGAAGTGTACTCAGAGGGATAGAACGGAGCAGATGCACAAAGTACAATTTTCCAATTTCCAAGATGTCAAGACAGAAAGATTGTTAAAGGTGAAAATAATTATGAAAATTGAAAAAGGTAAGCCTTGAAGATGACTAAAAGGAGATCATAATTTTTAAGTTTTCCACTTATCTAGTATTAATAGCAATATTACTAGTAGTAGCAATATAAGACAAGAGCCTACTTTAATTTTGATGGAAACCAATAAGGAATTGCCCCATAATTCCCAAAATTATTTCTGTCTTGTGAGTTTCTGAGCAATTCTTATGTCTGACAGATATCTGCATTGTTAATTATTTTCACATTATTTATATTATGTAAGTGCCAAGTCTCAGGACCCTTATTGCTTGCCTAACAGGGCCTAAAAATATTTCTTCCTTCATACCCCACCTCATAAATAGTATGATTTCTTTAATTTCTTTTTTTCCTATGATGCATTAGAAAGAGTCTCCAGGAGGTGGGCATCACAGTGTTTAGGGTTTGTTTTTTTTTTTAATTCTCAGATGTCTGCTTTACCTACTTATGAGTTGCACCTAAAGTAAATTTTTGAGTCACAAGTAATTTGTCAGGTGGGCCAGCTTACTGTGGATTTGTGTGGTAAGGTATGACTTTCCCAGTATCATGGGTTCATATCCTCAGATACCTAGAATTTTACTAAACTTATTATTTCAGTAGGGAAAATTTTATTGAAGAACTTGGACACTGTCAGTGCCTACAACCTCTCTTGCTGTATTTCTGAGTTTATTAGGAATTTAGCCTTCTATTTGTTATTCAGTCTGTCTTCAAAATGTCCGTGGCAGGCTTCTCATAGGTTCATCCTCTGGAAAGACACAGAGATGTTTTTGAGGAAGATGTCCTGCCCCCTCACTTTATGGGCACCCCGGAGGCTCACCCCTGGAGCCTCTTGCAGGGGCAGAAAGGGGGGACGTTGTTTCTGAATTAATTTTTGTCCTGCTGATATCTTAACATTGAGAAGTGCCACAGGAACAAGCACAACTTATCTCATTTATTCAAGACTCTTGAAGGGTCCTCAATCTATGTGAAAATTCCATTTTTTACCTGGAAAGGACAACCAGAAGCTCATAAATCTTCAACCTAAGTGATCTGGACCCCTGACTCCTAAAAAGGGTGTTAGTATGAAAGACATAATCTGTTTATCTGGTGCTTATTCTGCAACAGTGTCAGAAAAAAATCTGTTTGTTAAATATGGAGATCCTGAATCAAATTATTTTGCGTTTGTTTTTTTTTTGTTTGGGTACTTTTTCCTTGTGATTGTGGAGGTTGCAGGGTTTTTTTTGTGCTGCTTTCACTCAGGAACAAGGCCAAAACAGACCTTGAATATGTACTGAAAGTCCTCTTGAGTAACATATTTCCTTAAAAAATGCAATTATTCCTCAGTGCACTCACTTTGAGGTGTCAGGATGGCTGTGACTTAATTTCTTAGTGTTAAGTATAAGCCAGGCAAAACATAAATTGCCCTCTGAACATGTAAATGGTTACACATTTTATACAATTTTACACTGTTACAACAAAACTTGACCACTAGAAAGAGGGTCCTTGGAAGTCAAAATCAGTTGATATTCACCCAGTATTACAAAAGAAGGTGTTTCTACTGCAAGCAGCACTCTTAAGCCATCTACCAATTAAATGACAGGAGTGAAAACATTACCAAGGGTCTTTTTTGTGAATAGAGCGTATTTACAAGAAGTTTCTAGAGTTACTCCAACGAATAAATTATTATTATTACTATTATTATTATTATTGTTGAGTTTAGTGTTTATTTTTTTTGCTTTGTTTTGGTTTGGGGTTTTTTTTGTTTTTGTTTGTTTGTTTGTTTGTTTGTTTTGTTTTGTTTTGTTCAGTTTTGTTTTAGTTTGGTTTTTGTGGGATTTTTTAGTCTGGTTTTTTTTTGGTCTGTTTTTGGGTTTTATGTTTGTTTCTTTGGGGTTGAGTTCTGTGGGAAGGGATTTGTTGTGTTTTTTTTGTCCTAGACATGTATTGAGTAACTTGCCAGTGTGCAAGCGTGCTTCTCACTCTAGTTTTCTCATACCAAAAAAACAAAATGAAACAAAACAGGGCTCCATAGAATTCCTTCCTTTTGCAGTAAAGTAGGTAATTTTAAACAATGGTGGAAGTAGGTAATCTCACTCAAACACTAATTTAAAAAGCAATTTAGGATTGCAAACTGACACCTTAAAGTTGTCATTGAAATAATGTTAATTTAGTGTTTATATTAGTGATTTGGACACTGAGTTTTAGTATGTCATGTATTCCAAGATGGTGACAATGTTGATCATCTTTAATGAATTGTAAATATTTTTGCTTGAGTTAACTTCTATATATTGTTTCCTAAATTCAAATATTCCACTGTATTCAGAGATTACTTATATTGAGATTTAATCTGTGATTTTCCTAAGGAGTCAGTAATTTTGAGTACAATTATTGAATATTTTAATCTTTTTCCACAGACAGAAAAATTACCAAAAGTGTCATGTCACCTACAGCCTGAAAAGAGCTATAGTTAATTTTCAGACATGGTCAAGATATTCTGCATCACTTTAGAGATATGTCTGAATAATGAGAACCAGTGATGAATGTCAGAGTCTGTGGGGAAATCCTCAGAGTACTTTCAGTAAATCACAGAATGATGGAATGATTTGGTTTGACAGGGACCTTAAAGGCCACCTTTAAAGATTGCCATGGGCAGGGACACCTTCTGTTAAACCAGGTTACTCCAAACCCAAATCCAACCTGGCCCTGAACACTTCTGGGGACACGGCAGCCACAGCTTCTCTGGGCAACTTGTGCCAGGGCCTTGTGACCCTTGTAGGAAAGAATTTCTTCCTAACATCTAATCTAAAGGTACTCTTAGTTAAAATCCACTTCCCCTCATCCTGTCAGTACGTATCCTTGTAAATAGCCTCTCTCTACCTTTCTTGTAGTCATTCTTTACCATTCCCATGATCATGTTGATAACAGAAATGTAAGTGAAAGTGAAAAGACGGTTTCTAGACATAAGTGAAGCTCCCTAGTGGTTACATCTTTTGTCTCACCCAGCCATGTCTGCATGGCCTCCTCTGCAAACTGAAACCATATTCCCTTGGAAGAAAGTCATTGTTATTACAGGCCTGGTGCATGAAGGGGATCCAAAACTTCCATCCAGTCTGTACCTTTAGAGTGGTTGGTCCTTACTTTCTAGACTAATGAGCCACAGAAATAAAGAAATATTTGAAAAAATGGGAATAATGTTGGTAAAGTTACTGAAGTCATCTTCAGAGGGGAAGTAAAATGTGGCTCTAAAATCCCTGACTATTCAGTGATGCAAATATTCATGGTATGACCACTGGCATATCAGTCTCTGCCCTTGGCCTTGCCCTGGGCTTTCTGTAATGGAACATTTTACATAGGTCAAAACATTGCCTTTGCTATGGGACATTTTTGGGATCCTCTCTGTCATAAGTGGAAAAATAATTCTCCTTCTTTGGCATATTTAGTGTTGTGTATCACTAACATTTTGTATCACAGTTGTTAATAGATACTTCTGATTTATTCAAAAATTCAAGCACTGAACACAAGGAATAGGTGAAATAACTTAAGTACATACAAATAATAACTTGAAAATTTTTAAAGGTCATTTCAGGTATGTTGCTCATTCATAGTCATCCTCTCTGACTATAATTTTAGTTAAAGATATTAAATATTTTCCTGTTCCCCTTTTTTGCTGATTTAACTTTCCAAGTTCCATATTCTTTTTTTAACATAATTAATGCGTTCCCAGCATTTTCTGTAGGAACATCTATGTACCTCACTATTATGCTTTTCCCAACATATCTCTATTACAGATACAGAACGTGTCTAATCTATTAACAAATACACTGTTGTTGGCGCCACTGAGGACACCAGTCATGTTTATAAATATTATGGATCAAAAAAACTTATCAGGAACATGATTCAGAAATCACAAGAAAATAGTATTGTGGTGATTAAAATCACTGTTTTTTCTTGGGTTGTATTAAAAGTGTAGTATAATTCAGTTTGGTAAGATTTAGCTGGCCCTAGATCTTTGGTTTGTTCAGAGGTTTGTATCCTTTGAATGAATTCCCTTTCTGTGAAATTTGATTGAAATCGCTCCTTGTTTAATTGTGGTATGGTCAGAACTCACTGTAGCTATCACAAAATGTACACTCCACCCACACATCAAGAGAGTGCCAGGTATCACTGTTCTGCTTATTCTTCATGGGCTATTTCTAAGCTGAAGGCATTCAAAAGAATAGCCAACAAATAAAAAGAAGTTTAAAGATAAATGCTTTTACCTTTTTGTCATCAAACAGACTCTGAAAACTAATCAAAATTTTGTGTGTTTTACCTCTAAGGATTTTTGCTTTTTTGCATCAAAGGGAGCTCTTGAATTTAACTCTTGGGGATTAACCTTCAATTATGGTTTTCTTTAAACTCTCTGTATTTATCCATAATTATGAAATGTGGGCATAGGAGCAGAAAGATATGAGACAAAAGAGAAACTGAGGAGTTGGAGATGGATATTTCAAAGCTATGCTGGCTGTGTTCTGAAGTGACTTGAGGCATGTTTGTTAGTTCAGAAATGCTTTAATTTTTATGCCATCTCTTGTGATTCTGCAAGACTTGTCTTGGAGACAGAACGAGAAATATATTGCTGCTTAAGGGTTTGACAGACTATCGTGCTGATTTTCTTATACTGGTCTCCAATTTCACATATTTCTGGAGGTTGTTTTTTTGGTTTGTTTGCTTGTTTTGTTTTTTGTTTGTTTAGTTTGTGGTTTGGAGGGTGTTTTTTGTTTTTTTCTGGCTTTTTAAAAATTTGTTTGGTTTTGTTTGTTTTTGTTGTTGGTGGTGGTGTTTTTTAAGTTTTATTTTTGGTATAATTTTGAGAATCCATGTATACACAGTGTACATGCACAGCAGATAAAACTAATACTGGCAAGGTAGATCCCATTCTCTGCAATGGTTCAAACTAATCTCAGTATGCAGTTTGTGAAGATACTGCTAAATGAGTGCAAGCACAGCAAGAATGGGAGTCCCTAATTTGTATGTATTTTTAGATGGTCTGCAGTAGAATTAAAGTAAACTCTTGCTTATGCTGCCTGTATCTTTTATTTATAAGTTACCGTTGTCCGTGCCTCAGCTTTAGCCATCCACATGCCAGCTGTCTAGTTAAAACTTATTATCTGTGCCCCATTTAAAGTCAAAACAGAAAGATGAGCTCTCCCAAAAGATGTCTCACTCCATACATCTTAGACATCTAATTTAGCATTTAAGCTTTCTCAATTCACCAGAGGCAGAGCTAAAGCAAGTGTCTTAAAAATGTCAAATTCCACATGTATAATGTTAACTAAAATTGATGTAAACTTAATTATTTTAATAACTCAATAAAAATTATGACTTGCATAGAAAAACTTCCACTGACTTCTTGGGTTTGGGGATTAAACCTTTTGGATTCCCTACATTTTTCTGTACTATTTTGATTTTCCTCAAGTAGTTTGTGAAGTGTTGTTAAGTGTTTGAGCCCTGAACAAACATATTCTGAAGTCCTTTTTTCACAGACTTTTTAAACCTTAACAAGAAAAATGTTTGATCTTAATCAAAATGTTCAGTATATTACTAAAAACTTTTTAAACTTTACTTGGATATTGATGTTTTATCATATACAGAGTACTTTCTGCAGATGTATAGAGACAAGTGAGAATACATACTTTGATACAAGATCCTTTTCTGCTCAGTTTGATGCCTTTTTTATTTTCCCCCCCAAACAACCTCTACAGAAAATTAGGAAAATACGACTTATTCTTTAAATAGCCACAGTTGGTAGGTACTAACAGAATTCAAGTGATTTACTAGGAAAAAAAGCTTATTTTTTTCAGAAAAATGAGGGTTTATTTCATCATTTAGACCCTTCTTGGAATTAAACATAGGTTTAAATGATAGAAGCACTATGACGATTCAAAATAGCCGAGTATTTCTGAGCATTTGCAAACATGGTTTTACCTTGCAAGTCCTGAAAAAACCCCACATATCAACTAACAAGGGACAGGTTTCTATTCTTCAGTTGCTGTTACTTACTCAAAACTAATCCTATACAGAGACCCAATTACAACAGAAGCAGAGGGCATATCAAGACATGAATTAAAATGAAGAAATAAACCAAAAAAATTAAAGCTTTCTGAGGGATTAACCTTGGTGGGTGAATGCAAATTCTGACTATATTTTATTCCAATTTTACAGTAAAATCTTTATTTTTTTATCTGAGTTTGGGAATATTTTTTGTGATGCAGTTCATTGCAGATGTATCTGCAATTGGTGCACAAATTGGGAATTTGTAGTAGCACGGCACCCTGATACACTGGGACATATTCTGGAAAACAGGTAACTCAATAGCTGAGGAGAAGCCTTGAAAACAGCCAAAATCCCTTGCAAACACATATCATCTTTCACATCCTTGGAATTCTGTGAAATGGAGACTTGTTAACAAGTCTTATAGCATGAACGGGCTTATGACTTCTTCAGCTTTAGCATTACTTTTTCTTCTCCTTAGACTGAGTTAGTGAACACAGTGCAGATGGAAAACTGAAATTTTCTTTTGCCTTTTCATGAGAATCACACTATAGTGTTTCATTCCATAGCTTTAAAAGAGGAAAAATAGGTAGACAATGTTGTATTTCTATTTGGTTTTACAGCTAAGGTGGAATGGATCTTTAATAGAACATGACTCAAAAAAACAGGGGTATTAACTCCAAATGTGTCCATATGACCATCCATGCCTATTTTTTCATCAGCAGATACCAAAGCTTACTGATTAACTAAAACCCAGACATGGAAAACAAGAAAGAGCAGAACAAACCAGCAAAAAACACTGTAATTTTCTAGTGTTTGTGTTAATTTCAAATTTAATTTGTTTCAGGGAATTGATACAATCCATTGTAAAGAGGGAGCAGCTGCAAAATACTTTCAAAATTAGAAAAATGTTCTTGAAATTTTCACAGTTTTGAGAACAGGAATGTGACTTGCCTGTATTGAAAAAGCAACCCTGGTAATAATAATGTGTTTCATTTAAAATTTAGCTACAGAAATGTTAGTGAAATTCTAACTGTTCCAGAGCTGTTAAGAGGTGAACTTGGAGGGAGATAAATGGAAAAGGGACACTTTTTTGCAATGCATATAATGCATTGCAAAAATGGCAAAAATGCCATTAATTTCCTTAGTTCTTTCTTGTTTTTCAGACTTGTAAAGACCCAATTAAACCTTCTGTTCAGGTGCTTTGCCCAAGGCAGGTATAGTAGCTGGGAACTAGGTTATGACAATCTCATGTCAGAAGTTGCTTTAAGCACAAGTTCACTGTATAATCAAAGGGAACTGGCTTACCTGATACAAGGTAGCTTGCATCTCCAAATCCTGGCTCAGAAGTTTGACTCATGTTTTTTTCACTAAATATAATTCCACTGGGGGAAGGATAAAGCCCTGATTTCCTTTGCTGGGATACAACTACATTTCTGATCCATGAGTGCATTGCTAAGTGAAATATTGATTTGTGAAATCTGGGCTGACCCCTGCTTCTTTTTAAGCTAGTCTTCAGTACAGGATAAAAAGGTGAAAACCAGAGATATGCTGCAAAGGAAGCAGCAAGGCATGGTTGCAAACATCTGCTAAAATAGATCTGTTATAAAATCTCAAACAAAACCACTGATTTTACCATTAAAGCGAAAAGGCTGCATGGTCAGAACTCAGTGCTTCATGAAGGTACAACTCACACAGCCATGACAAATAATACTGTGCTTTTTATTCATCAGCCAGTTGGCACAAAGAAAAGATAGAAAACTTTCATGGGAAATGTCTACTCTTTGGGTCATTTTGCTTTCCAAACATGTGGCAATGTAGGGCTTTTGGCTGAGGTAGAGTTAATTTCTTTTCATGATATCTGGCACAGGTCTGTGTTTTGGATTTGTGATGAAGACATTGATGATAATACAGGGATGCTTTTCGTTATGCTGAGCAGGGCTTACACGCAGTCAAGGCCTTTTCTGCCTCTTAATTCCTCACACCAGCCAGGAAGTGCACAAGGAGTTGGGAGAGGTCACAGCTGGGACAGCTGATCACAACTGACCACAGGGATATGCCATAGCACACAGCACCATGCTCAACATACAAAGCTGGGGTAAGAAGGAAGAACAATGGGGACATTAGGAGTGATGGTGTTTGTATTCCCAAGTCATTGTTACCAGTGATGGAGCCCTGCTCTCCCAGGAATGGCCCTGAGCCCCTCTCTGCCCACTGGAAATGAGAAGGAGTTCCTTTGAGCCTGTGTTTTGCTTTGCATGTTTTGGGGTTGGTTGTGGTTTGTTTTTGTTTTTGTTTTTGTTTTAATCTCTTAAACCTGTTAAGACAGCCTTCCTCTAAAGTTTTACTCTTCCTATTCTCTCCCCCATCCCAATAAGGGCAAAGTGAGAAAAATGGCAGTGTGGGAATGAATTGCTGGTTGAGGTTAAACCTTGATAGGCAGACATAGTAAGTCTGTGGTGTTTACCATACTCTTTCATGTTTTTCAGGCTTAGATAATGTATCTAGCCAATGCTACTTCACAAACCTAAAGGATTTCATAAATCCCAGGAGTCGGTGCTCTCTTTCCTGAGCCTTCTACCAAGGGTGACAACTAGCACTGAAAAACCTGGATAAGAGATATAAGCAAGAATTAACCTTGGACTCAAAGGTTAGTCTCAGGGTGACTTAGGTTCCTAAATTGACACCTAGACAGGATTTAGATACCACAAGTCCAAACCAGAGGACTGAAAAACCTTTAGTCCATGTTCGTTCGGCCTTTAGTTTCTCATTTTGTATTGAAGCCCTCCTGATTGCCTCTGAGAAGCTTTTGAAGCTATTTAGATGTACCTTTGTCTTGACAGAGACATATCAGCACTCAGCTCACAGCCAGTGGCTTTGTCAAAACTGCTATCAGATAAGAGAGCATGCCTGGCAATCTGATAAAATTATGATCATTTTTTCTCCCCAAATAGAAATTTTTCTACTTTGCTTAAAGTGCAAATGTCTGAAACTGTGGGGAATTCAGATTCATTTTCAAGCCTAAAACTGAAAGCTGTCTCAAAATGGGAGTGAAAGAAACAGGAATGGGGAATGCTGAGGAGATGGGTGGTTTTTGTCTTCTCTTGAAGTTGTGTTACTTTGCTGTAAATTTCTGATTCTTAGGCCATCAAGAGAGAAGAAATATCATATTCATATAAACAAACAAACAAATAAATGTTTCTAGGAATCTTTCTGTTTTGCCAGTGAACTCAGGATAGAAGGAGCTGTGGTTTATAGAACACATGAAGAGATACAGATTAATATAGAAATTAATGATAAAAAATGAAGCATTTAAAAAAAACCAACAATATTAGCCTCACATTTTTGGCCACTGAAATGCAATAAATCTCAGGGAAGAGTTTGCATCTCCTTCAAGCTTAAGGATGTGACAAAGCCAATGCATCAAGTGACTCCTGGATGTTGCATCCTGATCCAGTGCACATTCAGAACTTGAAAGTCTCTCACTCCCCACCCCATAGATGCAGTTACTGATGTTTCCCTTTTTGGGTTTTATCAGCAGCAAGGCTGAGGGGGCAAACTGCACAAGAGCAAAAAGTCACAAAATATATTTATTACGAAGTTAGGACAGACTGCTGTGATCAGGATTCTATCAGGCAAGAACACTGTCTGGCAGCTTTCTGCAATGAAGCTGCTTCTTCCATCTGCCTCACTTTCTATTTTTCTGCTTCTTCTCCCATCCCTCCTCAGCTCTCTCTTCTTCCACATCTGGCACTTCAACAAATGATCACATGACAAGTTTTCCACAGATCCATAATCCTCTCATGATGTCTCACAACAGTCATGTCAGGAGTCTCCCTTTTCAGGCTGGCCATCTCTGAGCTATGCCTGAGTAGTTTCATTAGTGGCTATCAGCCAGTGGCTGAAGAGCTCACGTTTTTCATTACTGTCAACACTATTTTTTTTTTGTTAACCCTGTATGTCTGTGTACTTATCACTTTGCTTATTAAATGCTATTTCTTACATGAATAGTGCTGAAGAAAATAACCTAACAAACCAGAAGCTCTCATACACTGCTTACGCTTACAACAAATAGAAGAAGTGAGACTTCACAGAAAAAGAATAACAGTAGCTCTCCAGGATGATAATCATGGTTAGAACAAAGGCAGACCATAATTTAGAAACATTGACAGGCGTGAAAGCTTGACACTTCTTTGTCCCATTCTGGACTGCAGAACACCAATGTCCATTTTCTTGGGGGTCTGAAGTACAGACTCTGCCTTTCCTGACATGAAAAGATTCATGCTTTCAAAGAGATGGTACTAAAAACCAGGAGGACTAGGGTTTCCTGAGTGGATGTAAATCAGATGCAATTTTTCTACAGTGAAGATATCAAATTTCCCTTTTAATTAGGGCAAAAGAGCAACAAACACTTTGAGAGTGTGCTTCCTCTATTTCTATACTAGCTCCTTAAAATATCTCATATAGATTTCTCTTTAGTCAACAGTATGATATCACCAGAGGATGATTCATTTAACGTATTTGTGCATCTGTCAAAGCACAATACTCAGGAAATCTTTCTTTGGGGATAACAGTTGTCTTATGCTATAAAGGAGAAAAGAAAACTACTTGGGGTATAAAAATTCATGGTATGGTTATTGACAAGCAGGTGCAAGGGTTCTCTAATTTGGATACCCATAACATTTCTTTCCAAAAATTGATTTTGTTTAACATTTTAAAGCAGGATTTAGCCTGTAAGTTTATATTATTTCCAATCAGTGAGAGATAATTAAATTCCCCACAGAGACACTGTAGCTGGAAGTTTAGCTGTCTCAAGGAAGTGTGTTTCCTATCCAGGTATCAGTGTATGTACTGAATTTCAGGAATATTGCCTTTATGTGTAGATATCTTGTTTTCACTGGCAGTATGTGTACAGGCTGTAATATGAACTTCCTTTCCTGTCCAGGTGAGAAGAAAATATAGGTAAAACAAAACAATGTCACATTAACTGGTTTTTGTAGACTGTGAACTCAGGCACTAAAATATTAGGTAACATGTTTACAGTCACACATATCTTATTTGCTACAATTCTATTGAATTTACCTCTTCATCAACTTAATTTTAATCTCCAGATTGTATTTTCTCCACTGATGTTTTTAATAGAGATTTTATTTTGCAGTATTATAGTCTCATAATTATGTTTCAGTACACATTACCCAGTATATTATGTAAAACACAGCCCTTTGCAAAAATGGGCCATCACTATCAAACTGCATAATTTAGAAGAGATATTAAAATTACCACACTTTTTGAAATACTTTTTAAAATTAGAGTTCTCAATAGTAAACAAGAGATTGGATTATTCAAGAATAATTGGTTCAACAAATATTCTGTGCTATTCTTTTTCCAGTTCTTCCTCATAGGCATGAGTACAAAAGAAAATGCCTTCTATTGATTAACTCATCAGTCTTAAAGGAAGGGAGAATCATCTTTTCTAACGGACCAAGAAATTTACCCATCAATTACAGCAAGACATAATCTTCAGTGGCCTTGGGTGAAGCATATTCCAGTGGAACTACAGCCCAAAGCAGAGATGTCGCAGATAACTTCTAATGTTTTGCTTTAACTTTTGCATTTCTTTGCCAAGAAATCTTACAGATTTGTTGAAGCTGGTATGTTAGTCATGTGTAGGAGCACAGCATACACTCTTTTCAATTTTGTGCACTTTGTATATTACTAGGTGTTTCACAGCTATTTTGATAGTTTTTTGTTTGTTTTTTTTTATCATATCTTTTTTTAATTTAATTTTATTTATTTGCACAGTGTTAGAGCATTCAAGGCAGAATGAGTAAAAATAGAGAGTTGAGTAAAATTGTGTGACATGTATTAGCTGGTTGAGAAGGTTCTTTAATATTTTAACTGCAACCTCAGTACTCACCTAGCTACTTATTTTGTTGAGATTTAGGTCAAAGATCAATTACCTTTGTAATTAGCTTATATATCACATTAAAAAAAAAAGGTGTTTCTGTGAGGGTTGATACAACATGTATCATAAGAAAAATTCTTTAAAAAATTTTTTAAAAAGTTAATTTCTAATTTCCCCTACAAGAAAAATATTCTGAGCTTAGTTGTATCTGTCATATTACTGTAAACACATGTCATCAAGTAATGTTTCTCTCCTAATGGTTTGGCCATTTTCACCTGTAATTAATTTCAAAGTTTTGATGCCAATGTTATTTTCTGTAATAATGTGGAAATTCATTATCTGCTTGCTCAACAGAGTAATTTTTACTTGTAATTAGAAAGTGTGCATTAGATAGACTTGCAAGAGTTTATGAGAATTTGATCTTAAAGAGATTTTCATACAAACGCCTGTTTAACATAAAGATGGCCTTGTTGATGGCATTGTGATTTCTACTGCAAATTGCACTTCTGAACTGCTATATGGCCTTGGGCATGTCATTTCATCTTCCCATGCCCTTAGCTACCCTTCAGTCCTTTACCTTTCCCCACTATTTAAGCTATTAACTCTCTGATGGAAGAATTTTCATCTTGCAAATTGGTGTATGGTGTCTAGCACAGCTAAAGCCCTGTTAGTCCTTGTGCTGCAGTAATATTAAATAATTTCATCTAAGCATGCAGAGTAATTAATTGTGAAGCTAGACGAATAATTCTAATTACATAATGAAGAACACAGTCTCAGTAATTTTACAACATTGTCCCAATAATCATTATTTCCTGTACCACAACTGCCACAGGGAAAATTAGTAGCTGATGGAAATTCGTGGTAGAGAAACAGAGACGAAGAGCCGAATTTCAAACTTTCTTTCAATGCTTATTCAGATGCTTACTTCCTCCCCTCCAAGTCTCTCATCTAAGGCTGGGATAAATCTGTACTGTCTTTTGACATTATGTGGTTAAAATGATCACTGTCATTTCTTCCAGGCATTATCTTTCCTTGTCAATTTAAAAATTTCCTGAGGAAAACTCTGTAAGCATGAGATCATAAGGAAGGAGTTGGTAAATATTCTCATGCAAAGTTTCCTGATACCATAATTGGCTTACACAGTAATGGCCATGTCCTCTAAAGCAACCTCTTCTGGATGTTCTTATTTTAGTAGGCCAGCTGGACTATATAATCCCATAAGATCCCTTCTGAGATCTACAATCACATGATTTATATCTAGAGGTTTTTATATATATTTATTAAGTATATATTATTAAGACCTGATAAATAATATTAATAACATGGGATGTTCACGTGTTTTCAAATCATGATACCATTGCAAATTTTCCATTATTTTATTATTTTTTATTACATTAGCCTTCAGAGAAAACTGTTTCAGGCAATAAATTGATAAGATTCAGTCTTCAGTAAGATGTAATATCCTTGAGGGCTATGTAACCTTTCCAGGACTAATTTTCAGAATAGTTTTTCTTTTTCCTTTTGAAAATCACTTCCTAGGTACTGTTGCAGCTATTGTATGGACAGAATAACCATTTTGCATTTCTTTCTGGCCTTTCCAGTTCCACCTTTCACTTCTGATTTCCTCCACCACCTTCCCTGCAGCAGTTGTGAAGGAGGAAAAGAAATATGGATTGTGATCAGTTCATCACACATTGTCTCTGCCACTCCTTCCTCTGAAGTAGGAGAATTACTCCCACTCTTCCCCTGCTGCAGTGTGGGCTCTTCTCATGGGGCAACAGATTCCACTAGGAAACTGATCCAGCAATCCTGTGGGGTCACAGTCTCCTTTGGGCATCCCTCTGCTCCAGCCTGGGCTCCTCCAGGGGCTACAGGTGGATCTCTGCTCCCCTGTGCCCTCCCTGGGCTGCAGGGACACAGCTGCCCTCAGCATAGGCTGCTCCAGGGGCTGCAGGGGAATCTGAGCTCCAGAGCCTGGAGCAGCTCCTGCCCCTCCTTGTGCACTGCCCTGCCTGTCTGCAGGGCATTTACACAGTCTCACTCTTCTCTCCAGATGCTGTTCTCTCCCATACTCATGTCAGAGGTGTTGCTACCACTGCTGATGGGCTCAGCCTTGGCCAATGGTGGGACCATCTTGGCTTGATCAGATATTCAGAAACTTCTGGCAGCTTCTCAGAGAAGCCACCCCTGCAACGCCTCACTACCAAATTTTGCCACGCAAATCCAATACCCTGGATTAGGAAGTTTTCAGGACATACTGAAGAACCATTAGAACGCCCCTCAGACTAATATAAACAGCATTGAGTGGCATTTATCAGTTTAATATATAACACCAATAGCTGTATATTCCTTAGCTACTCACTCTAGAAAATAATCTAGGGAAGTTAAGTTTTCTTTATAATGGGTAGAGGTAAGTAATTTTTTTTAGCATGTAACCCTTAAGCTTATTTGATTTATATTAGTATGAGACAATTGAACTACCATCTAGTCCCGTGAACACAAATGCCACTTTGCTCTGACAGGTCATTTTGCCACTGCTTGTCTCCTTAGCCCCTTATTACTCTATCCCTACAAAATATCAAAGGGAGGCATACCTGGGCTTCTTTTAAGGCTGTACATACCCAAGGGCTACATGAGTGACAAGGCAAAATATCAGCTTTCCTGTGATAAGAACCACAGGGTTGTTGGTTTGTTTTTGTTTTTGGTGGGGTTTTTTTTGGTTTTTTGTTTTTTTGGTTTTTGGTGGTTTTTTTTTTTGTTTTTTTTTTTGTTTTTTTTTTTTTTTTGTCAGGGGAGGGAGTCGTCACGACGATTAGGGAAAGTAAACTGAATTGTTTTGCTCATAAATACCTATGGGTTTGTCTGATGTGCTACAAGAGAGATTGCTTCTGGGCTGTTTTATGTGCCAGCTGTTTGGGGAATTGTGTTTTGTTGCTTTTGTTTTTTTTCCCTTTCCTCCCTTGTTTATGAATTATTGTAGCTTGTATGATCCAGCTTTGGGGGGTGTGTGTCATGGTATTATTTATTCATTTGTTTGCTTGTTTGCCTTCTTCTCTTAACCTTATTCAGCCCTTTGGAATGAGCAGTGGGTGTAATGACAATCATTTTGTACAAAGGAAATAACCCTGGCTACCCCAGAGAGAGCTGAGGGGTTTAGTGAAATCATTAGGATGTAGTTCTTAGATATTTTTACACAGTAGCTATTCAGGGAGAGGAAGAAGACACTCTGTCTAAAACAGGAATTTATCCAAACATTGGAAAAAATTCAAAGAGTTATTAATGATTACTATTACAAATAAGGGAGAGGGAATACTCTTTAACTACCATGTCTCAGCAAGTAGCAAACTTATCTTCTTCTCTTGTAATCAGATAGGTAAACTTAATTTACATTCTTTCCTAAAAGCAGACTGAAAGTCCTCTGACTTTTTTCACTGTTTTTTTCCATAGTCTTTATCCAGCTAAGGGAGAGGTACAGGAACTGACATATTTCTATGCATTCTGTATAGACTCTAAAGATGTACATTCTGTGCTCAGATGCAGATGTCTGCTATACAGATATCTTCATCAGAGCACATCATTCTAATAATCCTCTGTAATCCTTGGAGGAAAATAGTCTATTTTAAGGGTTAATCCTCTAATCATAATGCAATCATTAAAAATATGTAAGAGTTCATATACTAGATCCTTTTCTTTTGTTTTTTTTTTGTCCTTTTTTCTTTTTTTTATAATAAAGAAACTTCAGACACAAATGTATGGAATGTTTAGCTAAAGACAGGTAAGATAAATCTTGACCTGATCAATCTACATACAACATTATGAGTTACCATCAAAACAGCTAAACATTACACGCTTTGACTCACGCCTGCCAAATCAAAGCCTCTTTTTGTTTTTTAACTATTGGCCTTAACAAGCCAGGTTTTTTTGAGCCAAAACACTTCTCATATACTTAAAGAAACACACAAAGGATCCATATGTAACCAACTAACTATAAATTAGATGATATAACATTTAAACTTATATCCAAAAATTCATTTTGCTAGTATTCTTATGATTCAAGAATGGGACACATATATTCTGTTTTTCAAAAAGATTCAGGATGAGGGCTGCCAGGCCACAAGCACATGAAAATATCTAGAAAAATTTGGCCATGAATATCTGTTTAATTAGCAATTTGCATCTTTGATGCATTTCAGATCAGGTACTATGTTTTTCTGGCGATGCCTGAAGTAAATTCTCACTATGGTCTTTTACACTGAAACAATTCAAATATGTGAATGTATTATCCCAACACCAATGAAAACAACAACAAAAGAATTCATTGATTTCTCTACACATTAAGGTCTAATTTGCACAGACACAATTGAAACAATAAACTCAATGAGAACAAAAACTGGCTAATTATTTCAATGATCATTTAATTTTACATTTGGTAATAGATACCTTTTTTGTTATACTAATAAGATGTAAATTATAACCAACTGCTTTTAAATCTTAAAAGCATAATTTTGTGCATTTTAGCTGACATGTGATGGGAAGTCCATCTCAAATTATGTTTGATTGAAACATGGCAGTGATGTTTTCCTTCATATGTTTAACTGTGTGTAGCAGACGACAAAGACTAAACCGGACTAAAACCTGCAAATATAGTTTAAAAAGGATGTGCCTTAATCTCTAATTTTAGCTTTCCAATCAATAGGGTAATAGTGATTGCATTATAGCTCTGTATGGGCTAGTGAATATATCAACCACAAAAAACAGAGTGACCTTAAGGTTGCTCTAACCTGAGGCATAGTGGCATGGTCCTCTGGAGGAGGAGAATGACTGGTATAAGGAAACTTCAGCACATCCAAAAAAGGTGCTACCTTTACCAGCTTGGTGCTAAAAGAGACCAAGGCTAAGTGGCCAAACTGTAGTTTATATTTTGGGTTCAAAAACTAAAAAATGTGCATGCTTTAACAGATGTTTTGAAATGGACTTTTTTTTTTTTTTATATTTAAATCCAAACATCTTGACTTTCTTATTTTCCTATGTCAGTATTTTCATATATTTTGCTTTCTCTGTGTAGGCTTACTGAAAAAACATAATTGATAAAATCCTTAGTGATTAAACTTCAAACACAGAAACACTTGAAGATTAAAATAGACAGAAGAATTATTTAGTCTTGTGACTAGGTCTGACAAATGCCAAACAGATGAGAAAGAGAATTACCTTTTTAGTGATCTTGTATAAGAATCTAGTCTCCACTGTTCCAAAACTTTTAGGAAACATTATCTTCCCAGGTGTTCTTCCAACTTAATTTAATCTAAATTTAACATAATCTTCACCTTGCATTGAATTTCCTTGCTAAATTTCTCAGGTTTATTCCATCAGTTCATTTGATTTCTAAATCTGCAGAAGTAACAAAATTGATTTAAAATCAAAGATATTTTTGAAGTAGAAGCATAGACAGATGCAAATCCTAACCTTTGGGTAACTTAGGAAATTTTTATTTACAGACACTAAGTAAGAATGAACATGGTGCAAATCTCAGCCTAATGTCACCAAATTCACTGAAAGTAGGCTTGTGATCATGGTAAATTTTGTTTATCAAGATCATGAGAAACTCCATATTTAGAAGAATCTTAATATGGTTAGTGAGATAAACTTTCCAGTGATCAGCATGCCTATTTAATAGCCCAAAGCAAGTACTAACTATCCCCATGTTTCATGAATATTTGCAGGTAAATTCACATCTGAACCATGCTGTCTGAGATTACCTCTGTCAAGAACTTAAATATAATAAAATCCAGTTTTACCAGTCAATTTTTTTCCTGACTAATGGAATCTTGAAAATGTATTGCTATCAGGACAAAAGCTATATGGCCATCTACAGCTTTCTGTCAAGACTTCAAAAAGAAATACCAGCTGTGCTATAATAAGAAATCAGCTTGCCAAAATATTCCAAAAAGCAAAACTTCAAACTCACTGAAATTCTACTTAAGTTATTATATGCTTGAATGACCCTGGAACAACAGATAGCTATGCAATTAATGCAAACCTTGTCATCCTTCTCCACCTTATTTTTCTTTGCACAGACCAATAATGAGGCTCCTTTAGACACAGAATGTGTGTGAAGCTCTGACAAACCACCTCGGTATGCAAAAAAAAAGCTGAGGGGAACTGAAGGAAACACGACCACAAAACCAAAAATGTCTGTCCCTTCTGTATTCATAACTTTGTCTCTTAGAGTCAGTTTGCACTGAGGTGGAAGGATGTATGCTTGACTGTTGTTAAGTATTTATCTCCAAGGGAAATATTTTCATTTTTGAGGAACAGACCAGCAAAGTCAGAAGGGGAAAGCTTGTTTTGCCACATGGACTACAGCTATTTCCCTCTTAAGATCTATCTTATGTCAGGTGGAAAAATTACTACCTGAAGTTTCATGTTCAGATGAGAAAACACTAGCCAGTAAACAATTTCTTAATAAATTCTTAAAAATAAAACAATAAAAAAACAAACAGAAAAACAAACAAACAAACCAACCAAAACAAACAAACAAACAAAAAACCACAACCCCCCCCAAAACAAAACAAAACAAAAAACCCACCAAAAAAAAAAAGAAAAAAAGAAAAAGAAAAAAAAAAAAACAACGAAAAAAGCAAGCAACCATACACCTGTTTTCTAAAATTATTAAATAACACAGTGATGGAATTTCTGAACAACTTAGTTTTGAATTATCCGTCTTTAAAACAAATTTGTTTCATAGACTAATCACATTCTTTATTCACTCTCTTCTTGCACATCTCTTTTTATAGAAGTCAATTTTGCAAATTACTCCACTGTGCAATTGACCTCACTTCTAGAAAATACTGTCTTTCTTAAATATTCTACCTTGGTCTTTTCAGTTTGAAGACATTATTCCCTATAATACTGTCATTAACCACCTTAAATAGTTCCTCCAGCAATTTCATATTATCAAGTATTTATAGACAGTTACCATCATCTTTATTTCTTGAAAGAAGTTCATATAGCTTCGTAGCCTCATCGATTATGAAGCCAGAAGGGACCATTGTGAACATTTCATTTGACATCCCCCATAAAGGAAGTCATAGGACTTCCCTGAATTAATTCTCTTTGAATTAGAACATCTCTTAGAATATTTTGATTTAAACACTCCTAGCATTAGTGAATCTACCAAAATCCTAAGTAAGTTGCTCCAGTGGTTAATCACTCTTCCTGTAAAAAATATTGCTTTTTTCTGCTCTGAATTTCTGCAGCACTGTATCTAAGTAGGCACAGTGTGTTTCCATTACACAGATAAGCGAACAGATGATAACACAGAAGTGGGGAAATTCTCCCAGTTTTAATTTTTGGGTGCTTTGACATCCAGCTTGGAACTAAAGTCTTGTCTTTATGCAAAGGAAAAAAAGGTATTCAGAGAGGCTAAACCCATTCTAAATCATACAATCATCATAGAACTCTTTGAGTTCGAGGGGAACTTAAAAATCATCTAGTTCCAAGCCTCCTGCCATGGCAGGGACACCTTCCACCAGGTCCACATCTTACTGATCCTGTGGCTTAATTCGCCTCATTGGTATTGTTGTGCTAAAAAAATACCTTAGTGATTTGGGGTTCTTCCCTCACTGCACAAAGAGACAGAAGTATACAAGAATAATTCATGAAAAGCAGTGTATTTCATCAGCTTGAGTAGGATATTAGAAATTTCCATTTTGGCCTTCTCAGTATTCCCATACACACCTTTTCAGCTAGTCACCCAACCTTCCCTCCATCCGCTCACCTGCCTTCAGTCAAACTCACTAACCAGACAGACATGACTCAAAATACCTGTGAAGTATTTAGTGAACTCTTTTCTTAGGAAAAGATGTAATGCACTGCTATAATTGCAGGGCATGAGTTTTCCTCTCCTGTTTCTCACATTTATCGAGACAATTTTCAACTGGCGTTTCTTGATTTCTTGTGTGTGAAAAGATCATAAAGAATTAAGAGTATACTCTATTTATGTTCTTTGCAGTCCTCACCACTCCTCCTAGAACTGGAATACCTGCCTGCAATCATGTAGCATTAAGAGGTATCTGAGTGCTGCAAAAATGGACTACAAATGAAGATGACACTGCAGCTGTCACACAAAATGGATAATTTTGATGCTGTTTGTGCTTGTTTTGTGCAATGTGAGATCAGGAATTTCATCCAATACAGAACATCAACTTGCTAAGCACAAATCCTTCATAGCCAAAAGAGTCACTATCTGTGTGAAACTGTGATCTAAACAAGCTGATATAAGTAGAATGGAAGTGAGCCTAATGAAGATACTGGTTCTCACAGAGATGTAGCTGTATAACGAATGAGGGGTGTTAGGAAGGATATGCTCAGTTGTAGAGCCAAATTCAACATTTCATTCTGTGTATGACTATGAGATAAGAAAGAATTTGTGATGTTAAAAGCAACATTTTGGAATTAAACAAATTCATCTCTCCTACTGGACAATTTTAGATCCATTGCCTAAGAAGGCTACACCCTGCGGGGGAAATACTACAAAATTCTAGATGAATGCAGACTAAAATGACTTGGCAAAATATTTGCCAAAAAACCCCCCTTAGAATTAAAAGTTCTCAGCTGCTTTTAAAGAGTAACTAAGGATGTGATTCATCTGCCTCAGTCTAAGCTTCTGAGTCTGGATCTGAGATGGTCATCACCAGTTTCTTAAGATTGATACAGGAAAATGGGTGATATTTGGATGTCAGCCATTCCATTGCAAGAGAGGCCTCCAACAGATGTGTTGCTACTAGTCATACCTCTTTTTCTTGAATGATTATAGACAGAGTTTCAAACAACCAGCTCAGACTTAGACATGAAATTATCACATACTGGAGTTAGAAGAGATGAAATCCAGAACTAAACCCTTTTAAATAATCTTTATGCAGGAATGGACTAAGGGCTCCCCCAAATTAGAAGAAACTAAAGACAAAATCTGATCTGTTCCTTTTAGTATCTTAGACTACTAGTCTCTAGTGAAAAAAAAAAAGACAAAAAAAGAAAGATGATTAGAAAAGGACCTTGTGATTTTTCGGTTATGTTGATAGGATTGAATACAAAAAGACTATGAAGGACACACTCATTTCTAAAATTTACAATAAAATTTAGAAATCTTTTTTTTTTTTCTCTTGTGATGAATCAGTACACTTCATGAGATGTTTGCAGTAAAAAAAGAAGAAATGTATGGGTTCCTAGCCATATATTAACAATTAAAAATTAAGGTCATTATCTTAGGGAGAAAGACAGGCCATTTTCTTTGTAAATCAGCATTGTCTAGGACGTTGTTTACACAAAGCCCTGTGATTTGTAATGTTGTTCAAGGCCACAATTCATCATCTTCCCTGAGATTCAGATTACAAGTTCTTCACCTTCAATACTTGTAATAGAATCTCATGGAAGGTACTTTGCAGGAAGAATCTGGAAACGATACACCGGAGCCACAGAGAGTTACTTTGGATTGTATGGACCTGTTGAGCTCTAGTTGAAAACCCAGCACTTTTGTGAAGATCCCCAAGTTTCAAAGATTGTTGAGTTATTTCTGGATGAGGAGCAGCAAAATATTACCTTCACTTATATCCTGAAATATTGTCTTTAAACAGAAGTTACTAGTTTTACAAACAAACTTTGGAAAGCAAAAGTTTCTGCCCTGAAAAACAAAAAAAATTCTTCCTTGACAGGTACTGGGCATCTTGGGTGCTGTAAATATTAATCTAACAATAGAAACTTTTTCAGTTCCCCGTCCAAAGCAACAAAATCAAGATCAACACTATAAAAGACTTTTTTGATGCCAAGTGAACTTTACCAAGCTCCTCTGCAAGACACAACCTTAACCTTTCTTATTCTTTTTATTCTTTTTTTTTAAAATCTGTGAAATAAAAATAATTAAATTTACCTACTTCAAGCTATGTTGACACAGATGTTGAAATAGATAGATATTGCACTCCCTCACAATTAAGAAAGCATTTAACTTAATGATTTTATATACAGTTCTCCCTCCTTCCTTTTTTTTGTTTTTTTTTAAGATTATACCCTGGATAAATAAGGTAAGAGTGAGAGATTCAAAATTCTCAGCCCTCAAATCTCATGGATTGTCTGCTACTGTCCCAAGTGCAAATAATATTTTATATGTTCTTCATCCCAGCCAAGTGGATTTTGCCAGGACCTCAGGGGAAGGAAATTCCAGATAATATTTATAGCAAAGAATACGCATAAGAGGAAAGGGACGCCAAGGGATAGAATATATTTATTTAAGCTCTAGCCTACTTTAATTTCCAGGATTTTGTCTACATGCTTTACTGATCCTGTGCTCAAAAATTAGACTGTTCTCTTTAGGTCTTAGACTCCTGTTTTGGCTTTGAAGCTGATACAAAGCTGGCAGCTCAAATGTGGCACAGCCATGAGGGCATATTTTAAAGTGTCAGAACTAATACTAAGTCATTCACTATTGCAAAAGAAATGTGATTTGCTTTGAGGGGTGGACTTATTATTGAGAAACGTTGTAATCCAAAATTTTCATTAAATCTCTCTTCCTTATTCTTTCCTTCTTTTCCTCCCTCTCTTTCCCTTGGAGCTCAGCATACATGAACTCACAGATGCTCATACTCACAGGCACATTTGTACCTTGTTCTTTTTCTCTTCTAGTCCCTCTTATGCCGAAAAGCATTGAGCCCTGTGATATCATAAGGAACTAGTAACTTTATTTAAGATGACATTTTGACATTGAAAAGAAGAACATAGAAATTCTGAAATCATCTAGATAATGGGCTTTTTTCTAGTTTTCAATAAAAAATGGTCCATTTTACTGCTTTAGCATAAGCCAGTTTGTGCTAAAATACAACAACCTGATTTATTGGACTGCATTGTCCTGATCCAATAATCTTAATGTATGAAACTTTGAATTTTGCATTAAACAAAATATTCATTAAACATGCTGTGCCACAACATTAAATGGTCAGAAAATGAGACAAAATATCATTAGTTTACAATGTTCATTGACAATGAAGGATGAGAGAGTGAGAAAAAGATAAAGAAAAAAATCCCTGTAATTGAAATAGCATGTTTTTTTCAGAACTCTGGTTCTGTGATGTGTCCTTTCACTTCAGTGTTTCAGGATTATAAACAGAAAGACTGGAGTTAAAATAAATGTGGCAAATTTCTGCTTCTAGTCTTACAGAACACAAAGTTCAGCATTGCTCCAACACTGTTATTGTATAGCAAAGAGTCATAGAATCATTAAATAATTTGGGTTGGAAGGGACCTTTAAAAGTCATTTAGTTCAATCCACCCGCAGTGAACATATATACACACACGTATATAAATATATTTCTTCATAGTCCCTTAGTTTGTTAATACTAAACTATGCACTCTTTTTTAGAATGATATTTGGAACAAAGTTGGTCCTTTGCCTGTTATCATGGAGAAGAGCCAGAAAAGTGGAAATGCTCTTTGATATAATATATGTTTTGACTGCCAGGAGAAGAAATTTGCCCTTTCACTGATTTGCGAAATAACTCAGTGACTACTGAATCCCTAAGAAGGCAAAGAGATGCAGTTGCCCTGAGCAAGTTATTACTTTATCAGCACTGCTGTTGCTTAACTTTCTAAAAAAGATAGTGCAAGTTTAAGAGTAAGGCTTGGGCATCAGTATTGTTTGGAGTAATCACTCATATAAATAAATATGTGAGCAATTTTCCAAAGTGGAAGGGTAGGCTAAATGTCTTGAAGCTAAAGGTTATATTAATTCTTCTTTGTATGATTATAATGTATTAACCACACTGAGCTCCTGTTCCTTTGTTTTAATATCTAGCCTCTGTTATTAATAATAATAAAAAAGTAAAAGGATAAAGAAAAAAAGCTAGGTGTTTTAATTCTGTCTCAAGTTTTCAGAATTGTAACACTAGTTTTATAAATTACCAATTTCTATTAATCATACAGTTACCACTCATTAATCAAATTCATATTTTAAAGCCATGGGAATAGTTTTTTCCCAAGTGCAAATTTAATTCTTAGAGAAAAGCAGAAGCACTGAGAAGAAAACCCTAAATCAGTTTGTCTGTAGATAATAGCAGTAAGAAAAACATTTTCTTATTAGCAGCATTTATCTTAGCAAAGTTTAATAACAAATTCAGTGTCCATAGATACTGACAGTTTATACTTTGTTAATGAGAGAAGAAATGATAATTTATCTGTATTTCAAATTGTCATCTGGTATCTTCTTGAACGATCAATGCGTTTTAATACTTGTTCACAAAGACAAATGCATTTGTCTTCCAAGGATATAAAAATTAGCTATGAAATTTCTGAGATAAGGTTTTACTGTGGTTTTTATATCTTTTGTTTATACTTTCCCTCCTTATGTACATATATCTGTAATATATATATACACACATAAATTCTTTCTGTACATGTATGTAAACATATACATATACATATATACCTACACACATATTTATATATCTATATATGTATTTGGATACAGATCAAGTAAATCTGGGTCAACAGCAAGTATTGCAGTCTCAGCATTGCTCAGAATGAATCTCCCATAACAAATGTAATAAATTTAATTATGCATTTCTTGTTTCTATCTCCATGTGAGCATCCATGCACAATGGCATGTGTACATGTGTGTATAAAGAATTTGCTGACAGCTGTCTGTGTTCATGCTTGCTTACAGTTGAATTGGATGGGTCCCAGAGTAAAAAGAGCAGTAACTAATGCAGGAACCACCCATGGCACTTGAAGTTGTTAAACATCAATAGGATTATCTTGAAAAACCTAAAGAGAAAAAAAATTCCTTCGGTTTCTTTCAATTTTTCATTGGTTTTCAAGTTGCCCTTCTTAACTCTCTGCATTTTGCTTAAGGTCTCATGGGCAAATTTAGCAATGCTGTGACAAAACATACCATACTAATCATGCTCCTGTTTACCCAAAGACACTGCATTTCTCATGTAATGCACTTAGGATACTTTCCTCTTTTATCCATACCTCTGTACACTAGCCATGTATCTGTTTCTTGTATTGATATTACAATATTAGGATTTTAATGTGCATGCAACTCTGCATAGAGTTTTTTTTTTAAAAATGGGGAAAACCCAAGTTATATCCAAGTTGAAGATTTATATCTCAAAACAATGTGTAAAATTTAAATTATACAGTAGCAGTAATAATTATTATTCCAAGTTGCACCATTTTGCTTATAGAAGATTTGGGTTTGCCACTTACTCTTTTTAGCAAAGCAAGTGCATTCTGACCTTGACTTTCAAACTACTGTTAAGCAATTCTTCCTAAGCTTTTGGGAAGATCTCTCCTTTAGAAGGTCTAACACAAATATTCAGAGTTTTTTGAAGGCTGCAAATATAAACAAGGGCACTTTCACATTTTAACAGATAAAGTTGTGATAAGAAAGGCTTGGAAATAGCTTTTGCACAAATATAAGTGTTTCACCTCTTCCCATCCCTGTCCCATTTGAGAATAAGTAGCAACAAAAAAAATGTTTCTTAATACCCAATGGTGTACTTACTGCTGGCAGAAGTATGTGTCTTCCATAGATTTATGGTGAGAAATGTCAATATCAAAGTGTTTGTGACAGCTCTTATCTCTGCTCTGTTGGGCTTCACATGTATTAAAGCTGAAAGCCAGCTTGTTTTTTCTTATTTTATGTCTGTTTTTTTGCAGCTCAGACTATTCAACCATCATAACAAGGTTGCACAAACACACGGTGGATGTTACAAGTGGAATCATAAAAGTTTGGCCATTTACCTGAAATGAACCACACATGAGTGTTGACTATTTAAATACTCATATCAAGAATACAAAACATGAGAGTTGCAGCACTGGCTCAGCTGAAAGATTCTTCTTGCATCTATTACTTCTCTAATAGCATGAAAGATACCTAGGGAGGTGCAAAAGAAGTACAAGCAATAAGATATTTTACAATTAAACTACTATGGAAGTTGCCACTACCCTGAGAAATATTAGTGTGTGTAGTTTATCCTTTATAAAAGTTAAATTCTACCTGCATGCTAGATTGTCATTCACTGCCTTATCATTGACTTATTAGTGGTAACATTTCAGAAAAAAATAAATCAATTAACTAAAATTAAAATATCTTCAAAAACATTTCTGGACAATGCTACCAATGGATCAGATATTTTATAGGCCCTTAGGAATAAATACGATTCTTACCATGTGTCACGATCCGCTAATGCAAGCGGGGTTTGTGATGGTTCGTTTTAAGGATCTCAGAGTGCAAAAAACAACACAGAGGGGGTTTCAGTATTCATCAAAACAAATACACTTTTATTAGTGCCAACAGCAAATGCGATAGAAGGATTTGAAGGGAAACAAAGGACAGCAAGAAAAGAGAAAGAAGGGGTGGGTAATAGCTACCAACGGAGAGACGAAGTCCTCATGGCCCAGCCAATAGATCCGTCTTCTTCCGTGGGGTGATCACAAAGTCTTTGGTTAACTCAGGGGTCCTTATAGTCCTTTCCAAAGCGATAGGCAGTTGGCCAAAAGGTGAGGAAATCATCACGGTGTGTTCGTCTTGAGAGACCTGAGAACAGGTCAGCCATCAGCAAGCACAGTGTTAACAAGAACAGGTCAGCTGTCAGCAAGTGCAGTGTTAACAAAAACAGGTACGGCCATCAGCAAGTGCAGTCAATTCACCGTGACTTGCCCATTGTTTCTGCTCAGGTTCTGATGTTCTGATGGAAACGCGTGCCGGGTTTTTGGTTTTTCCATTGAACACACCTGCAGACAACACTTGGCAAACATCCCAGCTCAGCCAGGCCAGAACTCCTGTGTTGGGAGTTTTAGAGTCCTTTTAGGGGTTTCAGTCTCTGTCCTTGACAATGGTCGTGAGGCAGATGAGGATCTTCGGACCATCTCTTATACCATGTAACTTCAGGAGTTCTAAGTCAAGACTTGCCATTCAAAACCAGAGTTGTGGTAATAATTCAAGAATCCCACACTGTCTTTGTCAGCATAAATGTGTCTGACTGCTTGTCTATACACACACTGAAGTCCGTAAGTGCCAGAAGCAGGATCTTCTGGTGAATGTGAACTTAGAAGGGATGACATCTATGGTGTCCTGTGTTGTCACCATGCATTGATGACAGCAATAACAGTAACGTACACTTCTATTGCCGTTTTGTTCAAGGACTTTAATTTGCTAACCTGTACAACAGTTCTGTGGGGATGTCTATGTAATAACAAGTCTGGACCAAGCTTTGTCACAGTTCTTGTTCTCAGTCTTCCTCTGTCTCTATCTTTTGTCCTTAATTCAAAGCATGGTGCTCCGTCACTTACTCTGGCTAAGCAATATTTTGTCACACAGTTATTCATTTCAGGGGTTCAATGATATCAGTGCCTAGCAGCCACTGAACTTCTGTTGGGAAGAGTCAAACTGGCTTCCCTAACAGAGAAACCTCACTTAGGGCCTCTGTGCTTCTGAACCCCATCAGCCAATCACACCTATAACATCTCCCTTCTGATGTTGTATTACTTAGGCTAAGGCCTTGTTTGCTTTCATGCTGTATCTAGGTCTGCCTGGAAACACTGTGTAATACCAAAATGTAGAAAATTAAAATAATGCTACAGAATTGATATCACTGTTAGCTCTTAAAAACATTTTTCTGTGCAATCCACAGTAAACCATTATGCAAAACAACAGAGCCATTTATATAACATGAGTGTGATATTTCCAAACCTACTCTGTTGAAATGCAACAAATAAAATGGGGACTGATTTATTGCAGTGGAGTTACTGGGGCTTGTATCCCACTCATTAATACAACTTTGTCCCCCATAGCACATTGCATGCACTGACTTCTTCGCTGTCTCCTCTCCATCTTCCCTAATTCAGGACAAGGATGTGCTCATTCCTGACAGCAGCACAGTTTTATAGATTTTTAAGTCTGAAAAGGATCATCCTATTATTTATAATCAGACAGCTAGGATGTCATTTAGGTTACCATATTCTGGGCTAGTATTTGCTAGAGATTCTCACCCTCAGAAAACATGTAAGCAAATGAAAACACAAAGTTTCTGCAAAGTTCCATTTGTAATCTGTACTGCTAGAATAAAACCTGAATTCAATTACTTATAAAGGGCAATAATACAGAGGGAATGGAAAATGGGTTGAGAGCAGCCCTGCCCAGAAGGATTTGGGGGTGCTGGTGGGTGAGAGGCTGGACATGCCCCAGCCATGGCACTGACAGCCCAGAGAGCCAAACATGTCCTGGGCTGCATGCAGAGCCCTGTGGGCAGTGGGGCAGGGAGGGGATTTTGCCCCTCTGCTCTGCTCTGGTAGAGACTGCAGTGGGTCTAGTGCTGGCCAAATGCCAGTGTACCCACTAGAATTGTTTATTCATTTTTTCTTGTGAGATAAGGATTGGGAGAAGGGCAAAAGTAGGCTCAAAACTTTAAAGGGTATAAAGAAAGCTCTACTGACAGAACTAAAAGAAAAAATAATAAGAAATCAGAACAAATGTTCAGAACACTTCTCTTCCCCCCAGCTCTTCTTTTTTTTTCCCCACTGACAAGGTAAAGAGACAAAATCTGATATTTTTAGTCAGTTTACCAACACTAAAATAGTCTTTCTACAGTTCACTTAGGGTCTCTCTTGCTATGCCATGGAAACTTTTCCATAAGTTCTCTCATGGCTTTAATTTTTACAAATAGCAGCTGCCTGAAAATCTGCCTCTGTGAAGTCTCTCCCAGGTTTGGTAGTTTTCCCACAACTACCAAACATCGGTCATCTCAGCTTACTGGAGTGTAATTTTAAAGATGAGCTGTTCTAGCATAGGAACAAAAATTCTCTTCATCCATTTCTAGGAAGAGATATTTTCTTATCCTTCTTTGTGGGCAAAGGGTCTTAATCACTCTTATCTCTCTCTGTTCAGACTTCTCATTGGATCACGACTATTTTAACATCTGCTTGTTTCAGCATGGGTGCCTTTGCTCATATCTAGGGTTTGAACGCTCCATTTCCCCAGGCTTTCATGAATTACAGTGTTTATGGCCCATCACCATGGACTTAAAAAGGAATTTCAGCTCAAGACTAAGACATCTCTTAATTTTTCTCCCATCTGCGATTTGACTTTTGCTTCACTGATCTCGGTGTCCCTGTGTTGTTTCCTCTACATGTCTTCACCCATTTCTCTTACTCAAGAAAAGATTGATGTTTGTAAGTTTCATCTGCGCACTGAAAAAAATAAATTACCCTGTGGCCTGTGGATGGTTATGTGATGTCTGCCAGGTGGCAGCCATGGAGCTGCTCATGGTGTTGATTTTGAGTCCTGCCGCTCACGGGTTGGGCCAGAATGGTGGTGGCTGTGTAAATTGCTGCGCAAATTTAGCTGTGTAAAGGCCCATCCCAATTGCTGGGCCTTGCAGGCCTGGCCTGACCTCCTGTCAAGAGTATAGGGAGGGGCTCCCTGGTTGCAAAAAGCAGGAAATAAAAAGAGATCTTTTTTTTGCAGTTTTCTCCTCTCTTAAATATGGATTATAGAGGCAGGCCCAGCTTCTCTAATTAGTTTTGTTAAGCACAAAAGAAGTTGTAATATTTTCACGGAGACAGTCACTTCCGTTGTTCGCATTTTTTCCTTTCCAAAAATTCAATTAAGGCGAACTCAGGACAGAGACCACCTGCAGCACTGCATCCAGCTCTGGAGCCACCAACATATGAACATGGACCCACTGGGGCAAGTCCAGAGGAGGCCATGAAAAGGCTGAGAGGATTGGAGTACCTCTGTTATGGAGACAGGCTGAGACAGCTGGAATTGCTCAGCCTGGAGAAGACTCTGGGGAATACCAAAACCTTCTAGTACCTAAAGGGAATCTTCAACAGAACTGGAGAGAGACTTTGGACAAGAGCATGGAACGATAGGACAAGAGGAAATGGCTTCAAACTTACTTCAAATGGCTTCATAGAGAAAAGGTTTTCATTAGTTACTAGGAGCAAATTCTTTAGTGAGGGTGGTGGAATACTGGAAGAGTTTGGGCAGATTAAGATAGTCTTCTGTGGATGTGGCAACAGAAAGAAATTCAAATTTCTAAGGACCTTGTTCTCTTGCAGTTTCTGAGTTACTTATTTATATTGTACATAATTGTGCTGGTGATTAAGCAGGAGAAGTTGTGTCTTACTTTTACTCATGTAAGGTAGCTCTCTCTCGATAAGTTACATTAAGTTAAATTCTGCAATGTCAGAAATAGAAAATACCTTAATTTACAGTTTTCCCACAAAACACTATCCCTTGAAATACTTACTTTTCTCTCTCATGAATAAAGGAAATAAAGGTAGCTCAGATCCACCTACACAGTTATTTGTAGCAAGTGCTGGTTTCTGCTGAATGACTATACTGTGGCTATTTAACAATACATTTATTCCTTGAGCACAGGTGGTGTTAGCACACCTAACTGAGAAAATGTAAAAGATGAATGGGTATTTGTAAGGTGTTATGATATGAAGATCACAAGCTAAGAAATAAATACCATATTATTATTATGAGTCATGGTATTACTTAAAATATTGAGTCATACTCTCCTTCTTATGCAATTAAATGACAAAATGATGTAGATGATGAAGTGTTAAAAGGAAAAGGAAACAAACCAAACTAACAAACAAAAATAACAACAACAAACAAACAACAAAACAAAAACAAACAAAGAAAAAACAAGTACCAAACAAACAAAGTAATGGATCTTGCAATATTTTCTTGTATTGGTGGACAATCAGAAAATTACAGCAATTATAAATAAATTAGACTATTTAGAACATGTATACACCTACAGATTCTGGATCTGTAGGTGTATCTTTCCCTTTGTGATCTTTCCCTTTCCCTTTCCCTTTCCCTTTCCCTTTCCCTAACACCAACCCATAAACAACAAAATAAAAATCACTCTTCCT
>JANPWX010020150.1:3167948-3312128 GCA_024734555.1 Trochalopteron elliotii | reverse complement strand
AGAGGAGAGGAGAGGAGAGGAGAGGAGAGGAGAGGAGAGGAGAGGAGAGGAGAGGAGAGGAGAGGAGAGGAGAGGAGAGGATTCATGTCAAGCTTCTTGCCAACCAACACCTCCAAGTCCCTTCTACTCAGAGCTGCCCTTAATATATTATTCACAAAAGAAATTGCAACTCCTCCTCAGTTTATGTGTCAAGATATTAGGCTGGTGAGAATTTTGACAGAAAAACAAGTAGAAGTCAGATTGTTTCAAACACCTTTCAAAAACCTCTCTGCAGTTCATCAGTGCACTACCATGGTTGCTGTCAACAGATGACATGGCGAAACTTCTCTGTAATAATCATGCAACTTTCTAAAACTGTTCCTTTTATTATCTGTCCTAAGCTCATCTATTTTTAACTACTGAGATTTATTATAAATGGAATAGCACAGCTTATAAAGTCGGGTAACCCTTGATTACAGCTACTGTAAATCAACCTAGATTCATTTTAATGAGACACATCATTTATTTTTTCTTTTTCTTTTTTTTTTTTTTAATTTTAAAGAGTTTTTTAAAGAATAAACTTTTCATTGATTGTGCATGATAATTTTTCGGTTTCTGTTTCTCTCAAATTTAATCATGAACTTTCACATCTTATTTCCAAAAACTTTGAGAGTTTTAATTTTCTTCTTTTTTTTTTTTTTTTGGCTGAACCAGTGGAAATCTCAACAGGGCTGTTGGTGTTTGAAATGGAAGTATACTTGAAACTTTATAGTATAAATTCTATGTATAGAATATATCCTACTGAGAGCTTTTTAAATCTCCTACAATTTTGGGATGTGCTGGTTAGGTTACATAAATGAAGCCATATGGATTAGATGACAAAAGAATTGTAAGCACTTCTGCTGCAGTTTAAAGGAGTTTTACTCCACATTAATTAATAATATTCTCATTTGGTTTGGATATCTCAGACTAGTTGAACTGGGAGTTCTCAAAGCACAGGTTCCCAGAGAGTATTGCCCAAGCACTCTACTTATAACTCACTCCGGGGCTCTGACAACAGGCCAGAGGTTCAGACTGACACTATGTCTGCTCTTAAATTCCCTGGAAAAGTCCATCACATATTTTCTAGCAGTAAGCTGGCTGAAATAACAAGTACTGGAATTTCAAAACTGGACACAGACTTAGCATCAGGGGTTTCCGTTCAGATAGAGTTTTAATTAGTTATCAGTAGGATTAAGTCTCCTTGTTCAAGCTATCTTTGGTCCTGTGTATGGTCCCAGTTTTGGCTAAAAAACAGACCTTCATCAACTGAAAAGATGAAGACCAGCTTTTCTTCTTCACCGACCTACCATTTTGCATCCATTCTTTTGAGCATTCTCATTCCTGGATTGAATCTCTGGGTTGCTGCAGTCCATTTCTGATATTCTAGCTGAATGAAAACTACTGACAGGATAAGGAAAAAGTGACTGATTCTTTCTCCCTATTAATGCTGTCTTCTGTTTATCTGTATGCAGAAAACTCGACATTTGAAAATATGCATGCTTAGATGGCATGTATATTGCTTTAAGAGACTTTATTTCTTAGCAAGGCTTCTGAAGAGTCTATTTCTTTTAATTTTTCATAAAGTGTAGCTTATGAAAAATTTAAATGAAATCATTTAGTAGTGATTGCTCCATAAACACAACATGAACTCCTTTAAAATTCCAATTATATAGGAGCTCACCTTTTTAAGTGGTTTTGAATGAAAATAGTGAAATGCAACTACACTCCTTTCAGATGGATGGGGTGTAAAACCAAGGGCTTGACAAATTTCGACCATTAGAAATCTACGATTTTCCCCACACATCTCATGCAAGTACAGTGCATATAGCCCCATGATCTGGCTAAATTCCAAATCGAGTAATACATTATATCTACTTAAAATGCTCCCTTCACTTTCACTTGCAGTCAAGATTCTTCTTCCTTTTCTCCCCTCTGACGATGACACGTTCCACCATGGAATTAGTGGAATTTTGCTGCTCGTTAAAATAAGTTTGTTGCGCACTTACACACTTATAGGAGACAATAGCAGAGAAGCTGACAACTTCACAGACCACTGACAGACAGATATTAAATTATTGTATCATGGTCAGTGTCATATGTATGTAGAGAGAACAGCAAGATGATTCCACCTGAGTCAATAAAGTTCTGGTAATTTACATCCTTCAGAAGATTAAATGGAATAGATTCAAAAACAACTGGCCTGATCCTGACCTTCATGAAACATAAAATGGGATCAAATCCTTTATGGTAAACCAGCTTAACACATGGCAAATATGACCAAAATATTTTACTTCACTGCCTTCAGGAAGAAGACTCTTGTATTTACAACTTCAAGCATGTACTCTGTTTTTTGTGGAAAGGGTAACTTACTGGAACAGAGAAGTTAATTTCAATTTTTGTGTAAGAGCCAAATTCATTCTAATAGAATTGAACATCTCAAATAAGAAGTGATGTGCTTTTAAACACAAACTTGCAGCAAAGTTTCAGCATAAATATTTCTGAATTTGAGCATAAATTCATGCTTTTTATTGGTCTGACAGTGTACTCGGTAGCACACCCTTTATCATGCTTTTTGAGTACATTCGCTGTTCCTGAGAATAATTGCCCTTTTACTAACATGTATATAAAGAGAAAATGCTTGTCAGAATTTTTGTACTAAACCAAACAAAAAGGAGATAGATAATGTTTTCTCAGATTTAGAAAACATACTAGCAAACACGTTTTTCAATTATTCAACAAGCCTGAATTTTAACATATATTTCTGTCTGCAGCATAAGAGTGTTACCTCTTGCTCCTCATCCACTAGGGAGGATAATTCATTCCTTCTCCTTTTACAATGTCCCTTTACATATTTGTGGGCAGATATTTTATGTGTATCCGCAATCTCCTTTTTTGCCAGACTGAACATGGCCACCTCTGTTAACCTTTCCTCAAACTGTTGGCATTATTTTCCAGTCCTTTTAATTATTTTTTTTCTCTTCTCAGAATCCATTTCAATCAGTCTTTTGTTTTTGAAATATAGCACAAAATGTAATGGAAATATTATTTTCCTAGGATTCTCTTGATGATTTGTTGCCATACTGCTCTGTAGGTAGCATTCCCTGAACTTACCTTTACAAAGTGTAACTAATTTTTTTGCCCCTTATTTATCTTTAAAAATTTATTTTCACTGATTTAATGCCATTTCTTCACGTATCCAAGACTGTCATGTATTTTCTCTGCAGATGAGATTCTTGGAAGGTATTAGTTACCTCTAGAGGAAGTTAATGCATTCCGTTCCCCTAGTTGCTAGCCAAAGCCCAGGACCTCAGGGAAGTTGCCTGTGAACTTCACACTGACAGCAAGTGTCAGACACAGCCAAGTTCGGTCCACAATTCCAGGCACAGATTAGATAATTGTCTGGGCAAATGCCAAATGGTAACTGTGTGTGTACATAATTATCCAATCTGCACATGTAACCCTCTTAATGCTTGCAAATTAGGCATGCAACTTCATCTACAAGTTACTTGAATGTGTTTTCACACTCATCTAGCTAAAAAGTCAGGCATACAAACTGTAATAATTATGCTATTGCTATGATTCTACTCTTGCTTGTGAGAGTCTAGATTGCACATTTTCATTCAATGACAATTCTCACAAACTGTATAAAAGTCTTTTAAGTTTGAGGAGAATCAGGTGCTTGGTTTTTAGTTTCATTCTCTGAATTTTAGATGCACTATGGAAACAGCAAGTGGAATCCTGTTTAAAATGTGATTGAAACCATCACATGTTAAACTATCTTTTTTCTTTCTGCATTGTCTGGCTTAAGCCAGAAGAAAATTAAAATATATATTTATGCTATATGCTGAGCTTTGAGTTATTAAGCCCCCCAAATCAATGTATTCATACTTTTTTCTTTACTTTCTGTAATCCTCTCTGCTGGACCCATGAAAATAGACTGAAACATTTCAGCTTCTGTTTACACTCATAATCCTGTTCTCATTCTCATTCAGAGCACTCATAGGCATGCTGATGGAAAGCCCACTGAAATCCACAGAAAGATTTCCTTTGAAACCAGCGATCACTGGATCATGACATAAGTTGTTCAGACTGCCAGAGATTCATTCTTCTCCTTGTCCTGAAAGACAGAAGAAATATTTTGTATTTGCTTATGGGGCGGAAAAGAGCATTCCAATGCATTTAAAGTGTAATGCTAATTAACACACTACTAAAGAAGACAAATTTGCTGGCCTGGAGTCCCACTGATATGCTTCCTCCAAATCCCAGAATATAACAACGTTTTCCCAGTTCATTTGGACTTTCTCACAAATTCTCAAAAATGGATGCAAAATGTTCCCTCACACTTCTCATGGCAGACTCTTTAAAAGTGTAGATTAAATTTCATCAGCCCTTGTGGATTTGGCAATGTTCAGGTTATCCCATTTTCTTTAACCCAGGCTATCCTATTTTTGCCTCGTGTTCTCTTTCTCCCTTTGTTTGCTGCCTTTTCACTGACTCAAGCACCAAACTCATCAAGCTCAAGCATCAAACCCATCAAGCATTTCAGAATTTTCCTTACCATCTATTATCAACTCCTTCCCTTTCTGCTAAGTAGCAGATTTAACATTTTCCTTTGTCCATGCTTCATTTCTTAGACTCTTTGAGAACTTTTTCTTGATCCATTTTGCTTCTTTTGCTAATAGCACCTCATTTTATGCCTTTGACTTTCTGACTTCTGCTCTTACATGTCCTTACTTTTCTCCTGTAAGGGACCCTGGGTGAAAGACTGTGAACCAATTTCCACTGTGCTGTTTCACATTTGAATGGAATGTTGAATATTTACACAGCAAAGTTCTTCTTGTGGTTGTTAAATCAGTATTAAGTGATAGTCAGAGTGAGTATTCAGGAAATAGAAGGGTCCTCTGACTCACAGTCTCAAGTAAATTGTATTGGGGCCAAAAAGCTTTTAAAAATGAAATATTGTACTTAATTGAAGATTTTCGTACTTTTCCCTCTACAGGCAGCTTTAGTCACATTTTCTGTTCTTTGATAAGTAAATAAATAGTTTTAATTTATCTTTTTTATTAAAATAATGTGGTTGAAAATAACATATGAAGACTTTTCTTTCTTTCTCAAAGTTTTCAATTAGATTTTTTACTGCTTCTGTTGAGATCCTGAAGCATTCAAAAATTGATAAGAAATATAACTTATTAATATTTTGACTGAATGAAAAAGTTTTGGTTTCAGGGTGACAGAAAAAATGTTATGTGCTTTATTAGTAGCTAGACAGCTATATTTAAAATCACAGTTATTGGATTTTTTTGTTTGTTTGTTTTGTTTTGTTGGGGTTTTTTTGTCTCCCTCACTGCATAAGAGTATTTAAATAAAAAGATGTTTTCCTACCAAAATTACAAAAAAAAAAAAAAACCAAAAACAAAACCAGGAAAACAAACGAACCCTCCCCCCCAAACATTAAATAACCCAGATTCCCAGAATTCTACAGGGAAAGAAATAATTTTCAATTCAAAGACATGTGTTATCCCTTTGGCTATATATAGTGCTGACCATTATACCTCTCCTCTCACACACTTGCCAGCAGAGATGGACACTGCAGAGAAAATCTTTGAGTACAAGGCCCTGTGGCTACACTTCCAGGAATGTAAAGCTCTTTTTGGGCTGCATGAGCACTTACATAGCACAAACCAAACCTTCCACCACTCTGGATCTGAAGTTTTTAAAGATGTTTCTGATGCAAGACCAGCCAATGAAACGTGTGATTTGTCACTGCCTCAAGTAAGGTATCCACTGTCACCTATGGATAGGTGTGCACGTTCCAGAAGATTTGTAAAGAAGTTTAAATGCCTAAGGCTATAAATACATGACTGTCTAAAAGTGTCTGAGCAGGTTATGTATGCAATTTCTCTTAAAAGAAGTTCATCTGAAAATCTCACAAAACTTCTAATGGATTTTTTATCAATATGATACCAATTATATTTACATTATGATACAGAGTAAAAGGGGGTAATTTGTCTCTTGGGAAGGCTGAGGAGAGACTGTAGCATCCCAAAAGGTATTTACAAGAGAATAAAGTGGATAACAGCCTTTATTCACACACTTAAAAGTCAGAATTCACTTCTTGCTCTCAAATAACTTCCAATTTTGAAGTTAACAATTACTCACACAACAATCCTATATCTTCAGTATCATATGGTCTTAGTCATGTTCACCTCTGGAGAGAGATATATTGGCTTCATAAGCTAAGCTGACTTTTCTTCTACATTCAAAGCAAGGCTGAGTTTCATATTGAAGAGATGAAGGAAACATCTTTCAAGAAAAGAATTACAACATTCCAGATGCTTGCAGCTGTGTTTTACATTGTGTTCTCTTTTTCTTTTCCTTTAGTTTGCCTCCCTCTACATCTATTTTTACTTTGTTTTCCTTTCTCTCCCAGACAGTAAAGGAATTGACAAGACAGAATTTACACTCAGTAATGGCTGCACTTCTGCTGTGCCTGTCAAAATCTGTATGAACACTGATTATTGCCAGAGGGGCTTTAGGATATTTTTTTTTATTTTTCTTTATTTTTCTTTTTTTTTTTTTCCTGTATAATTTATTGGTGGTCTAGCTCTGTCTAGATAAGGGTCATATTCTACCCACAGAGTTAAAGAAACAGACTTCGAAAAAAATACTTACAATATTTGTTTTTTTACAATAGAGATGAACAAGAAGTGGAGGGAAAAAAAAATAAAGAGATGACCTGAATGTCATTAAAGACAAAGAAGACTTAAAGAAACAAGGGGATAAGAAGAAGAGAAGGGAAGTTCTGGGACAGGAAAGGAAAATAATTACTGTATTTAACTTTCTATTTTTTTCCTTATGATTACTGTTCCTGATTTCTTCAAATGGAAGTAAAATTAAACAGCTCCATAGTATAAACCTTCTACTATGTAATACAAAAATCTGTATGGAGATAATTAATTAAGCTAGTAATAATATATCAGGAATTGGACCATGGGACTTACTAAAAAAAAAAACAAACAAACCAACAAAAACCCAAACAAACAAACAAAAAACAAAAAAACCCTCAAAACTAAAACTAAAACAAAAAACCCACAGAGGTGAACCTAAGATTTGAGTATAGTTATTTATTTAGAGTTTACCCCTTCTTTACCCTATGAAATGCAATTATCATAATGTCATCTTCGGTAAAATGATTCAAAGTTTAGAAGACCAAGAAAGGTAGGAAATGTGTAACAAATATATGATGACCTAGACACACAGTAAAAGAAAACCTTGCTTTAATATTAATACACATGTATGTTTAAAAATATTTTAGAAATTTTGACTTCCAGAATAAATAGGTCTTTCTCAAAAACTATGCATTTAATTTATCTATTTTAATATAAATTACATTTTTCTCCAGACTGTGTCTCCTGTTAGACTTCTCCCCTGACTGACCTAATAGACTTCAGGGCCCTCAGTGACCTATAAGAGGTCTATCTAATATCACTTCTCAGGCTGTTATAAACACCAGATCACACATCCTGTGGGACCTCAGATTTCTGTAATAAATGGACAGAAATTACTCCAGGTTAATATCTCTTCAAATGAACACCAAGGAAGGTCTTGGCTACACCTTCTGCATATGAGCACAGCTTCAGCAAAGGATGGACTTAAGGACTAACTGTTGAAGCCAAGACATCTCCCTGTTGCTGTGCTTTGTTTGATCAGTGGCTGGGTGAGGGCAGGGCAGAAGCCTAGGTATGTTTATCCATTGCATTTTTGTATGCCAAGTGGAGACACAGACTCCACCAGCCTTTCCAGGGGAGAAGGTGAATGCAGTTGTCTTTAGATGGAAGAATGGATACTACTCTTCTCAAATCAATCACAAAATCCTTTACAAGCTCTGCATCTTCTTGTTATTATTGTACACATTTTTAAGTGTGTAAACATATAAATTCTTCCCCCAAATCAACAATAAAGCCGTAGCAAGACAGAATATTTCTTAAAAATTGTAGGATTTATTTTAAAAAATAAATATAGTTATAAGTATATTTAAGTGTATATATAAGTATATATATATATATGAAAATTTAGAGGAATTTGCTTGCAGAAACATGCGGATTCTTTTGGGGGTTTTTTTTGTTTGTTTGTTTTTGTTTTGGGGTTTTTTGTGTTTTATTTTTGGTTTTGGGGTTTTTTTTGTGGTTAAAGCTCTTTTTATCTTTTTTTTCCAAATTCAGTTTTGAGTAAGTGTGAACAAGAAATAGATAAAAAACTGATATTTGTCATATTCCTTGTGTGTTGAAGCATTAAGCCAGCCCAGGTTTGGAAACTGCAGAGAACCTTAGTGGTTTTTTGCACAGTGAACTCAGAAGAGCTTTTATAGAAATTTCTTTAATATTTTTCTGCTTTTATTTCTTGTGGTTTCTCCTGTGGTTTACCAACTGTTCCAAATGCTTTCAAGTTTTAGTCCCTCTCTCCACTGGAGTTTTCCCTTACCTATTATATTAGTCCTCTAGTGGCCACTGGAGTTATTCTCTCTTTTCATATTTCCTTTGTCCTGTCTATTTTGAATATCTACTCCCCAGACCCTCTCCACAGTAAACCACAAAAACCACATGCCCACATCTGTGGTTTTGTTCATTTTGAGTGTTTAGAACTAACTGTTGTACTTCTTTTTCTGATCAACTGTTTTTCTTTCCTCAGTTATGTTTCATCAGCAAATTTCATGTCCTTTGTGCGTATTTTATGCCTACTCTCGAGTTGCTGGTACATAAACTGAACACAATTGGTTCTTGTACTGATCCTGTTATCACAAGGGACACTTGAAAACCTCAGTTACCCCAAAATTGTGGACATTGCAGTTTTAGCATCTTTCTAACAAATAAAAAAGCTTATTTTTGCAGGTTACCAAATTTTCATTAAAAAGATATATATTGCTTTTTTCCCCTTCTTCTTTCCCTTGTATTGTTAGGGTGGCCTTAGACTAAGTAAGATAATATGCTATTTTCTTTTTAAAGGTGAGCTAAAAAAACCAAAGTGGAAATTGAGTTAAGTTTGATTTATGTGTTGTGTGTGCCCCACCAGCCAGTCTGTGGGGGAATTCATCATGTGGAAAAGATGCAGATAGCCTTTTCTGAACAGAAGGTTACTCTTTGTTGAACTCCTGCAGCTCCTGGCATGCTGACACAAACTGAGAATACATCACAGTTGCATTGCAGACACTCCAATATCAAGCCCCTAAACCAGTACACAAGGATACTGAGTAAAATTACTGGGTAATTTTTACTTTACTACTAGTGTGTCTTATGTACCTATGGAAGTTGGATATCAATATTTAAGCTCAGGGTCACATGGAACTTGCAAACCTTTGAACATAAAGAGCAAAGGTGTAGATTGTTCATTAGATTTTCTTGGGAAAGACAAGTTGGGGTTTCTGTGTATGACTACGTGTGTATGAGAAGATAATATATCCAATTTTCTTGATGAGTATCTTTATAATCTTTCTGAGTAAGTAATAGGAATTTCCAACACAAAGCAGCTAAATTAAGTTCATTGAGAAGGTAGTAAATGCCAGAGTTTCATAACTTTGCAGTGATTAACTTTGCAAGCTTGACGATCTTCTAATTTGTTATTGTTTGAAATTTTCTAAAAAAAAGGAAACAACAAAAAAACCCCCCAAAAAAACCCCACCAAGAAACAAAGAGCCCCAAAACAAAGCAAAAACCTAAACCAAAACAAAATAAAACCACAAAACAAATAAAGAAAGCCAACCTTTCTCCCAGAGTTAAATTACACTGCACAATGACACCTTGTGTTAGTCAATCAAGTTTACTCATTATAATTTCAGACAACTTTCATTTGGGCTAACAAAGTAACCAGTCATGAAGCAGAGGATTATTATTACCCTTGTTAAAACTCACATACACGTTTTTTGCATTTCTTTCTCACAAAGGATGAATGGACAACCACTGGTCAATTCTGGAACGAAATCACCCCTGTTTAAAACCATCTCCCTGTTGCCACCATCCCTCTGGTTACAACCTGTCTACATTTGTGTTTGTCCAACAGTCCTGTTTTCATCATCCCCACTGCTGTTTGTGGCTGTTTTATGCAGAAAGTCATCATCATTGTCTTTAGAATTTCACTTCTATTCTCCTGTCTTCTGATAATTTTACCCCTCTGCTTTATGTTCTCATTTTCGTCTCTTTAATCTTATCACTACCTACAGAGTTGGAAATCTTACTCTTCTGTCCAAATGTGTGTAGGAAGGAGACAAGTGGAATGACTACAAGGTCACTATGTGTGAGATTCTTGTTTGTACCTCTGGCAACAGATGATGTGGGGTTGTTTGTTTTCTCTCTGTTCACAAACACCTTAATGATTTTCTGTGTCTCCAGTTTCTCATCTCTGTCTGTTCCGTTATACCTCACTGCCTTTGAGTTAGTTTGAGCCCAAAAGAAGTACTGATTTCAGCCTACTTCAAACTGATCTGACCCCACAGAAAGCATTTTCAGGCAATCAGAAAGAAGGGCCGGAGCAGGAGGCAGCTCAAACATTGTCCACCACTTTATAAAGGTAATCCATGCACCGCCATTTACATGGTGATCCCATGCAGGGAAAGAAGAATGTCCAGTTCACAGAGGTTTATCAGACAATGTACATTATAAGCTGACAAGTTCCTCTTCTCTTTATTTGCCTGTTGACTTGCTTTTAACATGAGGAAAATACTGTACAAATTCTGGGGAAAAAAAAATAAAAAAAAAAAGCTTGAAGCAGAAGAACAGAAGTGAAAAAAGAGGTTGAAAAAGAGAAGAGAAATGAAAACCTTGATTATATTCATTGTTAGCATTTTTTTCTACCGTACATACAGTAAATATCACTCAGTGCAACTTATCTGAATTAGAGATTTTAGACTTTTTTTTTAGCAGGATGAAACATCTTAAGATTTGCATGAGCTGACATTCTTAATGTATTTGTACTTTTATGCACAAACAATGGATAAAAAATGAACATAAGACTTCAATACCTCATTTCTATCCTCCCTCTTTCCATGCCTTAAATATATCCACTTGATACTTAAATGAAATAAAGTTAAACACATTCAGTTGTAATGACAATGTGATGTAGATTGTTTTTGCCAAATTCAGGCTTGGTGGGAAATTATTTTCCTCTTGCTGGAAGAATTGCACACTAATTAACCCTCTGGAAATAACTGTTTAAAATGAAGAGTGAGCTAGAAATTTAAAGAAACATTTTTACATGGCTTATTTTAGGTTTTTGTTTTGCTTTTTTTTTTTTAATGTGTAAAAATGTTTGAGGATTACTTTATTTTTCTTTCTCTCCTCATCCCTCCTCCCTCCTTCTGTCCAATGTAGGCTAAATCCTGCCAGGTAGATTAACAGCAACTCAATAGGTCAAATTCCAGTGTGGTTTAAATACGAGGTAAATTGGCAATATAAACAAGCATAATTTACATAGTGAATGTTAAGGGCTATTGAAAGAATTGTGTGGAGGAAGTCACTCACAGTGCATATCAGGGCTTTTTAGTCCAGCAAAACCTGCAAACTATGCCACATAACATTGAATACCATCTAATGGTATTGTATATATTCATATTAATATGGTCAGAATTTATAAACTTATTCAATAAGAGTAGAAAGGGAAAAGTAACTTCCAGAGTTGGTTTTTTAATTTTTTTTTTTCATTTTTGGGTTGTAGAGAAATGTGTCAATATTCTTATTTATGTGGGTTTAGTCCTATTCAATGTTTTTCTTTTTGGTCTGGATGACTATATTTTGAATATGTAGGTAGAATCAGAACATGAGGTACAATAAATGTTTTACAGTACCTGGTTATAATTCAAAGTGAATTTGAGAAAGCTCAAAAAAGGAACTCTCTGCAGTAGAAGGAAATGCAATTTTTTAAAAACCAATGATCATGAAAATACAGGATAGAAATCTATTGCTTCATCAACAGATCAACAGAAAAAAAAAAGTCATGATTTTTTTAATGAATCATTAGATGAATATAAGCAGTCATATGGCATTGCCATAATAGAGGCAAACAGCATGCTGAAATGTGTAATTGAAATTCATCCCTACAAAAACTACTCAGCTTTTGGCCTCAGCAAGAACATTGTCCAATTTAGATGTTGTCTTTCTGGTTAATTAAGGGGGTATTAACAAAAATGGAGGCCAGAAATCAGAATCCCAAAAAAACGTTGCCTAGGACAGAACATAGAATGGAAGCTGCTCGGCCTAGGAGCACTGCGAGGGAGGGACATAATCAGTCTTCAGAAAAAGGAATGATCTTTATGTCTCTGATACACTGGAAAAGATAAAAAGATTCTAAAATCTAACAGGGAAAATCTACTTCACATATTAGGAGAAGCTCGTGACAGTGAGGCTGGGGAAGCCATAGGAAAAGTTGTCTGAGGAAGCTGTGCCGGGTCTACCCTTCACAGCCCTGGAGATGAGATTACAGAAACATCTGTAAGACAGCAACAGTGACAGCCAGCCAGGCATGGGAACAGAAGGTGGAACTCCATCCTCAGGAGGCCCGAGGGGCATCCTTCTGCCAGGGGGAAATGTCTTAACTTCCAGGAGATTCTGTGATGTTGTGGGCAATGACAGGAAGTCATTGGTCCTTATTGCTTATTTGAATAGCTAAGTGGAAGTGCAGTGTTCCTTGTGACAAGCTATTTACTTAGCATTACTTTTCACGGTCCAGCAGGAGTTGGAGAGTCTGCTCCTAAGCAGCCATGATGAATACTTTTATTATTTCTAATCCATATTTTGTAGTGGTGTATCTCATTCTATGCTGTTGCACGCAGGAAAGAAAGATGAGACAAACGAGTATTATAGCACATATTTATTATGCTTTTTATTCATGAGTTTGGAGAAGATTTTCATATTATAGTCAATGGAAAATTTTAGTCACCATCAGAAGTTAACTCATACTTTTGGGTCACCAAGTCATTGGACAGAGGTTCTTATCTCTTTTTACTAACTAGAGAGAGAACCTGGGATGGAGAGGCTTCTTCTCATTCAAGCTCCTGAGTAGTAACCTAAATTTAGGAAGGATGGATCTGCTGTACTCCACTCACATAAAAGTCAGTTGTTGCTAGTGCTGATCCCCATCACACTCCTGATTTAATAAAAATGAGTGTTTTGTTTAACAGGACTTCTAGATTGTTGTAATACAGAGAAAATTTAGCTATGCCTGTCAGTTTACTTATTCTTCCAAAAATATTTTAAATAGATCTGTGAACAGGTTTCTTTATCTGTATTTCTTGCTACTGCTGCCAACACTAAGGCATGGAGACCATCTGACCTCGGAAAGGTGTGGGGGTTTTTTTTGTTCCTAATGATGCTGATTATTCTGAAGACAATTGTCCAAAAAGAGAGTAAGAGATGGTTGTATTTTTCTTTGATTTTTTATTGGCTAGAATGTCTGTCTCCTATTGCAAATTGACTTCAATTCCTTCCATCTGCTGCTGGGAACCTAATCAAAATGTAAATTAAAATAAATAAATTTCTTAGGAAAAAAGAGGGAGAGGAAAAACTTTTAACATGCAGAACCTTAGCACATTTCATAGTGTCTTAATTATTTCTGTGTCATCTTTCTCTTGCTTCCAAAAAAATTTTAATGATATTACTCAGGTTTCTTAAAAAATATGAAGGACTCCTGGGTTGCAATTACTTTATGAATGATCAGAATGGAGTACTACAAGAACCTCAGATTCTTTCCAGACTTGCAGACAAGAAGGTGTTCCACCAAGTTTAGGCAGTGGCAGTAGATGGAAAGATGCCAAGCAGAAGACTTTGACTGTTGTTAGTTAGAAGAAGATATAAATAAATAAATACAAGCAGCTAGTATCCTTTAATTATTTTTTTCCCTTTCTGGTGACTTTTTAAAATATAAACATGAATTCAAAATCTCAGTCTCAGAAGAAATCATGCCTAATGCCTACACAATGTATTTACTCTATACCTGCAGCTGCTAGAAGCCTCCACGTGTTATTGACTTCAGCATTTTGCTTATAAATTATCTTTTGCATTCAAAAAATGTTATTTCTCTTTATCTCCTGCTCTCCCTTTCCTAAAATATACCTGGTGGGTTAAGGTGGCCTGAGATTCTGGATCTTATTTTAAATCTTGCAGATCTAGTGTTTCCTGTCCAATTTTATTCTGTGAAATATGTGTTCCTTTAAATTTATTCAAAGCTATCTTTCAACAGGGAGGGAAAAGCTAATTCACAGAACTGGCTATAACTTATGCAGTCTCTCAACACTAGATTGTCAGTTCATATGGGATTTAAAAAAACAAGGAGGCAAAAGTAGCCAAATATCGATGTTTGGAAAAGAAACTCCAGTTTTATGTTCCTGGTGGAGAGCTGTTCTCATCACATTGCCACAGGTTTGGCACAGGCTGGCAACCCCCAACTCTGATTTCTACAGGGAGCTCAAGGAGAGAATCCAACACTGAGGGAGTTTTTCTTTTCTAAGCGTGGCTAATATTTTTTATGTCACATTGGAGGTCTCACAGCAAGAGCTCATTCCATCACATCTGCCTATGATCTGCTGTAACAACCTCTGGATAAATGAAAAAGTTGTTGGAATTTAAAGACTAAAGCAGCTGGTATCTCAACCCCAGAATTGCACAGGTCAAGTCATTGCTCCCTACATGAAGTGTTTTACCTGTGTATACTCAGTACAGTAACACAATTTCTCTAGCTTGCCTTTCAGAATGTTACCTCTTGATGCAAGGAGAACCACAGATAGAAACTCTTTTCTCCTACTTTGTTTCAACAGTTGAAAGTTTTCACTGTCATAGAAATAATCTTTTGGGTTTTGTTTCTTTCCGATTCTAATCTTTGAGCAATGTGCTGTTTTATGCATCCTTTTAAAATTATATTTGGCCACCAGTAAATTAAAGTCTTTATTTCCTGCATCTTTAAGAAATCTAAGTTAACTCACCAAATAAATTTAATTTTTTTGCCTTTATCCTAATTCTACAAAGGAATGGAAAACAAAATGCTAAAAGAGCTTGTTCTTTCAGCTTGATAGATAAAGGCCACTCAGGTTCTCTGTCTGCAGTTTTCAAATGACTGTTTGAACCACCTTCATTTCAGACAGTGAACTCTAAAAGAGCATTCACACATCTTAGTGCTTACTTCAGCTAGGAGCAAACATGCCATTAAATTTACTAAGTAAATTTTAAATAAAAGCAACATAAACAGTAAATGTTTGAAGATGGCCTAATAACATCTCAGAACAGCCCCAGCCAACAAAATGGACAAAAAAACCCCAGCTCAAAAATCAAAATTAACCAAACAAACAGCCCCTTCATGATCTGTAGAAAACTAGAGCTCAGCTCAATGATTCATTTATATGTTCATACTTTGGTGTGAGATGCCTCAAAGAAGTAGCAGTGCATCCACACAGGTTTGTCACAAATGGCCACAAACCCGTGGGTGCTGTGCCTCCCTGCAGCACCAGGCAGGTTCCAGGCAGGACACTTGAGGACATCCCAGGTGCTTCCAGATGTGCCTGTGCAGAGACCAACGCCAAGCAGTGAGTCCCAAAGAAAACCTTAGTTTTATCACCGTCTGAAGTGTGATTGTGTTTCTGGCTGTTTCTGCACTTCTTCCTCTGTGTTTGCTCAGATTCAGCAGCCCAGTAAATACAGTAATGCCAATGCTAATAAGAAGCCATTGGGTTTATAGTAACTACATGCTGATAACAGGTTAAGGCTTGTATTAACAGAACAGCATAAAACCTCAGGACCTGTCAGACTCTGCCTGGTCTTGTCATGGCTGGCCTTGAGGTTATTTTAGCTTGCTCATTAATTGTAGCAGTAATTTGTCACTATGGCTGTTCTAACCAGTTATTAGCTTTAGCATAACCTCATCAATTGTGTAGTTTAGCACCTAAAGAATTCATACCACATCAGCCAACAATCTAACAAACAAAACAAAAGCTTTGTGAGCAAAGCTGTGGGAAAATAGGAAGATAGGAATGACAAAACACGTCTCATAACACATAAAACTAATCCCAAAGTGCCCAAGACTAAGGAGGAAGAAACACCAACAGTTTTTACCACACAAAAATTTCATGAGGTGCAATGGCTGCAGGCAAGTCATTCTCTTTATACTCCACTCTCCAGAAAAGTCTCCTAAATTAGCACATCTCAGGGAAACTACAATTTTTGTTGTTGTTGTTGTTTTTTTGGGGTTTTTTTTTTGTTGTTGTTTTTTTTTTTTGTTTTTTTGTTTTTTTGGTTTTTTGTTTTGTTTATGTAACGTGCTTCTGGCTTATCTGGACAATGCAAGTAGGCAGTCTGCCACTCTGGTCCTGCCTTTTAGCAGAACAGAGGAAAGAGTGACACTCATTGGAGCATGGGCAAAAAAAGAACAGCCATGTCATTCCTCAAAAGAACATTACTAAATAAGGCCATATTATCTCCATTAATTATTATGAAGTAGGTTTAAAATATCAATATAACGTTGCTAGCCATAGCACATAGGAGAAGAAATAATAGCACAATAAATTAGGTTAAGGTTGGCATCTTGTTAAACTTGGTTTAGATTTTCAGCAAGTAAAAAGCCTCCATTCAAAAAAGCCCAGTGGAAACTAAAAAATCTAGAAAGAAGTAGTACAGTCTGTACCCACTCATTGAGGATCCGTATTTAGGAATATCAGGTCTAAAAAAGAATATGACATGGTGATGGTGGTGGATATTTAACTGAATAGGATTTCCTAAATATTATATGTTAAAAAAAAAAAAAAAAAAAAAAAAAAAAAAAAAGGAGAGGATGCAGGTTAAAATATTCAGAAATTTCAGAAAATAATAGTGGTGTTTTAATTTTTTTGATAGATGACTTAATTAGCAGAAAAGATCTCCATTCAAAGAAAAAACAACAACTGTGTTACAAACGAGGCAGAAACTCAGGTGGAACAAAAAAAAAGGCACCTTGTTTAATAGTGTAACCACTGAGAATGGGAGCCTGAGATAAGCCCAGGCACCACGCGACAAGCCAGAAAAAAACGACAAGTAACAGTGCAAAAGCACTAGATGCTCCTTAGGACACTGAGTTCTGCCAGAGAGCCCTCAGGAAGGTCTGACAGTCCCTTTTATACCCTCTTGCTCCCACTTGATTGGTGCACTCAGGATCCTCGCTCTGATTGGTTCCTTCTCTGGTGACCTATTGGGCTTTAATGAGGGTCATCCTGGACCAATCATTTGGCCAGGGTGTCAAATGATTGTTCCATTGTGTCCACCAATCCGGGGGCAGAGCCCTGATGCTGTTGACTTGATGTCCATGGAGCCATCAGTCCATTAGAGCCTTCCCACAACCTTCAACACGCAACCTCAGAAACATCAGCAACTACAACTCCTGGAAACGTTTATTTACTTATAACAACTGTGTTAAGAGATCTTTAGCAAGAAGGTATGTGAAGCATGAGTCATACCCAAGATTTAAGCTTTAGTTCAGGAGGCAAAGTGGCCTGTGAGACGCAGGAAATAAAAATAGGCAAGATTTAATGTAAACTGGTTTTATCTAACTTTTTGCTAGATGTAGCTGGCTTACATCACCTCTCTAGGTTCCTGCAATAGCCATGAAAGGGTCAGGTGGCTCCACTGTGTGAATTGTCAAACAAGGCTGGATGTGTTCCACAGAATGGAAATAAATGTCCCCTGCACATCCTTCCTGCAGCTAAAGAGGGCTGGGACCAAGTGATTAATTTAGTTTAAATACTTAGTTTAGATGGTTAACAAGCATATATGAAAGAGATCCTATTCTGCAAAGGTACACTTTCTTTTTTATATTTAGCTCAGGGAATATGAGCGTAGCTGATGCACTGCCTGTTAAAGCTTTTAAAGGATCTTTCTAAGTGCATCCTTCTTTTCAGATTTTGGCTAAGCAAAGCAATACTGATCTGGAAGTCCTCATTCTTCTAAGTATGGACAGGTCATTGAAGAGAGAAATTTCAATGCAGACAGCAGAAATATACTTTCCAAAAATTGCAGCAATTTTGTAACCTTCGGGAATTTTTTTATGCTTATTCAAATCATAATGGACAGAAAAACAGTTGCAGAATAATAGATCAGTATTTTTAATCCTTATTGTCTATTCCAATTACTGTGAAGGTATGTGGATGAAATGCGTGTAGCTGTTTAGTTTTGTGATTTCTGTTACAGAGAAAGAAGAAGAATTTAATTTACAGGGAAATTAAAAAAAAAAACAAAAACACACACTGGGAGTTGTTCTTCAGCTAGAATCCTTTACTTGGTTTCCAGGTAGGTAGGTAGGACAGATTGACATCCAGAATGAGCCACAGTAAAAGAAAAAAAAAACAACAAGCAAACAAAAAAAAAAAAAAAAAACAAAAACCCAAACAAACAAAAAACTCAAACAAACAACAACAACAACAAAACCACATTTAAATGCAAGAACTTAGTATTATAAATGGCAGTGCTCCTAAGTAAATGAAACATTTTCAAATTGAAGGATAGTTAGACAAGGATAAAAACTATTATGACACAATATTTTTACTTTTTAAAGTAAAGGCAAAGCACCCAGGATTATATTTAAATTGCTTTTAGTCCACTGATTTGTAAACTGCACTGTATAGAAGACAAATTTATTTCAATCCACTGACAGTGGAATACAAAATTGATAAGCTGAACGAAGAAGCCCTGGGTTCTTTGGGCATCTTAATCTTTAGGACAGTCTTCTAGAAAATAAGGAACATGAACTGGGAGTTGAGATTGATCTTTCATTTCTCTGAAAGGGCATTTTCTTTATGAGAAAATTGAAGGTGAAAAAAAAAGAAAACGAGTATGTAATGTAAGCAAAATGTGATTAAACACGTTTCCACTTCTCTATGTGAATGTAAAACTGAGGATTGTTCAGTCTGAGGTAGATTGGTATTTTATCCTAAAAGAAATTAAGTGCTGCCAGGAAGAGGTGGAACAGAGAGCAAGTGTTCCTAATTGCCTTCTTAGAAAAGACTCCCAAATTTCAGCCAAGTTCCAATTTAGGCAGAACATAATCAATGTGACTCTTGTTTTCAGTCTAGAAACGGAAATGTTCCAGGAAATGATATCTTGATATATCTACAGTTCTCTGTAGGGGTTTTTGTGTGGGCAGAAGAGAGGAAGTGGGATTATGATATTTTGGATCTGCTAGTTTTCTCTCTAGTTTCTTGCTTCACCTTCTTTTTATTGGGTTTTTTGGTTGGGTTGATTTTGTTTCTGGAGTTTTTTGCTTGTTTGTTTTTGTTTGTGTTTTGTTTGTTTGTTTGTTTGTTTGTTTGTTTTTTGGTATTTTTTTTAGTTAAATAGAAGATATTTCTCTAGAGACCACAGTCTGGTACATTTCCCAGAACTCATTTGGCCTTGCAGAAAGTAATTCAAATAAATGAATGATAAGTAAACTCTTTTGCAGGGCATCACTTCTTCATTGAAACAGGGGTAAGTGTTTTGGGTGAGCAGTCAAACCACCAGTATTTACCAGCTCTAGGCAAGGTTTCTTTTCTGGGTAAATTTCAGCTGTATGCAGGTTCCAAAGCTTGGATGAAGGAATATTCTAGTAGTAATAATTTTTTTCTTCCAGTATCTAAAATATATTTCTACTCTGTATGTTAAATTTAAGGATAGATATTACTTCATAAAGCTTTCATGTCCCTTCTTTTCTTTTTTTTTTTCAGTCTGTCCATTTTATTTTTACATTGGTTACTTCCCTTAAGAAATACTTGTTCTGAATTCCCAGTGGTGAAAGTCGTTTGAAGCTTCATATTCACACAAAAGAATATACTCAAGATATCCATATTCATAGGTAAACACCAAATATGGTAGAAGTAGCTAAAATTGGATTCATGAATCCTGTGGGAGTTAAGCTGTCTATAGCAGTATTTGACCTTTCAAAATTTTTCTGTAAAAGATTTCAAGAGATGGATAAAAAACGGGAAGCCATTGCTTTATGGGTTTGAGGGTACCATGTCTGGACTTCAGCTTTAAAAAACAAGGATGGGAGAGTTTTTTCTTTTCTTTTCTGTTGGTATAGTAGTCTTAAGATCGGAAATTTTGGTGGAAGGGAAATCTGCCTTCCAAACTTATGATTATGGTCTTTGTTTGTGCAAAGTGAGGATAATTTCAGATATGAGATCAGAGGAAAGGACCCAGTTCACATGATGGCCCGTGTGGAAGTTATTCTGGGTGATGGGAAACTGTTCTCTTCTCCCAGTCAAGATTTCTCTTTGAACTTTCTGATTTGATCAAACAGCAATCTCAGAAAAAAAACATAAGAGAATCCAGATTGAAAATCATCAAAATATTAGTTCTTTATTTTTAATTTCTATTGAAATACAAAATGTTCCATGAAAATTTTCAGGGTACTAATTTTCTCCCCCTTCTGAGAACCATCATATGAGAAGACCTAACTTAACCGCCATCACCTAGTAGAAATTATGAGATTTGATCTTCATTCAGCAACACTGTCCACTAGAAATAAGAACTCCAGTACCATCTTCTTATTATACATTAATATATTTGATAGTAAAAGAAGGACTTTTCTTCCTCCTTCTCCTATGCCTTTGCAATTTGGCTTATCGATTTCTGTGAAAATCTGGGGAAATAATTGCTTATTAGTAGATAACAGAGATGTATATTTTTTTTCCCCACAAACTGAGATAAATTTACCAGGAGTGAGGCCATTGAAAGACTGCCTAACTGGTGATATTGCTGTCAGTGTTTCCCAGTTATATCTCATCTCCTCACAGAGAAGTGAAAGGCCTAAAATCTTCTGCCACCATTTTCCTTGCTGGATGTTCTGGAAATCAAACACAGATGTCCAAGCCACTGGTACCTGGGACACGTCCATAAAGGGCCTGGGAGATGTGAGATGAATCTTTGTCTTTCTCCACACAAAACTGCCCTAATTATTGAAAGCAATTTGAGCATATATTGATAAAGGATCCTTTTCCTTTTCTGAGCTTAAAATCTGCCACCTGGAAATATTGTTGTTTCCTAAGGAGTAGAGTTAAAACTGCAGTTGAAGCTGTCTGGAATGCAATTAAGACCTCAGAGCTGCAATGGTAAACTGATCTGACAACATCAGGAGAAGTCAGCACTGGCTTTGGAACAAGTAACTACCCACAGTCTGCCTCCTGTTTCTCCCTGAAAGCCAGCAGCATCTGGGAGAATACCGCATGAGAGCAGTTCCATAGAATAACAAAGGTGTGCAAAGTCATGGAAATATGAGGACAAGTTTTAGTCGTGACCACTGCTCCAAAGCAAAAATTCTTATTTTCTCTGGAGGAAGTAGTAATAGTAATACTACTACTACTAACATACTAACAATAACAATGGTAATAATAATAACAACACACTATTAAAAATGTTCTGATTTTCCATATATAACCATGTTTGTGACTTTTTTTTTTACTAAGAAAACTGCACTCCCATGATGACAGACCTGCTGAATATTTCTTTCCTTTAGCAAAATCCTGATATACTGACATTTCATGTTCACACAAATTCCCTATAGGATAAGTATATGATTTATATCATTATTAATGTTGCACTTGGACATGGAATAGCTACTTCAAAAAAATTCACCTAATTTTGGTGAGTGTTTATCTGCAAATCAACTGCAAATTCCCTAGCTTTTTTGCAATTTTTTGTAAGACAAAGCAGTTAGAAAAATTAAAATAAAATCTATTTACTGCTTGTTACTGCAGGGGGAAATAACATAGCATCCAAGCTCACATCTGCAACCATTGATTCTGAGGTAGTGACTGACAGCACCCAACTGACTAAGTAGGTTATAACAAGCTAGCTCCAGGCTGGAACAGCCAGTAGAGTGCAGAGGAGAAAAAAAAAAAACAAAACCCTGGCCTCTAAACTTTTCTTCAGCCGAAAGAAAGACAGGGGAAAAGGAAAGAAAAAATGCAAGATGAAAAAAAGGATGTTCTGCAAACAGTTGCTGTCCTTGTTCTCTGGTGCACCACCAGCAGCTTGTAATTGCCAGCTTTCTTTAATTAATAGTTATATCTTGAGGGGACAAGAAAGAAAATTCTTTTTAACAGATAGCAATAAAAGCATTATTCATCTAATCATTCAGAAGCACACGTGTTTGTATTTGAAATCTCTGCCTTCATGCATCCACAGCATATCACATACCCAGACAGGCAGAACCAGCTATAGCAGTGTACAGGGACATAATCCAAATGAACACTACTCTACTGCAGAATAGTACAATGTGCAGCTGAATGTGCTCTGCCCAGCTGGACATGGGACTGGAGCACATTCAGATGGAAATAGCATATTTTCCACAAGAACTTTGCCCTTCTGAGACATTGTTTCTTCTCTTTGGGTCACTCCTTTCCCTCTGCAACAGACATGAAATGATTATTCTCCCTCCCAAATCCCATTTTTATGGCATACAGACAAATTATATTGGTCCTTCATGTGTCTAAGCACTCAGTGTAAATGCAAATATATAATATCACAACATGAGGCAAAGACACACTTCAGGGCACTTAAAATGTCATTTCAAAACCAAATTCCTGATGACTCTCAGGCAATGATTTCTATTATTGAACTGCTGCATTGTGGTATTTGTAATTTCACTATAGGTCAGTCTGCAGGAGAACCACACAACAAAAAAATCAGCGCATAAGGCATCATTCCACAAAATGCTGGCAAGCCTGAGGGAACTGAGAATGCTCCAGTGCAGAACAGGATATTGTCTGAAACCTAGAAAATGCTCAGGAGTAGCAAATTATATTCCCCATTTTCTTTTACTTAAAAAATGAAGATACTTGATAGAGCAGTTAATTCTACCTCAATGGACATCTTCTCAGATGGACATCTATTGTATTCAATGATGTTGTGGCTGAGGCCAAGTTTTGTCTATAATTTGCATGATTCGCAGACTTTAAAGGCAGTGGGAAAAATGAGATCATTAAAACTGACTTTCTGACTACACAAGTCTTCATCTCCAGTGGAACATCTCCAAATCATACTCACTGAAAGATCCCACAGTCTTTATGCAAACATTTCCCTTCTCTTTCTAGGCTCACTCAAAACTTAGCTACTTCAAGAGATGCTTAATCTTCCAGAGAGGTATACAAGCTTGATTTAAAGGCAAAGGCTTGATTCAAGACAAAAAAGAATCCACTTTTCCCTTAGCACTTTGTTCCAGGGGTTAATCACCCACGCTGTTAAAAAATATTGTACTTTATTTCTAATTTGTTTGGCTTCAGCTTCAGACATCGTCTCTTGTTATGTCTTGCTCTGCTAGATTAAAGAGCTTTTTAGTAGTTAGTGTTTTCTCCCTGTGAAGGTACTTAGACACGCTAATCAAATCACCTCTCAATCTTCTTCTTGATAAGGTAAATAGGTAAAGCTCTTTCAGTGTCTTACTATAAGGCATTTTCCATGGCTCCTAAATCATTTTTGCGGTTCTTTTCCGCACCTTCTCTGATTTTTCATCATTGCTTTTGAAAGATGAGCATTAACAGTATTAAAAAATAGAAGAAATTCTAAATCAGTTTTATCTTCATCATATATAAATGTTAAACCAGTCCCTATTCTTACCCATACCTTCAGACAGCTAGGGATTGCATTAGTTTTTTCACAATATAGTCATGGCTGGGAGGATTTGCATTGGCTTGTTTGCCCACTGTAGCCCCTTAAAGAAGAGCTACTCATTCCCACAGCACAATACTATTCTCTGTTTCTTAGTTTTGCCCTTTTTTATTTTTTTAAATATAACTTGCATTTATTTTTTATCATTGCTCCAGAAGGCAAATATTTTCATGCACACTTTACAATCCCATTGGGGGAATGTGGTTAACATGACACTCTCCTCAGTAAATAATCACTCCTTGGTTACAAATCAAAGTTTAAAAAAAAACAGAAAAAAAGGGGAAAAAAAAGTTGGTGTAAACCCACTGCATTAAATGAATAAAAATGTGTGAAATATCATAAGATTAATGAAAACACAAGAATGGTGACCATATTCAAGTGGTTTGTTTATATTAAATTTTCCTTACTGTTTAGGGATATGTACAGTAAGACTTACTCACCCACATTTAGGCAATTTAAGTAAAATTCTTTCTACAGTAGTCATCATATCGCCCTCTAAATTAAGAGCAAGGCACAAATCTCTACCTGGAAAAATAATTCTGCCATCTTAAGCACTATTTTAGGATGGGATGGATGGCCTTCTAAAGATCTTACCCTTTTATATTTGCAACAAAACTGGCTTGCTTGATTACCTTACATAAATCACCTAATTTTTAGATGGCTATATTTAGGTGAGATGAATCTCATCCTTATTTCTTTGTGGTTTAATGATTCTGTGAACTGTTAAAACTAGTATTTATCAGTACAGAGATGGTTGCTATGTGGTAACGGGTGACATGAAGCATGAAATATGTTTAAAGTGTTCTGACAATTGAAAGGAGCAATTTTACTCTGTGAATTCAGAAGTAGCTTGTGTTTTTAAGGCACAAAAAAGGAATTTGCAATTAATCCCAGAAATGGACGTGCTTTTATTACATTACCCAAGGTTCAGTTACCTGAAACACTGCAAAATCAGTGATCACCGTATCTGCAAAAAGTGTAAGGAATTTGCTATAGGTCCTTCTGGCAAATGAATGAATTTTAATGGATGAAGTGGTTAACATATCGATGATAAAATGAGTAATCTAGCTGTTAGCCAGAAGTTATGTTTATATTGTTGGGAAAGAAAATATGTCCAAAAGAAACATGACAATTCAAAGTTACTAACCTATCTATTATATAAACTGAAGCACAAATTGAGTCATAAGGAATATTTTAAGGGAAAACAGAGATTGTTTCCCACTACCACATTGACTGGTCAGTCGTGGCTTGACTGAGAGAAATTTGGGCAAATGATGGTCACTATGACTGGTATGAATATTTTCAGTCCTAAGAGAGATGAGGAGAAATAGCTGAAATGTTATGAACAGCTTGAAGAGCACTTTTTCAAAAGCTTGAAGGAAGTCAATATTTCCCTTTCAAAAATTGTGATTGGCTCTCAGATTAATTTAGGTCTTTTGTATTTTTATTAGCTTCAAATCCATACTTTTGATTATTTGTCAATCAAAACTTGCTGTGCTTTTCTGACCTCTAAACTCTTCCTATGGTACAACTAGATATGTAAATATTCTGGAAGTTCTGATGATTTGAAGAAATAAGTGAACAAAAATCTCTCTTTTTTTTCCTTGAAAATATTGAAGTGGACAAATTGAGACTGTCAGTAACAGAGAGTTGCTCATCGAAATCTGAGTATAATTGTTCCACCAAGAAAAGGAAGTGCATTGCTCATAATTTGGTAACTTCATGGAAAGGGTAAGCAGTATACTTATTGGATAAGAAAATAGAAAATTATTCACCTCTGAATAATGACAAGTTTATCTATTAGAGACAGAATTGTTCTGCACACAGAAGCAGGATTCATTACACCTTGGAAAAGGGTTAGGTGTCTACTCTAATATAATTTTCTAGACTATGAGCAACTAACAGGGGGAATTTTTCCCAACTCTTTATGATTTTATAACCAATACAGTAATATGATCCAGATTTAGTCTATTGTTACTTGACACCACTCCTGAAGTCACAAAAACTAATATGATATTTATGTGTGTGGCACAAGCACATCACTATATATTTACACAGAATCATATCAAGAGACCACCAGTGCTGTAATATATAGGGGTGGCAATGAAAAATAAAACCAGTTTTGAAATACAGCTGAAGTGCAATGTCTGTATTGCCATTACAGGTGCTGTCCTAGAAAAAGTGTTTCAGATTCTAAGAAAAATATTTTACATAACCTTTTCATTGTTACCATTTTCATTTTAGATTATGAAACATATTGAAAAAATAAATGAGTGTTTCATATTTTTTCATACTGTTCTTGTTTTGGTTTGGTTTGGTTTTGTGGGTTTTGTTTTTATTCTTCTCTTTTTAATCTTGTTTCCCTTATCCCTGAACAAAACCTCAGTTATACAAGATTATCTTATTCCTCCACAGATGTTTTAGAGATGCATACAGTCTTTACAGGCAGCAAGGAGAAAATACAAGTAAGAAAACAAAAAAGAGATAGTTAGCTCAAACTACATTATGTTGACTAAAATCTAAATTCTTTCAGTAGCAAGCAAGGCTACCAATATCTGTAGTGTCTGTTTCAGAGCACTCTTCATCTAACCAGTACACTGCTTTATCACACATTTTATTTTTGTTGAACTTCAACTTCCTGTATCTTGCAGGATCCAGCCTCATTCCATTTTTGGTGTATGCATCTTTCATGTATTTGTGGATGGTTATTATAAATAAGCAGCAGGGCTTTAGGAGAACGAATCTTGTCAGATGAACTTGATTGCTTATTTATGACAGAATTACAAAATTAGTGGCTGAAGGGAATGCATTTGGCATAATATATTTGGATTTTAGTAAATCATTTGATACAGTGTCTCAAAAAATTAGTTCAAATTGGCTCAGATATGAACTAAGCTTCATGAACTGAAAACTAACTGAACTAAAGTAGGGTAATAGTGAGTGGCACTGAATGGAGATGTCTGGCATTCAGAAAGCCCAGCCAATATTGAAATTCTTCATTAAATGTTCATAATGCTGTGATGGAAGGCTGTACAAAGACAAAGAACAAACACATGGTCTGAGTAAAAATGTTTAGGAGAGATAACTATTAATTTATGAGGAATGGCAATTGACACTTCTCTTTATATTCCTTAAAATATTTGATATATGGTGGAGGAGCCAGAATATAATCACAGTTATAAACTCTTTTTTCCCCCTCTTTTGCTAAATATACAAGAATTACACATTTTTTATTTTCCATTCTGCACTGTCTACTAAATGTTACTGTGACAGGACCCCAAATTGCATAATAATTTTCTGTGGATCTTCCTAAATCTCTACAAAGGTTTTCCGTCATCAAAAGATCTTTAACTGTGGAAAAGCTGATTAGAATAGACTGGATTTTTTTCTGAGATCAAAGTAAGATCAAGTAACCTGTAAATATCTCAGTCATATTTTTGGCCTTTATCTTCTTTTTTGTGGATTAAATATTTACCCTTCTCCCGTCATTGAGAACTTCACCTGAACACTACAGTCTTTCACAGATGATCCAGAAGTTTTTGCAAAGGTATCAATTATCCCAACTGCACATCTGGTCTTATCTTCTTGTGTTGATCAACTTTCTGCGTTCAAATTACTGCAGTACTCAAATTTATGTGTGTCATATCCCTAAATGTTTGCCAATGTGAATGGGGAAGGAGGGTAATCTGAATTATTATGATATCGTATGTCCCTATCTGGGCCAAAATTAGTACTTCAGAATTGAAGAATTTTACAGCCCTAACATTTTCTATATAAGATATTGTTGTATCCATTTGTATGATATGTATATGTGTAATGATCTTAAGGTAGTCCAGGGTTTTGCAGTGTGTGAGAAGTTATTTGTGAATGCTTTGGCCTAGCAATATTTCTCTTCTCTTACCACTCTTTACACCCAACATTGCTGTTCTTTCTTTCTCTGCTTCATACTAGATTGTAAGCTCTTTGCAACAGGGTCTGTTCATTTGCATTTGCTCTATAATGTGCATGTCATGCTTGAGAGATACTGACTGCTCTGGTATACATGAGTGCTAGCAACAAGCACTGCTTCTGTTAGATGTACCTGAATTGAACTGTCAAATGGTAAATAGTGTCTGTTGAAAGCGAGCTAACTGTGAGTGGCAAAGAAGTCCTGGAGATTGATGAATAATAAATAACTGTTCCCCCTTTTGGGGTGTGTGTGTGTGTGTGGTTTTGGTTTTGGTTTTGTTAGCAGTATGTCCTCGTTCACCTGCACTCACGCTGGGCAGATGGTAGGTGCTGAGGGTGAAGTCCACAATGCCAGCCTGTGGGTAGAGGGTCTTCACACGAGGAGAAATAGTGTTAGCTTAGTTTTTATGTCAGTGCAGGGTACATGTTCAAAATATTGAGGCTCAGTCTCCTTTTGCCCTTTGCCACATTTTTGCAGTGGCAGAGAAAAACAAAATGAAGACAGATCAGAGCATGAGATCATTTCACTGCAGATTGTACAGCGTTAAATACAGACTTCACTGAAACTTGATAAAAAAATAAAAGTTTGGGAGGTGTTACTGAGACAGGCAAAACATAAACTAGTCTCCGTTTCACTTCTTTCCAGATATTCCATTGCCTCTTTCATGAAGTTGCTGCTGAGATTCTAAAAAGGTATATTTTGAATTTCTTATCTATATATGGGTTAATCAGTAGGGGAGAACCACCATACCCAAAAACCCCATTACCAGTTGAGCAACTCAGGTAGGTTTTAGTCTATTTAAGTTTGATTAAATTGTCAGTAGTGAAAAAAAAGTAACTTGTTAAACAAAATAAGGAAGAATGTTGCTCTTGATGAAATTCTAATATCCAGATGATGGTCATTGGATTTACACAAATGTTATACACCACCATATAAAATTTACTTAATCACCAAGGTTTTCCACCTATCCAAGCTTGTGTAGTGATTTTTTTGGTCTTTTATCTTGTACCACCAGCATCTGATTTTCTGAGTCTGTGGGTCACTCTCATCTATTTTATTTATCTGCTCTTTCATTGGCACTGAACCATGATGCTGTAATGGAATTAATAAAAAAGAAATTGAATGTTGTGATTGAAAAATGGTCTCCAGCTTTGAAAATAAACATGTCTGCTTTGCTTGAATACTTGTATTTGCTATCTGTTGGAGATCATTATTCAGTCACAACATTCAATACCAATTATATTATGGGGTAAAGTCTCATTTTCTTTTCCAGTAACTTATAAAAATTTGTGCTTATTTGAAACAAGGATAGGCATGCAAAAATCAAGAGCCAATGAAATTAATGGAGTCAGAATTTTGGCCACAACCCTAGGGTAGGTTTTACTGCAATATAGAAAATTCCTTATAGGATTTTAGGCCATAGCACTCAATATTGATCTTTGTAGAATCCTACTATAACTCAAAATACCAGCTTCTATCCTTTATCAGATCTAAAAGTCCTCAAATTTATGATATATTTGGTTGTAAGAAACACTTCTGAGTTTTCAACTCTTTTCCTCATGTTATACTTGACTTCTTCCCCAGCATCCCAAGGTCAGAGATTTTATCTGCTGGGTGTGGTGGTGATAGCATCAGAGGTTGTGGTGAATCTTCAGCATCCTGAGTCCTCAGCTGGGAAAAGTATCCTTCTGATCTTTATATTTTTTCTCCCTCTAAGATCCAGGGGGGTTATTTTTACATATTTCTAAACATGTTTTACACCTTGCTCTTTTTTTCTTGTACTGCTGTGCCACAACAAAATGTACTGTATATTTTTTCCTTGCTATGAAAATTGTATATATTTTCTCTGTTCTCTTTGTTACCCCTAAAACTAGTTTTTTCAGCTTCAATTGAGTTTGTTCAACTGACATGAATGAGTTGTTAACATCCATGTGGACTCAAGAAGCAGTGTGTGCCTTATCTTTCATCAGTCTGTGTCTGTACTTTTCTGCTGTACACACATGTCCCCACTTCTCAAGCCCTTTGTTGTGACACCAGGTCTTTATTTCTCCATACTATGTCATTGTGTTAGTCATAAATCCCTCATTCTACAAAATCCCTCATTTTTGCTGCTATCTGCATATAACTGTGCTTGTGCTACATGACAAAAAACAAAAGCAAAGCAAATCTTCCACAGACACCTGGTCGATTACAGAGAAATATGTTTACAGCTAAACTAAGTAAAACAGATCTGCAGGCAAGTCAAGAAAAGATCAAACAAGAGGTCTTGTTAACCCCAGGCTCAAGTCCTTGCAAACTCATGGCAAACTGTGTGGCCTGCTGTCAGCCATGTCAGTACAACAAGACAAGGTTACTACTGTTAGAGCACCGAAAATAGGGTCAGTGCTGCGTGAAAGTCAGGCTTGTAATTTCAAGTAGTTGTGTAGACCTATTCAGCCATTAATAGAGAGGAGTAGGGATATCCAGGATGAAGTTCATCCAGTTCTAAAGCAATGTCTTAGTAAGAAGCTGAGATAGATCAGGATGTGGAGCCTTCTGTTTGTCTCCATTGACAATAGCAGGAAAATATTTCCTATTTTCTATAATTAGGCACTCGATGCAACTCATCTGAATGTCAATTAGATGAAGAAGCTCATATCCAAATTTTAGGCAAGCAAGTTGATAGGATAGGATTTTGAGAAACATGGCCATCCTACTTTATTGCCTCCATTTGCTTCTATATTTGACAGACTAATTCCATACTGAATAAGTCTTCCCTTGTTGCGACGTGTCTGCTGATGGTGTTTGTCACAAGTACTGTATCTGAGAAATAAATAATGGAAGTAATGTCAGTATCTAATGGAAGCAGAAAGCTTTTAACAAGTTGATTTGTTTCCATTACATTTTCTACCCATTGTTTCCTTTTTCATATTTTGTTTACTTGCATAACTAATAAGGTCTTCTGAGGAAAAATCCTTTATTTGTTTCCATGGTATTATATTATTGGATTCTGTTTCTGGTTTAGGGCCCTAAATATTATCCTAATCAAGACAACAATTATTATATAATCTTGTCTTCTAAAGTTGCTCTCTTTTTAAAATTTGCCAAAAATACTGGCTGAAATAACTCCACATCTGTTGCTATTTTACCCTACTGTTTCAGGTACTTTTACTGTAACTTTGAGAACACAGAATGAAATGACAATTAATATTCTGAGGGTTCTCAAGATGACTACTGACTAAGACCTTTGTTTTATCTGTTTCAGATGAATATATGGTTTGTTTTCATAATTCTGTTTAATCCCACATGTTACCTTTTCCATAAAAAAAGGAACAAACAAACAAACAAACCTCTCAAACTCTCACCTGAATTTTATCATGGTCTGCCACTCTAAAAATATGAGTGGGGTTACTGGTAGAGTTGGTTTTTTTTTTTAAAAAGTGCCTAATTCCCTTTGAAGTGGATCAAGAGGACCAAGAGTTTCACACCTGTAAAAACAGCCTAAAATAATAAATTGCAATTCTCAAAGCACAATTTTATATTTCTTTGGACCATCTTGTGCATCTGACTAAATTTCACTCTTAAAAAATTCTCAAGACACAACAAATAGTAGCTAACAAATGCATCCCATTTACACTAACAAATGAACAGATCATTCATCTTTGTAAGCTTGTGAATATGGACTATTTAAATTGTCTTCACTTGATATTATAAGAAATACCATCTTAATTCATTTGGCATTTCATTATTTTAGTTCTCCTAAATAAATGAAATCTGAAAGGTTACGGGAGAGATTCCTATCAAACATTTTATCTGGCAATGAGGAGAGAATGAAAAAAAAAGCTGCCTATGTACATTGCAAACTCTAATCTAAATATGTCATTTGGATTGCAAACAAGTTGTTAATGTTGTCCTTGAAAGTGACCTTGTGCTGAAGACAAGTAGAAGGTTGCACAGCAGTCTTTATCTGAGCTGGCCTGCATGCTTACTCACTACCTGCCTACTTATGGAGAAATCTGTCATTTAGATATTCATATTCAAATCAATCTAGGATAATAAAGTGCTTTCAAACAGCTTTGGTAGAAGGGCTTGAAAACAAAAATATGTTTTTCTGGAATAGTTTATAAAAATGTGCGCAGAGAAAGATCTGGTCATATTTCATGTGAAGAGAATGAAATGGGGTTCTAAGTGTGACTGGAACCCCATTTTCTCTCTGATCAGAATTCATAAAGAATGCAGTTGCCTTTTCTTTTTTGTACTGGCAACTAAAAATTCAGGCTTTAGCACTTCAGTTTCCCTTCTGTGAAACAGGAGATGATATCAGATTTCCTCACACAGCAAAGCTCGGAGTTTGATTATACTTATGTGTATGAAACCCTACTACTCACAAGTGGTGGGAAGAAAAATGTATCTAGAAGAAAGGTATTTTTAGGTGTTGAAATACATTGCCAAGAGGCAAGACGTGCTGCTAGGTGAGTTTTGGTGTTCTGCGCAAAGAAATGTGCTGCCTCTGTCCTCCACTGAAGGTGGAGGATGCCATTATACTGACCCTTTGCAAAGCCATCATAACTGGATAAACTATTAGATTAGCCCAAGATTTCTAGACAGGGTGAGCCTTCTTTTCACTATGAATTTGTGTAAACAATCAGTAAAAAACCAACAGATCACATCACACCTAGGAAAATAGTTGAATGAACAGGGGAAAACACATTTCTGGAAGAAAGCTTATTTAGTCTCTCTTCCTCATTCTCATTTGCTTCTTCTTTCTTTCTGTTGTGAAACATTCTTTCCCTGACATCCTGACAGCCAGGGCCAAAGCTTTCGGAAATCAAATGTGAACTCATTCTGAAATACCAGCAGCGTTTGAATTTTAAATTAACCTATTTACAATGAAACTATGCCTGCTGATTGCCATCATCTTCAGGAAAATTAACAGTAACGATCATTGGTGTCATAATGCAATTTCCCTGCAAAAATCACATAGGCTTCATTACTGTTTACATAAATTGTCATAAATACCAATTATAGCTGAACATAAAATGTAATGCTCTTTTTTTTAATCATAATCACACAATTGTTCTTCTAATTCATATGCTGGGGGAATAGGGTTTTGATTCAACCTTTGTTGTGAAGGAAATGTTTTGCTGGTAGTTAGTTTTGCTGTAAGTGCTTGTTGGCTTATTTTCAAATTCACTCTCTCCCTTTCTCTCCCTTTCCCCTATCCATTTGGATTGCTTAGTCCTTGTCCCCTGTTTGCTTTGCCCTCTAATACACTGAAAAGGAACGTGTGGGCATGCTAATAGCAGGCGAGGGAGACATGCTGCTCATGTCCTCTAGACATCGGACATCAGGCTACAAAAGAGTAAGTATTTCCGGTGGGAATTTATAACATCATTTTGTGCAATTACGTAGAAGACCCCATAAAGGAATAATGTAATAATAAACCTGTTAAAACTGCAAATTTGTTGCACCAATTTCTGTTTCACTCATAAGTCAGCAGAACAAAGAGCTGATAAAGGGAATGGCATGTTAAATTACTAAATTAACAAAACAACAACAACAACAAAAAAAAAACCACCAAAACAAAGCAAAACAAAACAAAGCAAAAAAAAAAAAAAAAAAAAACAAAAAAAACCCAAAACAAAACACAAAAAAACTCACAAAGGCCAGAAGAAAGGGTCTAGTTTTATTTTAAGTGCATTGTTTGCTACATATATTTTTTGGATAGCTACATTTTATCTGTCAGCCTCATGCTATATAAGCAATGCAAGGTAAGCGCTGTGTAATCACAAGAAAATTATCTTGCTATTTCTGTCTTCCAGCTTGAGCAGCAAGTGTGAATTCCAGTTCTGTGCAGAGTTTGGGGCTTGTTGATGACCACCAAAACCCCTCATTTTAGACTCTATGTCTGAACACATTCATTCATGAATGTGTGCATACGTATATTCATGTGTGCATATGGGGAGTAAATGACAAAATGGTAATTTCATTATAAACTGAGGGTACTCACTTAAGGAATTCAATTTCTGGAAAGAACAGCTCTTTCTCATGTATCTGATGGTGTGCTCACATATCTCCTGATGCTGTGGCTCAAATTTAATCCCTTCTTGCATAGATTAGTTGGGATTAAGATCAATTTCCAGAGAGAAGAAGAAAAAAATCACTGAATATTGTGCAAGATAGCCTGCCACCTAGGTAACCTTATGGTTAGAGAGAAAGGGAGTCAGGTGCCGAAAAAAATGTTTTTTCTGACGTCAGTCTAGGCTGCAGAGCAGACAGATCTGTTAGAAATACCAGAAAATCTGCCTTGGAGGTTTTGCTGGTCTATGTAGCAGTCCAGAATTTTCACCCTGAGCTTGACATATTCAATAAATTTCTTCCTTTTTGCACTTTGTACTTCCTAGGTCCATGCCAAACACATCTGTAATATCTGCTCAGAGCACTTGGTTTGTTTTTTTTTTTGTTTGTTTGTTTGGTTGGGTTCATTTTCTAACCCACCTGGAGCAGCTACACTGTTAACCTTACTCAAGTTTTTCTGCTGTGGTATAAATTCTTGAGATATCCTTGATTCATGTTCTTCACAGGAGTTCGATGAAGAGCACTCAAGCATGTATCCCCGAATTATGGAGCATCCATTGTCAGAGGGAGCAGATTCATGTGCAGGTCTACTTGCCAATATAAAGTAGAAACATTATTTTTCTTTTAACATAATTAACCATCCCTCTATAACATGGATAAAATATTTCTTGCAGAGATCCCACCATCTTTTTTTTTTCCTCTCTTCTTTGTTTCTGACTCTTTTATTTTGTATCACTGAAATGAATTTTTAGATTTGAAATAAAGTAGGTTACGAATTGCAAATTTACCAGCTGTAGATGTTCAAACAAACAAAGAATTTTGGGGTGATGGAAAATCTCTGATATTTTGTAAAGAATATAAAGTATTTACTATGTCTTCTGCAATAATACAAACCTGATCCTGGGGCATCTAAATCAAGGAGAATGTCAAGTTTTTTATGGAACACGGATGGCTGCTACTGGTTATGAATGTGAGTTGTTCTGGATCTTGACATTTTCACTCCAGACCTTTTTTGTCGAATCTGCTCCAAAGTCATCAGATGTTCAGAGGACCTAATTCTACCTTTGGTATCTCATTGAATTTTTGGTCACAATCAAAATATTTATAAAGATGTTGAAACGATTTGAAGCATTCAGCAGTGTATGTATTTCAGCAAGTGAACTTTGCATGATAATATTTCACTGGAATAATAATTGGATCCAAAACTACAGATCCACCTTCTGACTCTCTAAAAACTAACATTTTCTGTTCATTTGCATTAAAGGAGAGGTGTGTTCTACCACCACTACTGACAGCCTAGGAGGCCTAGGTATCCACTATAACAGGGAGTGCAGTACAATAATTTTAATTTAGGAATAAAAGTTCTCAGAAAATGTTTAGCACTCTCATTTTTCTTTCACAAAACAATGAAATAAAGAAAAGCTAATTTTCCCTCACTGTAGGAAACAATCATTTTGTCCTGTCAACAAAATGATGATTTTTTTTTCTAAATAAAATGAAAGTATGGAAAGCATTAGATTGGCTTGAAAGCCTTTTTTTTTTTTCCCTTAATATATTAGCAATATTTTGTGTAGAATTTCTACATAAATACAGCTTAAATATACTAATTGGAAAAAAAAAAGTACATTTAAATAAATTTGTGAAATCATTCAAGTATTCTCCATTTTTATTTTATTTTAAACAAGCTCAGACACACAAAAAATTCCTGTTGGTAATTTTTCATAGGAAAATTCTGATTAAAGTTGCTCTGTGGCTAAGTAATAAATATTTATCAATCTCATAATTTCTGAAGTTTCTGTCTATATAATTAACAGTCATGCAAATTTTTCTGCACATCACTAACTTATGACATTGGCTATGACTGCTGTTGCCCTCTTTTATCTCTTGCCACTCTTCTCTCAAGGAGGAATGTTTGTTTTTAGGAATGGGGATTGTCTATCCCTTTGTACTCATGTTCCTAACACAAGATACCTTTAAAGCAGGTAAGATTTTGCTAAGTGTTTACAGCAGCTCAGTCTGTGTTGTGTTTTCTTGTTGTGCAAAATGACAATATTTCAATTCTGAGGGTTAGAAATGGTTTGCTCAGACTTCTTGTAAGAAGAAATATATTCTTACTTCTATAATATTCAAATGTACATTTTTTTAATAAAGTAATTTAATAAAATTGAAAATTTACTTTTCCATTCATTGTTTTTATGTGTAAAAGTGAATAACTGAAATCAGGTTTGAATTCTTTGTTCATCAAAATTCACTACTAGTAGTGTCAGCAACTGTCTTCAGTGTAAATTTTGACAAAATTACTACTACTGTTATTAAACTCTAAACAATTGAAAATGCCAATAGAATGCATTAGGGAAGAAGATCATCTTTCTTAGAAAAAATTATCTTTTTGGTTAAGAATGACCTTATATTCAGGAAGGATCCAAAGACTGAAAATTGCGATCACACAACGTTCTGTGTTGATTAGTCATGATGGCTGCAATAGACTAGACAAGTCACACAGTATGGCTATACTTTCTGATTTGAATTCAATAATACACAAAGAACAACAAATAATGAACACACTCACAAAAAAAAGAGAGAATAACAAATATTAAATTTTCTCTTCACACATGGGGATTTCAAGGTTAATCCAACACAATCTGAAATAATTGAAATTGAAATTGAAATTGAAATTGAAATTGAAATCAAAATTGAAATTGAATGAAAATATTCACTTTTTATTCCAATAAAATTTGCATCAGACCCATGAGTTATTGTATAAACAACATTAAACATTAATTTCTTTAAATATCTGTGTAATAAAAACTCTTATAAATCAAAGCAAATAAAATGGAAACAAAAGAGGCTGAAACTGCATACTGAAGAATAACAAAGAGTTTGAGAGCTAGGGGAAATATTTTCTGTTTTGGTTTTTTTTTTCCTGTTGCTTTGTGGCTTGCTTATTTAAAAAAAAAAAATTGTTGGCATATAACTATTGGTGTTATTTTAACTGATAAAACCAGCTTCAAGAAACATATCCGTAGTACAAATGAGGGAGATTGCTCCAAATCTGGATTCTTGTTTATTGGTCTAGAAGAAGTCAAGAAGTTTTTCCTTTCCAAGTTGAGATTTTTCAAAAACATTTTCCAGAGGATACCTAAAGAGATAATCTGCAATTATTATTTGAAATGGCACAAGGGGCAAAGAATGATGAGATTTTTGGTTCCAGTTACTAAACTTTTTGTGAGAAATCATAGAACCATAGAATGGTTTGGGTTGGAATGGATTTTAAGATCATCATGTTCCAACCCGCTCCTAAGGACAGAGACAGCTTCTATTAAACAGGATTTCTCAGGATCCCATGCAGCCTGCTTTTGAACACCTCCAGGGATGCAGAATCACCTGAACAAGCTGTTCCAGTGATTCACCACCCTCGCAGTAAAAAATTTCTTCCTAATATCTGATCTAAACCAGCCCTCCTCCAACTTGAGCCCATTCCCCTTATTCTTTAGCTACATAATCTCACAAAAGTTCCTGTCCATCTCTTTTGTAGCTTCTTTGGATACTGTAAGATGCTCTAAAGACTCCCATGAGTCTTCTCCAGGCTGAACAGCCCCAATTCTCTCAGCCTCTCTTCACCAGAGAAACACTGTAGTGGTTTGTCCAACTTAATGCCTTTCTTCTGGACTTGTTCCAACAGATCCAGGCACAGCTGGTGTTCTGGGTTGCAGGCACACATTGCTGGATCATATTAAGCCAAGAGAAATAGTTCTGGAATTTCAGTTAATGGTAAAATCAAATTTTATAAATATACCTAATGAATGCAATTGCAACTTCTTTGTGCAGGATCAAAAGTTAGTCTCCATTCTGCTGAAGAAGAATCCAAATATAAAGAGGAATCACTTCTAGTATTTGGGTCTTCCTTGGGATGCCTTGCTAGTTGCCTGTTATTCCAACAAGGACATATTTTGCTCTGTTACAATGTTAATTTTATTGCTTTTGAACAATTCAACCTAATATTCTGCTTCTCTAAATGTTTCAGAAAACCTTATGAGTTCCCATGCAAAGTTCTCTTATGCCACCATTATGAGATAACCAATAAGTAGTCAGGAGTCCGTTCTTCATTCAATATTTTATGGCAAGTAAGACTTTATTTTCTCATTTACTCTTGTAACACAGGACCTTTCTTCCCCTGTTATAGGCATGGTAGTCCAAGTTTTTGTATTGTGGCACATCTTAACTCCTTCTTATACTGGATCTGTTTGTTGGTGTCATACATTCTTGTGATATGGTCATATTTTTTCCCAGTTTCAGCTGATCAGGTTTACAAGAGCACACAATCCAGCATTCAAACTTCCATTTGTATTTGTAGTTCCTTCCTATGCTGTGCCTCTGGTGAATATACACAGCAAGCCACTTTTTTTGCAAAGATCAAAGTGATTAACAAAATCACTAAGATGAGGGTTGAGGCAAACATTTGAAGAATGCCTTGAGCCATCAGATAAATTAAGCTGTGTGCACTCCTCACATGTTTCTTATGGTCCAAGGTGGAGAAGCCTCTGGATTATACTAACATCAGGTTTATGCTTTGCTAGAAAGTTAACTTTTTGAATTGGTCTGTGTTACCTAGGTTTTTATACCCTGCCAGGGTCTGATTTCAATGCATCAAATAGCTGGATTTAGAATTCCCTGAATCTTTAACTAACAGAAGTAAAAGATGTTTCTTATGAGCAGAGAATCTCTCTCTTAACTGTAAAGCACAGAAGAGGAAAAGGAGGAAAAGGAGGAAAAGAAATACCAGTCTACTTTGTTTGGAGAGATAATTTAGCTCAGAGTGTATCTGCCACCACCTTTTCTTATCAGCCACTTCCTCGTCCTTCAGCACAGGCTGTGTGCAGAAGAAATAGCTTTAAACAACAGATTGCCAGAGCCCACAATAAGAATCATCCACAAGAAAACAGTAAAAGAGAAGACAAAAGAAATTTCACCATTGAGTTACATCTATTATAAACCACATTTTTAAATGCTGCATGTCATCAGTTCCATCATTATCAAACTCCTTGCATAAGAATAAAGTGTCTTGATGAGAGAACTGATCATATGTGAAAGTTATGCATTTTAAGAGACTCTACCACATTTGTATTTTATCAGATAGTTCCTAATGATGTTCCATAATACAAAATTAAATATTTCTGTCTCTGTTCTGTGTTCTTATTCATGAGTTTGGCATTAATTGTTAAACAATGTAACTGCTTGTTTATTTGTACTAGATGTGATTATTTATATTCTGAGTAGTCTGCAAGGTCTTTAACTGCATTGCCTAGCCATTTTTATGATTTTATGTGGGGAGAAAGGAAAGGCTAAGTTATTGAACTCATTTCCCCACTCTTGTAACAGAAATAATTTTTTAAATTATTTTATTAAAAATAAATTGATTTTTTTAAAAGAGAAGAAATCAGAGAGCTATAAAAATATGTGTTTACACCTGCTATTCATTCGGTTATACTGGGAACTGTCTAGAGCAACCCACTTGATATGAATGATATATATGTATTTTAAACTTGTCCATATTAATATTTACAACTATCTGAATGGTGAAAATTTAACACATTTAGGTGCTTCATTAAATCTGTTTTTTTGTTAAGAAGTGAAATTCATCTGACCAGTTACATATATTGCTTATCTCACTGAGAGCTGTCTAGATTTTCCTTATAGTTACTGAAGAGAAATAGGTAAATTTAGATAATAATTCATATCATCTTCTGTTCTAGGAAATGCCTGAGATAGAGCACATAAACAAAGCACTAAAATACTTAATATTTTTCATTATTTAGAGAAATTTCTCAGATATGCTCTGTAAAGTTGAGGATATTGTTAAGAGGAATTTTCTCCAAACTTCTACCCATTTTCCTTTCATCAAGTTTTATCAGAACTTATCAAGTAGTGATTTACTAATTATAATGACAGGCTATAATAAGAGTATCAAAATTACTATGAGTATATACTTGTATTTACAAAACTACCTATTTACAGAAGCTTGAACAAGCATAGAGAAAGCAAAGAACTTTATAGCTAATACAGCTTTTAAGGTTCTGTAGAAAATAGATTTTGCCTGAGTTCTTGTTAAGCAATATATTGTGATTTTGTAAACACATTTTTGGGGTTTAATTAATTTGTTTATTCATGATTTTTTTTTTTAATGTGACTTTTTCAACCTAAAATTTTCTGCAGATTTTCATGCAATAACAGAACATTTATTTGCTCATGCATCTTGGCCTGAGGTCTCTAGATCAAATTTGTGACTAAAAATGGACATATACACCCTCACATCATCTTTATTTGATTCAGATATTGGAAGACCTGTGTGAGTAACCAAAGTAATTATTTATATTTGCTATAAGATAACCATAGATATAGTTAGGCAATGCATTAACTGATTCTATACAGTTTATTTGCCCACCTCCATCTCCAAATTTTTCAGTGATCCTTGATTCCATCCACATATTGCATGCGCAATGAGCTTCAAGACGTGTTTATTTTTGTACGAAACCCATTATTTTAGTTCATCTTTACTCTCCTTTTACTACCATGAAAGGGAAAAAAGTTTATTAGGAAATTAGCTAGGAATAGTACTCAGAGAGGGATTCAGCTTTCTTTATGTTAAACGTCTACAGTGTAGAAATCCACAGCTCATCTCCTTGATCTAGAAGAAGGAATCACTCCTTGATCTGAGGAGTGAAATGCTCTGACTTCTCCCACATCATCTGCTTTGTAGACCTACTTCAGAACAGTGAAGTTGTGTCTGAGCTGTGACTGTTTCTCTCCATTGATTACACAGGTATGTTTGTAACTGAGTAGTTCTGTTAAAGTTGCTTATAACTTATATCTGATTAGGTAAATCCTGATTTGAAGTAGCTTCTTTTATCTTTTCTGTGTCATATAGCACAATGGCCTGAGACCAGAAAAGTAAGATAATTTAATTCAAGATTCAGAAATATCAGTTCAAGAGCTATCAGTGTTAAACAATTTTTGTTTCAAATCAGTAGTGTGTGAACTAGCCAGTTCCTTGCTATTTTACAGCCATAAGAGAACTACACATCCCATTCAAGTACCATAATAATTTCCTAGCAGCCCTGAGGGTTTCTTTTTGGAATTTTCTGCTCCAGTAATGCTCTTATTTAGACAATGCACAAATTCTCATGAGTTCTGGACAATTCAGCCATTCTGGGAAAACACAGAAATTACAAACAAGATGGGGAATTCATTCTAGGAGATGATAAGCCAAAGAAACATTAACAGTAATGCAAGGCTAACTGACAGTAAAAGTATCACAACAATTAAAACATTAACTATCAGCTTTAGAGGAGCGAATTTGTTGGAGCTCCACCTCTAAGTCCCTGGTCTGAATCCAGATCTAACGAAACTGACCAAATGTCACTCCAATTAAACAACCATAGAAGTTCCAAAGTGAAATGAATTCCACAGTCTGAGCTGTGTTTCAAGTGGACATTTTTCTTCATTACAAGCCCAGCATATATTTGGCAGAGTCTAAACTCATGTCTTTAAAAGAGCTTCATAAGTTAATGAATGGGAAGATTGAAACATTTGTCTGGTGCCTACTACCACATAGCCAGGACTGGGGTAGGGGAGAGAGCAAACAGCTTCAGCATCCTTTCCTCTCCCTTCTTCACATGTAAAATGGACTTACTCCTTGAGAATCTTTTAATTGTTAAAAAACGAAACAAAGATAAACAAACAAACAAAACCCTCCTAACCAATAAATTTCCTCTCTTTCCTCCCATCCTGTGCTTTCCCCTCTGCTCCTATGCTTGTCAGTTTTATTCAAGGACTCCCCACAAACTTGCCAGAAATATTCAAAAGTTTTAGATTTTCATTGTTCTTCCATAATTCGGTGTTCATCTTTTAGCTGTTAAAACGGCTGGGGAAAAAAAAAAAGGTGTAAATATTTTAAGGTCAGGAATGAAAAAGTCTTCCTGCTCTGCAACTTAACTCCTTCTTTCTCATCAGAAATACCTCCAAATTTTGCTTGATGTATGCAAGTAGTGAGTACATTGCTCTGTAATACAGATTATGAATTTCCTTCTATTTCTCATTCTAGTTTTTTGTTTGTTTGGTTTTGTTGTTTCCTTTTTAAAAAATAATATTATTTTCTGATGGGCAGAATAAAAACAATTTAGTCTGCTATTTATATTCTCCACACACATGTCTTAGAACAAATGATTCACATCATCCAAGGATTTGCTGATGCTGTATATCTGGAAAGAAACATTAGTATTGTAAGGAAGAGTAATAGCTTGCTTAGGAGTTTGACAATCTGAAACAAGAAGGGAGCTGATTAGGCAGTGATTTGAAAATGTTTGAAATGATAGTACCAGCAGGAACCCAATCTTTGATTTTTTTTCCTCTCATTTTGAATGCAATATGGAACAGGGTGGATGGAGACATTGATGTAGAATCGGTGGTGGTAGAATTGAGCAATGCTCTTTGGCCAGGATAGGGGCAATGCCAAAAAATAGTCATATAATCAAGTGCACTGTGAATTTAAAGCAGCTCAGCTGAGTCCTGTATTATTACTTCGTAAATACATGAATAGACCAAAGAGATTGTTTATGTTCTCCTCAACATGTAAAATGATCTTTTTTTATATCCAAATTTTGCCATTTAGAGTGCATATTAATTTAAAAGTAATTTGATCTGATACCTGGAGGAAGTCACAGAATTACTAGGCTGGTCAGAACAAAAGGAGCATTCATCTTCTGAGAGAACACTGAAGGAATTTCTTTTGTTGAACCAAGCAAAAATAAAACTAGTATGGAATAGAGAGAGTGGAAAAACTGCTACTTGAGCTAAAGGTAATTTTAACATGGAATAGATCAGTATAAATGACCACGAGTAAATTATGTTTAGTCCATTAATAGTCTTTTATCTACTGGGACCTAGAAACCTTTTCGGAGAACCACTCCTACAAGAACAATGGGGGAAAAATAATAACAAGTTTTAAAAATTATTGTTGTAAATTCACTCCAATGGCCTCATGTCATTGTTCCAGTGGCAGCGGAGGTGAGTCTGAAAGGACAAGGACACCTATTCTACTTTACATCTTTAGGTTAGCATAAAGCCTGACATAGGTATCTCCTGTCTCTTCCATTAATGATCTTTCATGTCCTAAATTGAAAAAAAAAAAAAAAAAAAAAAAGAAATTGAACAAGCAGAAAGATATAGACATTTCTTGTAACAAGATTTCACTTTCTGCTCCACTAAGCTGACCCACAAGCATACTCTGACTATGAAGTTAGCAGGCAGCAGACCCTCTTGACTCCTGATGGCTTTCGAATGATGTTTTCTTAAGTCAACTCTCTCTGTGCTTTGCAACAACCCTGTCACAACCCAGCTAAGAGCTCTGACTCATTCTGCCAACAGACCACGTAAAATGTGGCATTATTCCATGCTGAGATTTGCCACATGGCTTGAACATAAGTAACTTGCAAAGTCCATTGACTTGTACTGTGAGTCAGAAGTCACTTACAGGATTTAAGAGCACCCATATATTTAACAGCTCTCTTTTTACCACTTTCTCTTAGCACCTTTATTAAAAAGCCTGAAAACACTTTACTTAGGACACTTTATTTATTCTTCAGGCTGTCTCAGGTAACCTGTAAACTCTGTTGCCAAAGACTACATCTCGTAATTTTTTTTTCTTTTCTTTTTTTGTGTTGAACATTTCACAGAATCACAGATTCAGTCAGATTAGAAGGAACCACAGTGGGTCATTGGCTCCAATCTTCCTGTTCAAGCATTTGCTCTTTCTAAATTTTTTATTTTTAAAAAAAACTTTTTAACTATGCAACTCTTGATTGTGAGCAGAAAAAGAAATCAAATAAGTAAAAGACAGGAACGTGAACAAATAGAAGTAGGAATAGTGATGATATGGATGTAAGGAGAAAGATCTATTTCACTGACTTTGACTGCTGATGTAATAAAAATGCATAGACATCAAAATTCCTTTTTCCACTTAAAACCAGCTGTTGTGGCTTATCTGTGGATGGTAAATTATAAAAAGGTTTCACAAGGGCTCTCCCAGATACAGATGCCAAATCAGGAGAGTTGAAAGCAATACCACATATAATTTCAAATTCTTTAAAAGTGACAATCAACTGAAAGGTGTCAAAAAACACTGGAACATTTCTTCTGTGGAAAGATTTCCTTGCTCTTGCATTACTGTTAGTTTGGTGGAGGAGATGTCTGTATGATATTTTTCTCCATTAGTCTGAAAATACTTGTTTGCCCTTCTTATCTTTGCCAAACTGGGCACTCAGCTCACCAGATAATGAAGGACCCCAAAATTTTATCAAATAAATAGGTCTGATGATTTTATCAAATTTGTGTGACTGTTTCTTGATAATAAATACTTGCAAGATCTGAATTTTACTTTACAAATTATATAGGGCAGTGTTTGTCATATGTCTGTGCTTGTACAATGCCAATATGTTTTCAGCATCATAAAAAACTTGTATGTTCATTAAAATTCTATGTAATTAGATGTTCTGATAGCTTTTTAAGGGACTCTATTCTTAAGAGCCTGTCCTACAGTTTTAGCTCATTTTATGTAAGCTAACAATACACAATAATAAGCCATCTCAATTTCTTGCGCCTCTTCCACCTCAGACTTGTAATATAAGAGACACTTTTTGCCCTACAGCTAATTTGAAAATTTATACGTATTTTTCCAAGCAACTTAATTCCAAGAAATGCATCAAGTCAGTATATTTCTTAATTTATTTGGGTTCTTGTAAAGTTTCATCTGATAGACATAAAACTGTAAGATGATAGCATTGAAATGCAAGTCACAAGCTTCAATTAGGTACAATCAGAAATCATGCGGTGACTTCATTAAGTATCATTAAGAATGATCAAAATATTGCTCTTAGGAAAAATACATCAAAAGCATGCATTTACACATTGATTAAACAGGATCTGCAATTTCTAAAATCTGGTACGAGAAAAAAGAATGTAGTAAATTAAGTGCTCATACCCTACTTAGCAACAAGGGACTGCTTAGCAACCAACAAAGTGAAAAATAATGGATATGGCAGTGCACAAACTCTCAGCCCCCTTCAAAATGGAAGTATTGGGCAGCCATAGACAGAAACTGAAACAGATGTCTAAAAAAAGGGAAAACAAAAAAAAAAAACAGAGGAAAAGGTTTTCTTATCTCAATAAATTTCACTCATATCAAAGAGAGCTAATGTGGTCTGAGAGAGAAGCAGCTGCTGATTGTGAATCACTAACAAGAGTCACAATTCCTCGGTTAACTGATCCTTTAAATCCATGTTCACCCTCCTCACTTGAACCACTGTTTTTTGTCTGCTGTGTCCACATTTGGGGTCAGTATTCTGTCTTTCTGTGGTTTCAGACAATTCAAGCTACAGCATCTGTAGGGAAAATCCATTTCCTAACAGTTCCTTCTCATATCCTATTGTTTCTCCGCCTGATAGAAGCCATGTGTAGGCCAGTTGTCCTGACATGACAGAAAACAAAAGGTATGAAATTTTTCAACATGAGAGTTTGAGCTTAATTACTTGAAATAAGATGAGTTTATAGATTTACTGCCCTTCCAGAAAATTTCTCTTAAGTCTCAGTTTTTTAAATGTCATCTTCAACAAAATAAAATCTTTCAAATATTTCTTAGAGTATAAATTTACAGTCCTTCAACTCTAACCTTTTTAACACTTTGGGATGGAATTGAATTACTCTTTCTCTCAGAAAGAAAGGTGGATTGTAAAACAAAAACCTGTTTTTTTGACTTGCTTGTTTCCTCAGAAGTCAGCTGAACCAGGATTATATAGGAATTATAGATAAGGGAAATATAAATGTGGAAGAATTATTTTTCCACATGCATATGGTGATAGAACAAGTGAGAATGGCTTTAAACTAAAGAGGAGACATTTAGATTAGATACTAGGAAGACATTCTTTCCTGTGAGGATGGTAAAACCCTAGCTTAGGTTGCCCAGAGAAGCTGTGGCTGCACTATCCCTGGAAGTGTTCAAAGCCTGGCTGGATGGGGCTTGGCACAATCTTAACTTAGTCAGTGGCACCCCTTCTCAGGGCAGTGGGTTGGAAATAGAGGACCTTTGGGATCACTTCCAACCCAAACTGTTCTATGATTCTGTGATACATTTGAACAACCAGTGAGAAAACACAGATTATAGAAATGCACACAATCATCATCAGAAGCTTTAATTCCATGTGGTCTGTCCCAGACAAAATTACAGAAACACTATAGTAGAGATACATAGGCCCCTAAAAAAGCTGTGTAGGGAAATCTCTTCCAGCACACACTTCTGCAATTAGTTCAGGGAAAAAACAGTAGGGCCCCAATTTTCAATACAAACATTGATTAGAGTATGGTAACATTTATACTGGCTAAGTATTATATTGGCTAAGACCCATGAATCTCAAACTAACGTTTTCTGTTTGATGTAACATTTTTCCACACAGTCACTTTCCTACATTGTGATTACTAATTTTAGAGACTAGTTTACTTCCTGAATATATGAATGAATCTTTAGATCCCTTTCAAATTTGAATTGAAATGTCACTTAGGATGTCAAGGGATATTTATCACATGCATACATATCTAGCGTATTCTGTAGCTGCTTAAAATCTAGTCTAAGTAACTTACAGTGACTATAAATTCAACCATGAAACAAAGATCTTTCTATCTGGTCCACCACTCTTTCTAATTTTTATATTTTTTTTCTTTTTTCAGTTTTGTTTCCTTTATAAGAGAACAACATCTCAATGTATTTTCACTGGATTCAACACTTGGATCTGAAAAACTTGTTTGATGCAAAGATCTCAAAACAGATAGCATATATTAAAAGCAATATTTTCTGAAATTGCCTCAGATTTTTACCTGACTACTGTAAGAGAATTACAAGTCTGAGTAGGCATGAATGGATGTGCGTTGCCCAAGGTTTACAAATTACATTTCTCAAGACCTTTGTGCAGTATGCAAATGTTGTTGCATTTGCTTACAGCTGAATAAACTGAGACATCAAGAGGTTAAGTGGCTGGTTGAAGGTTGTAGAGTAAAGCTATTCCAACACCACGAGCAGACCCCCAGGGTACTGATTTCCAGAGTTGTGCTGTGTCTGCTGTATTGATTCTCCCTTTACAACCACTCCAAAGTGTTAATGGGCTACAAAGCTAATGGAATATTAAAAGAAGCTTAAGAATTTTGTCTCTTGAGGTTGGCTGGCCACATAATTTTACAAAAGAAGGTTTATAAAACAGGGAGAGAGAAAAAAGAATAAAAGGAAAAAGGAAAAATGTCAGAACTGATTGATTAAGGGAAGCAGTAGGTACCTGAGAAATGCCTGTTCTGATGCCAGCACTGGTTCAGGTCAGACAGGGCTATTTTTAAATTATTTGGTATTTTCAGAAATTGATTACTTGGCTAACACATTAAGAAGTAGCTCTACACATTCATTTAATGGGCCAGTGCCTCTCGTACAGGTCTGGAACAGTCACATTCAATTTCATCTACCCCTCGTTAAGTAGTGTTTTCTTCTTCAGTGTGCTTATTTACTACCAGTGCTGTAAGCATAAAACATATAACAAAAAAATAAATAATACCTTAAATAGTCTTTCAGCTGTATGGGCCTTCAGGACAAGTGACTTCACTTCAGGCCTCGTGAGCTCAGTTAGGGCTCAGACATCAATTCTCATTCTTTCATATACCTACAAATTGAGTAATACTTTCTTTTCATACTGTTACCTTTTTAATATATAGCCACTCTAGTCTAAATGTACTCTGAAACAAAACGTGGTAGGTACTTACACTAAAAAAAAATGAATAATAAATCATTTTAATTTGATGACCCTGTGTGCACCGGAGTAAGAGCAGAGTACTTCAGGTGAGGTAAAACCAGTAGAAACTTTTGAAAAATAACTAAGAATCTACTGAGATCTTGAATAATGTGCACATAGGTGTTAGCTGGTGGCCTGTTTTACTTTTTTCCCTGACTTTCCAAATAAAATTATACTCAGAGCTACATTTCAGAAAGATGTTTCTGATAAAGGTACTCTAACCATAGAAAGGTTTTTCTTAAACTGCCAACAATTACATGCTTATGGCATTATCTGTGGGAATGCTCAGAATAGTTGGATGGCTGGGACTAGACAAAATTGTTGCAGGAGAACTTGCGTCACATAAGAATTTCAGAAAAACACACAGAGAAAGATAATGATGGTAACAGTCATGATAATAATAATAAAAAATATTTATAATACATAGAGAATACCACGAGAATCTGCATTGTTAGCATGAATAATAGAGATCTTTAACCTACACTGCCTTCTAACTTACTTATCGTTAATAAACAGCATGGCAGAAAAACTCAGGCATCCAAAAGAGTAAGGGAGAAATAGTTTTTCAACCTCTCAGGTTAGAGGCTTAATTTTTAATGTGGATATTTGACTTATAGCTCCAGATATAGAAAGATTTCCCTTAGTCTTTAATATCTTTATGGGGCTGACCTTGCAAGGCTTGGTGTCCCTTTATCTGCTGCTGCCTATAGTGAAAGCCATGACTGATGAAAACATGAAATGGGCAGTGTTCTTCTATTTCAATGACATCTTAAGTTATTTTTCTGTTGTAGTTCACTGATTTTCTATACAGTTTTAGACAAACAGCTGTACAGAACAGCCCTACTTGGGCAGGGTTTTACTAACAAAAGACATAGACCACACTTGAGGACATGAGGTCCCATCCATCACTCCTCACTGATCATAACACATGCTGACCCTGTCTCAGAAGTAATCTGCTCCTGTAACAAAGTTGAGATATACTATTAATGTTTTTACTGTTTTATTATCTTGAATATGATAATGATATTGGAAAATAAAGCTATCATCAGCTTCAGTGATACCTTAATGAGATACCTTTCTATTTAATTTCCTCAGCAGAAGATAAGATTTTATTTTTTCACTGGGATTTTTTATCATTGTTGATAAATTTCAAACATTGACTTGCTGATAAATAAATAATTCATCAATTATTGCAGACAATGGAATGAAAAACTGATGTTGCAGAATTAGAGGTTTTTGAATAGTCTCTACTCCTTTGTATTAAGGGGATGCACAAAAACTGCTGGATCTTCTGAACAAAGTTGTATGACTTCTAGTTAGCAAGTCTTTGGATACTCACTAAACACTTGCTCAGGTGTGTCTCTATACCTTGGGTTTTTTTCAGTAGTTTATTTTGCTTTTCTTTTCTATTAGTTATGCCCCTGCACTTCATTTAAAAGAAAAAAACAAAATGAAATGCATAAAAAAACCCAAACCAAACACCAAAAACCAAAAACAAAACCAAAAAACTAAAACCAACCAAACAAAAAAACCCCACCAAAACCAAAAACACCACAAAAAACAAAACAAAAACAAACAAAACAAAACAAAAAACAAGCAAAAAAAGACAAAAACAAACAAAAAACCAACCAACCAAAAAAAAAAAAACCCACCAAAAAACCAAACCAAAAAAAAACCCCCACAAACAAACAAGCAAAACAAAACAAACACCTGAAAACCCCACCAATCAACCAACCAACCAAAATTATCCTGGTAATTATAGGCCAGTTAGCCTGACCTCAGTACCCAGTAAGGTAATGGAGCAGTTTATACTGTTGCCATCACACAGCACTTACAGGATAGGCAGGGTACCAGATTCAGTCAGTACAGGTTTAGGTGGGGTAGGTCATGTTTGACCTGCCTGGTCTCCTTTTATGACCAAGTGACCAACCTGGTGGATGTGGGGAAGGCTGTGGATGTTGTCTATTTGGACTTCAACAGTCTTTGACACTGTCCCCCACAGCACACTCCTGGAAAACTGGCAGCTTGGGGCTTGGACAGGAGCACAGTTTGCTGGGTTAAGAAATGGCTGGATGGCTGGGCCCCAAGAGTGGTGGTGAACAGTGCTGCATCCAGCTGGGGACAGTCACCAGTGGTGTCCCCCAGGGGTCTTTGCTCTGGTCTGTTCTGTTCAATATCTTTACTGATGGCATGGATGAGGGTATTGAGTCTTTCATTAGTAAATTTGCAGATGACATTAAGCTGGGAGTATGTATTGATCTGCTGGAAGGCAGGAGGGCTCTGCAGAGAGACCTGGAATGGTTGGATGGATGGGCAGAGTACATTAGGATGAAGTTTAATAAGTCCAAGTGCTGAGTCTGGCACTTTGGCCACAATAACCCCCTGCAATGTTGTAGGCTGGGGATGGTGTGGCTGGACAGTGCCCAGGTGGAAAGGGACCTGGTGACAGCAGCTGAACATGAGCTGGCAGTGTGCCCAGGTGGCCAAGAGGGCCAATGGCATCCCGGCCAGTATTAGGAATAGTGTGGCCAGCAGGAGCAGGGAGGTCATTCTTCCCCTGTACTCAGCATTCATGGGGCCACACCTCGAGTGCTGTGTCCAGTTCTGGCCCCTCACTTTAGGAAGGACATTGAGATGCTTGAGCACGTCCAGAGGAGGCAACGAGGCTGGTGAGGGACTTGGAACACAAACCCTGTGAGAAACGACTGAGGTTGCTGGGGGTGTTTAGCCTGGAGAAAAGGAGACTCAGAGGTGACCTTATCATTCTCTACAGCTTCCTGAAAGGTGGTTGTAGTCAGGTGGGGGTTGGTCTCTTTCTCCAGGCAGCAATTGACAGAACAAGAGGACACAGTCTTAAGCTGCACCAAGAGAAATGTAAGTTGGATATTGGTGCTCTTGAAGGTCTCTTCCACCTTAGTGATTCTGTGATTTTGTGGGGGAAAAAAAAAAAAAAAAAACCAAAAAAAAAACCAAACAAAAAAAACAAAACAACAAAAAAACCCACCACCAACAAAAACCAAAAAAACCCCAAAAACCAAAACAACCAAAAAATCCCCCCAAACCAAAAAACCTCATGAAACAACCAAACAAAAAAACAAACCCCATTTAGCTTTGACTGTGGTTTCTGTTGTGCATATTTGGTCCTTGCAGGACCTCATGGCTTCCAGAGAGAGTGTAGAGATGGAGAATCAGGAAAGAGCTCACAGATCCTGGTACTCACACCCAGTGTTCAGGCTCATTACTCATTGCTTGGTAGATCCAAACGTTTACCCACTCCAGCAATAAATATTTCCATAATCTAATAGATCTCACAGTAAGGTGCATGCTGTAATATTTTAACACATTTTTGTTTCCTTGATTTCATCCCATCATTCCTAATTATACCCCCCATGAACTTCTCGCTAAATCTCTTTAATTGCACAATTGTAGATTTTCTTTCAACTCAGCCAAATGATATGTACCTGATTCGGTTCATCAGGCTTTACATTTTCTCTGTCATGGAAGAAAATACCCTTTCTTTCACAATAACTGAAAAAAAATCCTTCCACCTTACCCCCAGAGAATGATTCTGGATTAGAGAAGTTCACAGTACAGGATTGACATTATCAGGTCAGGAGCATGTGGCATTTACAGAGCATTAAAAACCTTGTTCCTTCACATTTAATATCTATAATTATATATTATTTAACTTCCTGTGAAATTTTAAGAACAAAATTTCTTTAGATGCCACTTCAGAAATAATTGTATTTTTTCCTCATTGCAAGGGGAATCATTTGCATGTCTTCACATCAAGAATTTTGAACCCATCTTTATAGGCAGGGATCCTAAGGCACAGAAGCACAATGGAATTCATCAGAGATCAAACAAATCATTACTGCTGGTAACAGAAACAACATTGCTTTTATTTGAAAATATATCATTTTGCTGTCACAATCTTCATTCTCAAAACTACATACTGTTGTTGACATTGAAATACGTATTCATTTACTGTTTCCAGTGATTCATTAGGAGAAGCTCTTGCATCAGGAATTTTTGGGGAATGAATTTTCAAACATGCATGGATTTGTATCTCATTTATGAAACTCTGGGATCATTAGGTGTTTTTGTGAATGTCTTGTGGTCAGCTGTATGTTCTAGTGTAAAAAGGATTGCAAGCCCAACTTCAATATGGACTTCTTAATTGAAATATTTCTCAAAGACCACTTGCACCGCTAAACAATTGTCATTATAAACCTAGAAATTCCATGTATCAATACCCAGGTTTTTAATAACAAGAACATAAAGACAAAAAAGCTGGTGTTTTGGTTTTTTTTAAATTCTTTTTTTTCCTTTGTAAAGCTAAATAAACTTCGTTGCTACTTCCATTTTAAAATGTATTAATTTATAGTTAATTCTCTTACTGTCATTATTAAAAACACATAGAAAATACAGACTTTTCTAAGAAACAGAGTGGATGTTAATTATTTAAAGGTTCCATTTCATAGCTTCAGAAAAAGAAAATAAACAAATTCATTATTATTAATTGACAATATTTTACCAGTGTGTAGGGCTCCAGTGAACTAAACATTATACAAGCCACAAAACACAGAATTTAATCTTGACTCTGATAAAATGAGTACAATAATTCTATCAAGTTCACTGAAAATTTCATCCCTGGATGGAGACAGTCCTTCTTCTGCAGAGTATGCAAAATTTAGTCCCCAGTTTTGGACACACAGTGTGCATAACTTTTCTCAGGTGATTAGTAAAGCTCCCTTTTTATTCATCCCCAGCACCAGAACAAATTACAAAGATAAAAGCATTGCAGGGACCGAAGTGAAGTTGGATTAGTTGTCTGCGATGCCTTTATCATCTGTGATAACTTTACTCAAGGTTACACAGGTTTTTAAGAACTAGATTGGGGGTTAATTTAATATGTGATGTAACCAGTGGGTGTAATAAACAAATCTGAGAGAAAGGGGAAAGAAATCTTGCTGTAATGTGGATGGGTATTTAAGAGGGACAGATTGGTATTTTATTTATTTGTGAATGCTTTATGCTGGGAATAAGCTGTATGCAGATCAGCCCAGAAAGAGCTCATGGCATGGCACTCTTTCTTCAGGATGTATCTTACCAGGTTCATTTTCTGACTTGCCATTTTACTGTGAATGCTGCAGGAACCTCTCAGTTCTCTGTGCTCTTATCACCAAGATCACCTTTTCATTTTAACTGATAAAAAAATCTGCAGAATCAAGTCTCATTTCTGAAGTTTAAAAGGCTTGCACTTTCTTGAATGTGAAGCTTGAATAAGGACAGTGGGTTTCCTGAGAGAGGCCTTTCCCAGCACAAAAGAGTCTTTTCTATGTACAACAGTAGGTAGAAGGGCAGAGTCAGACATGTCAGTCACCAGACACCGATGTGCTTTCACTGCCTGCCAGCACTGACAGCACTGCAGGTCACACAGCTTTACTTTGCTTGGTCTGTGGAGATTTTGTTTCTGCAGGAACTGATTCCATGGGAGAAGAAAACCGAAGTTTCAATACTTACTTTCCACCATTCAGTATGGGTTTATCCCATTTAGTCAATCAAGATTCTCAGCTTTAGCCTGTGACTGAAGGTAGAGTACTCTGTATATCCAGGGTCCAAACTAGCCTTCGATTAAGAAAGGGGCTTGAGCATTCTGTTTCATTTAATTGTGTCTATTGCTCATGCTTCTAGATATTTCTGACATATACAAATAGCATGAATAATGAGTAACTTAGAAATAAACGCCAAAACAATAGCAACATCCTGAAACACAATTGTTCTCAAAGCTCAAGGGGTGATCACTGCTGAAGTTCTATGAGGATTTTCGGCAAACTGCAGAGGGGCCTGCAAGTGATTGGAGCTTGTATTGTCGATCAGAGCTATTGTTAGTAGAAAAATACCTGGATAAATTATCACCCTGGAAAGAAGAAAATGCACTCACTTGGTGCAAACCCATTCCAGTTAAATATGGACTGACAACATCAATTTTTATTTCCCCTCCATCCCTCCATTTTCTGTCATGAAAGCAAACTAAAGCACAGGTATGTGTCACCTAATTTATCCTTGTATTTGTAGTTTATTAGTACTGTCCATTTACTTTTTTAATGTCTCTTCAGCAATGATGTTGATTTTCACCTCTCTTATCTGGCTATTAAAATAAATCTTCAGGAAAACCTGAGGAACCAGGGGAAAGCTTAAGAGGTACTATTGTTTAAGGTTAATCTTTTCTACTTACTCCAGTGTTGAATCATTCATCCATACTTTGAAATCTGAAATCAGGGAAGGTAGAGCTGGAAAAAGAATAACAGACTGGTGACAAGACCACTCTAAATATCCATTCTTAAGAGATAAGGGGAGAAACACACCTAAAAACATATTTTTTATATACTTCCTTTTCTGATTATAACAATAGCATAGAAAACTGGCAGTTAAAACTGGATTGATCGCTGGTTAGATGACATATAGCCTTTATGACTGGGGGATAAAAACTGATAAATGCTTTTTTTTCCCTTCACAACCTTTTTCTAAAGCTAGAGAAAATGTGTCATGCATAAAAAGTATGCAATTTTCATGTAATTAGAGGAACAGGAGATGAAAATGAGTTCCATCAGAGCAATCAAGGATGGTAATGTGGCATGGATTTGTCAGTGCCTATTTGTCATGAAAGCAAAACCCAACAAGTGTTCTATATTTTATTTCATTATTATCACTGGTATACCTTAAAAACCACTTTCAAAATATCAACAAAATACAATTTTATAACTATGGTGTAAAAAAAGCAACTGACAACCCATTGTATAAACTAATAAAGTCCCATATTTTAATAAAATTGGTCAGTTTTGCTTTGGACATTAGGTTATCTTTATTCTTTCAAAGAGAAAAAAAGTGTGATTTATTCTGATGTTATTTTAGTTTTGGTCCAGCATCATATATCTGGGTTCATTGTTTCCATTACTGCAAATTCAAACAGTAACCTCTGCTGGGCTTAAGACCCCCCCATTCATCCCACCAATTAACAACTGAGGGATCCAAATTAGGAGTGCAATCATCCTAAATTGCCCTATAATCAGTCACAAAAAGAAGTATATCCAAAGTTCCCTGAGAAATGTGTTAATTCATGACCTGGCCTCACTGCTTGTAGAGGAAAGACAAGTCAGCCGTGTTCTAAACTGTGTGACACAGGCAAACACCTAAAGTTAGACCAGGTGAACCTGAGCCTTTGAAAAACCCTCATTAATGTCACTCTCTATTGTTCATGTCATAACTTCACTTCTCCTTGTGGACGTCAGATAGCAAATAGAAATTTAATTGGTGTGATTGTACCCAGACCTCTGTTTTATCAACAGCAATTAAATGACCAAAGGGTTAATGTTAGTTCATGTTGTGAGTTTACTCAACACATTCAGAGAAAAGATAAATTCAGTAGAATTGCGACTATATGTTTGTATACCAACTGGGGACAACACTCACAATAAAATTATAAAAGCAAGAGGACTATAAATCAGTGTTGGTGCTAATAATTCAGGATGATAGGTCCCACCTCACAGGGTCAGAATAAAGGTTTCATGAGCCTAATGTTCTGCTGATGGCAGTGGTCAAAGACAAATACTTAGGGGAAAAAAGAAAACAACCAGGAAAATATGCAATGGTTGTTCCCCTGCTTTAGTCTCTGAGCTTCTGGCAAATCTGTGGTTTAGAGGATGATGACTCAAACCATGATATACATGGTTAATATGGTTCAATTTATTTCTTGAAGGAAGCACTAAGCATTTACAACAGTTATTGACAGCTTTAAAAATTGCTGCCCAGGAAATGTCCCTTCATTTATTTCCTATAAATATTTTATTTTATTAAAGTCTAGTTATGTACCAAAAAATATAGGCATTATACACAGACAGACACACTGCCAAATTTGTCACAGGTTACTATGATTAGAAATCCAGAGCCCTTTAGCTAAAGGTTGCTGATGGTTAATATATTCCTGTTTTCTCCCTTCGGGCTGAAGGTGGGAGACAGCTGCTCTCAAGTTGCATATGTCTCTCTAAAGCCATCCATGATAGGCCTTTTCTCAGTCTTTCAAGCTGGCATATGCCTGGATTTCCTGCTAATGCAGTAGAAATAACAAAAACAAGAATTTGAGATGACAGAGAGTAGAAAACTGTTATAAATTGTTGTTTGAGTATTCTGAATTATGGATTTCTCCTAATGGCACCTGCTGGCAGAGTGCATCTCCCTCTGTATGTGACACTAATGAGACTGCACCAGTGCTGTGTCCAGTTCTGGGACCCTCACGGCAAGATTGACATTGAGGGGCTGGAGCTTTTCCAGAGAAGGGAATGGAGCTGAGGAAAGGCCTGCACCACCAGGAGCAGCTGAGGGAGCTGTGAAGGGTCAGCCTGGAGAAAAGGAGGCTCAGGGGAGACCTTCTTGCTCTCCACAACTCTGACAGGAGGATGCAGCGACTTGGCCTCTTCTCCCTGGCAGCCACTGATAAGCCAAGGAAATAGCCTCAAGCTGCACCAGGGAAGATTCAGGTTGGACAGCAGGAGGAATTTCTTCGTGGAGAGGGTTGTTAAACAGTGGAATGGACTGCCCAGGGCTGTGGTGGAGTCACCATCCCTGGAATTGTTCAAGAAATTTTTGGACGTGGCAGTGAGTACTCTGTTTTAGTTGACAAGGTGGTGGTCAGTCAAAGGCTGAACTCTATCTCAGAGGTTTTTCCAGCCTAAATGATTCTTTGATTCTCTGATCTGGGCACACAGCAGGGAAGGAATTGCTGAGGCTCACCCGGAAGTGCTGCATGGTGACTGAATGTTTGCATGGATGGAGTCATTGAAAAGGACCAGACTCTACTGCCCTGAACCTCACAAGCCTCTGAGCTCAGAAATTCCTCCTGCATTCAGTGCTCCTGTCTACTGTACACTGGTGGTGGAAGACACAGTATTTTTCCACCAGAGTTTTCATAAATACTTATGGCATATTTCATAAATACGTAAGGTGAAAACTGAAATACTTACTAAAGGGAAAACGATATTTTTCTTTGCAGGGCACTTCTTAAAGAAAAGAAATTGGGAAGTTCAAAAGAGCATGTCTGCTGCCTTATGTCCATGGGAAGAACCAAGAGATTCTATAATGATTTCCTTCTTCAAGACGCAAAACAAAGAAATCAGAGTAATCTCTGAGGGCTTATTTTGGCTGGAAAGCATGAGAGTAATTTGAGAATTAGAAGTAAGTTCATAGAATCCTAGAATCCTACAATGGTTTGGATTGGAAGGAAGCTTAAGGGTCATCAATTTCCAGCCCCCTGCCATGGGCAGGGATACCTTCCACTGCACCAGGTTTCTCAAAGCCCCATCCAGCCTGGTCGTGAACACTTCCAGGATGAGGCAGCCACCATTTCTCTCTACCACGGCAGCCTTACCACCCTCAAGATTTTCTCACTATGTGTTTGATCTAAACCTATCCTCTTTCTCTTTAAATGCATTACCTCTTGTGTTATCACTGTATGTCCTTGTAAAGCTGAAGAAGTTAAGTCAAAATTCCTAGAGAAATATGACCCAGACAGCAGGTACTTGTGGTAGTTGTTTGGGTTGCTGCTGAGGGAGGAATTAGTTTGTGACATATGTCTTTGCTTTAAACATTCCCTCCAGCCACACCTGGCCAGTTCCAGTGGCAAAGAGAAGCCTAGGCCTCACTTCTGTTTCCATTTGAAGCATCTAGGAGTGTCATTACCTGACTCACTTCCCAAACTCTTTGCTCAAAATGATCTGTGATTAGAGGAAACTTATTTGTCTTCCATATGCCAAGAACTACAGTAAGAGTCCTAATCAGGATAAAATTCTCTTTTCTCTTGGGAGCCCACCCAACCATGGTCCCATTTCCATCTGTGGAAGCTGGGTCTAAGTGCTGCAATGGTTCAGGGCAGGGCCTCTGGAGCATAAATGAACTTGATACCTCCTTAAGTTTCAGTCAATCTGCATTTTGCATAAATATATGCTACTTCAAATGGTCTCAGTAAAATAAAATTACTGACATTTATCATTAATTAGCTAATAATGTCATTATCTAAACTAGTTAAAAAATAATCATGAGAAGTAAAAAATATCAAGGGAAGAATTATTCAATTTAGTAATTTTTTTTTTGAATTTAATAATTATTCTTCCCCAGACAAGATTTTCTGGGAGAAAAAAAAAAACCCTTCCAGCATTCTTTTTCCATTACTTCAGCTCTGCATAAGTTTGGGATAAAATATTAACTATTCAATGACAGAAGAAAAATTCTACAGTAAAAGTGAACAAAGTGTTATTTTTATTATTATTACTAATATTATTATTATTATTATTATCTTTTTCCTCCTAAGGAAAAAAAGTGCAGGTCTATTTACCCATGAGAAAGGTAAGAGCCATGAGATCCATGAGGAGCCATGAGGAGCCATTTCTCAATTAAAAAAAGGTCCTATACTGGAGGAAGAAAATGTAACATGGAAAAGGAGGTCAGCTCCACACACATGATTACTGGGCTGTCAGAAATTGAGGAACTAAACAGATGTAAAACAGTGAATATTACCACAGATTATCTTCTGGTGGACACTCAGGAAGGGTACAGAATAAGAAAACTTGGAGAAGGAATCTTCTATTTACTCTGAAGATTTAAAAAAATACTTTTTTTTTTTTTTTGTAACTCTCCAGTTCCTTGTAGTACAAACTCATCTGTGAAAATGGGTGACCTCCCACACTCCACTGGGCCAGATAAAGGGATTTGTGCTTATTTACTCTCACAGCCATATATGCCAGCTAATTTAATGTTTTATTAGAAATACAAGAGTCAAATTGGTTAGCATCTTTTGGAATGATCTCTTAGAGCAGGAGTATCCATGGTTTTCCAGGCGAAATTTTTATGTGCATGAGAGCATACAGTAAGTCTATTACATTCAGGGAAGTGTCTGCAAACTTGATCCACCCAGTGTTTCCTAGGAATTTTTGATTTGTAGTGTCAAAATTCAGCATTTCATATTTATAACCTTCCTGGAGTTTCTCAAAACTATGTCCTAGGTAGCTGCAGTGTACATGTTTTGTAGGATTTCTGGAGTTTGGCATTCAAGCTGAAGGCACAAAGTGCATCTAAAAGCATCTGATCTGCTGAGATGGTGGCACACCTGGAAGTTTTAAGTAACACTATTAACTTCAGCCAGCAAAAGAAAAACATCACCTGTTCTAGCTGTGGCTCTGATGGGCTGGGTTTCTGTTTGTCCTCTCTGAAAACCTGAGTCTTTCCTCTCTGTAGAGGTGACAGGACATAAGAAGGGTGCTGGGGGGCAAGAGGAGGGAGAGGGCAATGAAAAAGAGATATGTAATGGCTCAATAGAAGTTTCTGATGGGGAAACACAGTACTGCTGGTTCTAGTGTCCAGGGCCTTGCTTTTTCTCACTAGGAAAGGGAGGAAAAGGAGAGTCTACAAACTAGACCCTCTAAAAGATAGATATGAAAGTGACAGGGCAGAAATATCAAGAAGGATTAAGTGATCTTCTGGACTAGCTCCTGATCCCAAACAGTGCAGATGTGTAGAAATGGTTTTTACCATTATCTGAAATGTTGTCTCTACATCTCTGATTCCTCTTAATCTGAATCTCTTAGCTTCCTAATCACATCAGACATATAGAAGGAAGAAAAGTTTGCATTATGCACTATGCAGCACATATCGATATCAGGGCAAGTAGAGTATGAATGAAACAAAGACACGTCATAGCTGTAAAATTTCCAGAATTAGCACTTGCTGCTTTAGCATGCCAGTATTCTGTTTGGAATATGGCTTTGATGTCTTGTTCTTTCATGTTAGGGGAGATAGGGGAATAACAGAATGTGGACACAGTACTGAACACAAAGATGGCACAATCTCATTTTCTTCCATGGCATGATGATAATTTTTATTATTATTATTATTTTTTCCACTCATGGCTGTTTTTCAGAACATCGTTCCCCCCTCCCCCACCCCCCAGCCCCTTCCCACTCTCCTTCTGCTTCTCAGAGATGAGCAACTTTGCCATCCTTATTGAGTAAATAAATAAATAAATACATTTCTGTGAGACAGCTTGGAAGAATGTTTGATAATCTGAACCATTATGGAGGTGAAATTTCATTACACAGATGGTGACATCCCAATGTCTATCATCAAAACACAGCAGGTAGAGACAATCAGCTAGGCCCATTCCCCACTATAAAATTACACTTACATTAATGTCACTCTAGATTTCATTATGCAGAAAATGATATTGCACAGGTCTCTGACATGAGGGAGACCGGGAGAGAGAAAAAAAAGGAGAGATGTGAATCTAAATGAGAGGATGGGGGGAGGATGGGTGGGCAAGGCAGAAAAGCAGAATGTGAACTAGGAATGATCAGCTCTGCCAACAAAATAAATACACATCAAAGCCTTGTGGTGCTTGTGGCAATGTCCTGTCTTAGTCATCTCAAACCTCAGCTCTCACTTCAGGTTCTGATTGAGAGAATCAGATTGAGAGATTGATTCTGTGGGAGTAAGGGAGTTTCACAATTAAATTTTATTCATATTATCATAGAATAGAATAACCTGAGTTGAAAGGGACCTTCAAGGATCATCAAGTCCAACTCCTGACCCTGCACCCCAATAACTACAACTTATTAATAAGTCCTGGCTGTCATAATTCAGCAAACAAGGTACAACATTTCAAAAAGTTTTTTGCATGCTGAACATTCTAGGGATACTAGAGGAAACAGTCCATAGGGATTTTCCTTGCCTTCTTCTTCTCCTTCCCATTTCAATTCCCAGGAAGGCTCTTTAATATTGCATTTCACTTTACTCAGCTGCCATTACCTAATGTGGTCCAAACATCATGACTTGACTAAATTTCTATGATCCAGTCTTCACACTGGTCACACCACTGTGATTTTCACCAGAATATTTTTACTTCAGTGCACATTACAGGGAATCATTCAGGAAGGCCAAAACATGAGAAGTTAGCAGAGTAACTTAAAAACATGGAATAGTGCTAAGGGAAACTGAAAATTATCTGATGAGGTTTTACATATTAAAAAAAAAAAAAATGGGGTGGGGTGCCAGAAATTTTTATTTTGACTTAAAAACGACATTGGAAAATATCTGCTTTGAGGGTGGTGGGGCAGTGGAAAACGTTTCCCAGAAAACTCATTCTGAATTTGTGCAAGACTGGGTTGGGTGGGATTTTGAGGAGCATAATCCAGTGGAAGGTCTCCCTGAGCACAGCAGAAATGTTGAAGCATTGTGATCTCTAAGCCACTTCCAACCCAAACCATTCCATGCTTCTGTTTTGTCGTTTTTGATTTTAATGATGTCACAGAAACTATCATTGTTGTATTTCTATTATCCTCTCCCCCTATTTTGAATAAAACCAAATCCTGATAGCCGAAAATAAACTCAGAGGACAAGAAATGCACATTTATGTTCCTCATCTGTCTTTCAGCATTGTCACAGTTTTTTCACTCAAGAATCCAGGTTAACTTTTGAATCTCTCTGCTCTCTGTGCTAAGTAATGAGACAGGAGAGAATTTCCTTCTCTTATCGGTGGTGTTGATGATGCTTCTGTTTTATAGTTGACAGTAGGCTAAGGTACAGGCTTATACAACAGTAGGAACCTTAGTATTCAAACAAATCTGGGCTTCTGTTACACTTAGAGGGAAAGGGAGCAGTACTTCAAGAGAATAAATATCATAGTAAAATAAACATTATCTGGCTTCAGCAGTTTAAATGGAATGTGTCTACATATAACACAGACCAGACTGTTTTTATAATCAACAGGAATCTGACCAATAGGGATTACTCTGTGATACATCTCAGTGCATCTAGGTGTCTAGTTTAGGATGACTTAAACCACAGCTGAAATTTACTGCTGTCACTTGTGAAACTACATTTGGCCTCAAATTACAAAGTTAGTGCTTAAAAAATTTTCCACCATATTAGACTAAGGATTCATTGTAATATTATGTTATATTGTATTATATTGGGGAATTATGAAAGTTTTAATAGCCATTAAATACTGAGAAGTCTGAGAGTGTAATTGAAATGAGACAATAAACATCTAAATATATGAAATGAGATGAGGTAGCTCTCACTAAGAAATTTTGATTCCATGGTTCAAAATCCTTAGAAATGATAACAGCTTTATTTAAGTCCATAAAAATATACACCTGCCCTCATTAACATATATGTATGCATATATGGAGCCTTTCTGACTGGAGAAAAGGCTTTAAAAAGCAGTCATCTGACAGAGATTCTTCCAATGAAATTTTATGTCCAGTTTTGTAAAATGAAAGATATGAATATTTTAGACAAACATTTGAAGGCTAATTCAAACAGAATAACACTTATGTTTTAACAATAACTCTGTTACAGCCTTTATTAAGCAAGAGTATCCAGAGTACAAATAATGGATCATCTTTGCATTTCATTTAACAAATATATTGATTGAAGTCCCCTTTCAAACCTCAGCAGACGGGATGCTTTAGGGATAATTTTGTCAAAGGAAGTTTGCATGGGGATTTAACCAGCCAACTTCCCTTGATGTTAGCAGGAACTATGTGACTAAACTGATACATAACTTTGAAAAGACACCCCTAAACAGCTTATGTTGAATCACTGGAAGTCTTTGAACTCAGCAGGATTGTTGCCTGGATAAGAAGTGGTCGTTCAGATGCAACATATGGATTAGTTATAATAAACAGTGCTATAAATGGGACAAAGATTGCATTTGTCCAAAGAGAAAGGGGAGGTTGGGGTAACACAGAACCAGTGGATTTGTCATTAAACCATTTCTTCTTTCCAATTCCATCTTAGAGAACACTTCTGGGAAAAAATTTCATCGTCTTTGATGAGGTAGTTTCATTAAAATTACTCTAGTTTTCTTCAGTTTGCTGCCAATAAGGTGGTCCCTAATGGATTTTCCTGCAATACTTTTCAAAGCAAATGTAGTTTATTCTAAGAAGTCATTTATAGGCAGAAAGATGACAACCAATCTGAAACTAGGGCCAAGATCTACAACCAAAAGGAGGTTCTGTCTAGACACTGGTCCAAGCTAAGACAGTATTATTTTCAGAATATTCAATTTCATTCAAACAGTTCACCCTGTAACTGTATAATGATTTTCCTTCAGATTTATTTATCATATTGATTGAGTAAAGATGGAATCACTTCAGATTCTTCTTTGACTTCGTCTGCTGTCTCTCTTCTGCTGCTCTGTGCAGGAATCCTGTGTCCCCTCCATCTCCCATGGAGAAGAAATAGAGGTCTCATGGATGGCTTTTATAGGTCATGCTGAGCAGGAAACTGCAGCAAAGGTCAAATTCAGTCTGAATTATTTCAGACCATAGTATTATTCCCTGACTAAGCCTTTCTTTGTACTTTATATATTCTTCAAAGGGAAGTGCTTTGAACCATTGAGTTTGAGAATTTTTATTTCACTTTACGCTTAGTTTATTTATATATATAGACATAAATTTATTATTTCATGAGGAAAACAAAAATTCTTTCTACAAAATATACACTTTAAATTTTAAAAACTGGAATATAGGAAATTTTAGACAGCCAGGATTATTTTGATAGAAATATTTTCCCCCAAAATACAGTGTCATTAGATACGATTAAGGTAATCTTCCTAAAATTAGACAATCAGACAGAGATGTACCATTGTTATCTCCTGCAGCATTCTGCCTACCAGATTTGTGACATTTTAGGGGTATCTTTTCAAAGCAGCATACAGAGTTTTAGCTGCATGACACTCAGAAACATCAGCAGAAGCTGATCGATTAAATCCCACACTTGCTTTTGCTTTGAAAAAAAATTCCCCTAAGCATTCTGTCTGTTGGGCTTTGGAAAAATACTTCACTACTTCCCATGCAGAGAAATGCAGAAAATATTCAATCCATATTAAAAGATAAAATAAATTAAAATAGAGTAAGATTAAAAATTATATAACATAAAATAAAGATCATAATTCTACTAGTTCTCTGCTCCCTTGATTGCTGCTCTGGTACTGTGAATGCATTCCAAGCTTTGTTACATCCATCAGGGATGGTACAGATGGACATTTTGCCTGTCCAACCTGACTCAACCGCTTGAAGATTCATCAGAGAGAATCTGCTGGCAATTGCAAATGGATGTAATCCAGAGCCGGCAGATTTTGTTTCTCTAGAGGAAAGCAGGACTGTAAAGGGCAGACTAGACTGGCAAAAATATTTACTTTTATATTTCATCACTTCAAATTTATAGTGGGACAAAATGCCTTTAAAACTTCACCTTTTTAATAGGATACTAACAGAGATTTTCAATGCAATTCATTTGCTGGCAAGTAAGACACCAGAGAGTAGGAAGCATTTTGAGCTAAAAAAAAAAAAGAAAAGAAAAAAAGAAAAGAAAAAGCAATCAGCAGGGCGACATATACTTTATTAGTCCTCTTCAAAATTACTTCCTTCCCTTTCTCTTTTTTATATTTCTTGTCTTTCCATGTGCTCTCCTCGTTACATTACATCCCTCATTTTAGGCATTTTAATCCCTCCAAAGGGATGCATCCCCGTGGCACAGGCAGTTGTAAGGCACAATTCTCAGCTACACCATGGCTCTTTTACAGTGCTGCGGCAGCGAAAAGCAGCCTTATAGCCCATGGAACTGGCCACTGTGGAATATCCTCCCTGCTATGCACAAAACGGGGTTTCAGAAAGTAACTAAAGTCAGCACATTGGATATATAATTGCTTTTGTCACATTTCCCAGTGTAAAAGACCCCCATGCCTCGGGTAAGCATGGGGAATGAGGAAAGGGGATCTTGCTTGAAGTCTCATCATGGCCTTCGGAGAAAAACTCCACAAAATTTAGTCTATCTAGCTCTAAAAGGTACCTTTTTCTTCTGAATAAGCTGTGGTGCAATGAGGAGAATCAGTCAATACCTGTTGTAGAAACGTGGGGAAGTTCTCAGAAATATTTCTGAGGAAGTTATAAATATGTGGAATCTACTTACTTCACACCTGAGGAATTGTCAAACACAAGTATTCTCCAGTCTTCTCATAATAGGTAGCTGAGGGATATTTACTTATTTATAGGTGGAAGTCTTGTTGAATGGTCAACACTGTCTTTCTACATCTGATAAGGATGTATAAGTTACTTTCTACTTTTTTTCTGAGCCCTGTTTGGCCAGTTTTTAATAACACTGGAGTTGGCCAGAACATTTTTCTTTCCATAGGTCGTGTGTTTACGGCACAGTTGCCAGCAAAGGTTTCATACCACTGAATGATGGTATGTGCCTATTGATGACCACATGGAACAGAAACGCTCCCTGCTCTGCCAAATAACCTTGTTGGTACAGAGAGCCTGATGTGAAAGTCCTTTGGTGGAAGCTTTGATCAAGCCAGGAAGTCTGGGAATACTTTTATATGGGTGTTTGGGGGAGGCAACATAGGATAGCTTATAGAATTAGCAGATCCCCATCTTTTTGAGTCATGAACTTTTGAGCTGCTTCACTTTTCCTCTTTATGCATGACAAAAACACGACTAAATTGTGGTTTTCATTTACATGTTCCCCCAAATTCCTCAAAAGTGACAAATGTCAAAATAAATTTATAAAAATCATCTCCTTTGTTCTCCATCCAACATGGGTACTGTTGGTACTATGAGGAAATTCCCTCTTAGTTTCTTTCTCACTCCCCTCAGGGAAAGTTGTCAGCAATCCTTTGGAGGGAGGAGAGTGATGAAGCCATGCAGAAAGTGCAGAATCAGGATATTCTTTCTGCTCACTCTGCTCCCCACTGGTGCCTTTGTTCAGATGGTGAGTCAGCCCTCAGCTACACCCCTCCATTTGGGCATATGAGAAAACCCTGATACAAATGTCCACAGCCACATGGAGCACATAGCAACATCATGGAGTGCTCAATAGCAGGCACACTGCACTGCATATTGTCACCAGTTTCTGTATACATAATTTATTCCTCTCAAAAAAAAAACCCAAAAACACCACCACTGCCGCCACAAAAAATAATCCCAACCGGAAAAAAAGGCCACAAGATGTTGCATGTCCTCAAGCCCTATCAATTTCAATTGAGTTGAAAGGCCCCAGTTCCCATTATTCTCTTCCTGTTAGTAAACAGATTCCTGTTACCTCTAGTGAGATTTGGGTATGTACTCCAAAGCGACAGAAAGCAAAATGTAGACACATTAAAGCAACTCTAGGTACCTTTGTTTCTGCTTCATTCTTAGCACTAACCATCCCTGAGGGAAGGTAAAACAGCCTTAGGCCGAGTAAAAATTATATTCTGCACGCAAATTTAGCATATTATTTAAGCGCTGCTTTGTAAAACTGGGTAATTTTTATGTTTCAGCATTGTTCTATGTTCAGGAAATTAGAGAAGAAGCAACATAGATCATTTGCAGTTCCTAAGAATTTACTACTACACTTTCCTATTTCTCTTACACCCTCTGAGAGTACCTTTAGTAATCTGTTTTCAGCTCTGTTTACTTTAGAATACTATTTAAATTAAACTGGAAAAGTAATATCGCAAACATTAGTTGGTTCTACAGTGCATGCCCAATACATGATTTAATTAGACATTTAGAGTTTCTTTAGAAATAAAATTCTGTGCAAATGTAAGATTTAATTGTATAAAAGTACATGTACATGTATGTAAATATGTATGTGTGTATGTCCTTACTGTTAATATTACTTTTATTATTTTGTAATTTCACCTTTTACTGTCTGTGGTTATTTCTTCCTTTGTTTAGGATTTTCCCTACTATGTCCTCCAGAAACAAACAAACAAACAAAAATTGTTGTGACACTTACTAGCAGAAAACATAAGAGGTTTGAAATCTATTTTCTTCTCTTTTTAATCCTGCTTTAATCCTTTAGAGCTATAAAGCAAGGAAAATGCCTATTTTCTACTGTATATATTTACAGCTATTCTAAACAACTTTAGTTCTTTGGGATTTGCAATCACCATGATTTCCTATACGAAGAAAAAAAGAATATCAAACTTTTAAGCTCTACAGGCAACAATTCAGGATTCTTTAATGTAGGATGCATATAAAAGCAATCAGAGCTGTTCTTCTCCACTCTAGCTATTTGGCTTCACTCTGCCATTGTCTGGCATATCCTTACCTTCAATTCCAAGGCAGTTACATTTAATAACCAAATGCACTGAGCCAATTATTAAATTCACCACCATGATCCTCCCGACACATGCAAACGATGGACAAAGCTTAAAATCATTTCCCCAAGATGATAATTCTCTAATTTATGTGCATGTAAGATTTTGCCTTACACAATCCGTAATTGTGAAATAAAAAAAATTGTTAATGGAATATAAACAAAGAGTGACCATGAGCTCACAAACCATTTTCATCCTATCAGAGATATGACTGTTCATGTCCCTATCTTTCTATTTGCCTCTTTTATGTGTATTAAGTAAAACATACACAAGGAGAACAGGGAAGAGAGATGAAAAGACTCATTAAGCCATCATAATTTTTTTTGTGCCATTACAGCATTGTTCTTTACGTTTCCCATTCTTCCTAAGTGAACAAAAAGAGAAAGGAGAACATTTCCTAATGTAAAATTTCATAGTGAGTATGCTGAATATGTGGGATATTTCATCTCTGCTTTACCTAGTCAAAAAGTGACTATATTCATTAAATATCTTGAAAGTTAATCCATTAATCCATGGGCCTAAAGCTACAGAAATATCCTCTTAGTAACTCTCAACGAACTCAAAGAAAGTGGAGTGTCTACACAGCACTCAAAAACGGTCCTTAAAAGAAGAAAGTCTGGAGTGGACTATATCAGTTCTAAATTGAATTCCTCAGTCACATGTAGTTATAGATTTCATGACCCTGGAAGCTTCTCTTTTTAGAATTAAATTTTTGAATCCTTCTATTCCCAAAGATATCTTTTTGTCTGATGTAGCCTTTCCTGGAGCACATACTGTCCTTTGGAATAAGGAGCTGTCCTTGATGTTTAACTGTCATGTTTGGGCCAGCCAGCTTTTATCTGCTGAATAGCTGTTTTCCAGTATTTTCAGATTGCCAATCATATGAAGTTTTGCACAGAAAGATTGAACACTTACTCAAATTTTTGAAGCCAATTGACAGAAGACTTCTTTTTAGCTGTCATGGACCACTGAGAACAACTTCCTCAGAGCTAAACAAACAAAGCCACTTCAATTTCCTTCTCCAACAAAATATGTTTCTACTCTTGGCCATCATAGGCACTCTTCTGTGCCTTCTACTGCTTGAAGTCAAACTTATTTTGTTCTAATTATCTATCTGATTCTGGAATAAGAATGATGATGGCTAATCTGCAGAGAAATATCCATGTTGCTTCTACTTTACAGTTGATAATGTTCAAAGATAAGCACCACAGAGCTATTGAAATGACACCACTGACCTATAAAATGTTAGTCTATAAGACAAATAATATCTCTCACTTGATAAAATGCTGAAGAAAACAAATATCTGTGGCTAAATATTGTTATTCTCAGAATTGCAATGGAACCTCTTAACACAAAGAGGAAGGTCTTGTATCCTAAAAGAAAACCTAAAAAAACTGTATGAGAAATCAAGGTAATTGCCTTTATGTGAGTGTCATTTGTTTCTATCAGATCATGTTTTGCTTTTTGTGTGAGCAAAATTCTTCAGGCTTAGAGAAACAGTAAAAATGACTGAGTGAAGTAAAGCTGATGAAAACATGCGGATTCTCTGACTGCTAATGCAGGATGCATTTGGTCAGGATGCAAAATTGTAATAAATTTTCTATGCAAAAAGATTTCTCTTGTCTTTAAACAGCCATACATTTTCACAGTTTTAGGAATAAATTAATATCACATTATTCTTCATTTTTTTCTTAGATTTGGGCAAAACACAGAAAGATATATATATAAGGCTACAGGCATACGTCAAAAGGTGATACATACTCCCTGTTCTCAGGAAGCTAGGCTAAAAATGTATCTGACTTTGAACAAATGAGAATAAAATAGCTCTGACTTTAAAAAAATAGCTTTTCAATTTCCCAACCAATTCTAAACCCCACAAAACTTAAAAATTCCAAAATCAAAATGCCCTAAACTGAGCATAGAATATAATCTGAAAAACTTTATTTTAGGGTTCATAACACACCAGTTCATTATGGCTTTTTTCTTTCAGCATGTCACGTATTGTCATGGGTGTTGGCTGGTAACAGGAAAACACAAAACATGAGAAAGTGTAGTGAGGGGAGTATTAGCAAATTGGCACCAAGTCCTTGAAAACCCATAGGAAAGCTTATCGTTTTGTCCACCCTAACGTCATGAACAAAGTTACAGTGATATTTGAAGACCAGGTTTCAGCTGCCATCAATTGTCACAGCTGTAACAATGGGGCTAATCTAGATGGAGCTTTGCTGATTTCCATCTCTAAGGGATTTGGTTTTAATCTTCTAGTGCTTGATACCATTACAGTGTTCTCCAACTGACTCAAAATAAAAGACCTACTCTTTTCTTTTGGGTAACCCAGAATAATTCGTTAATGTCTATGTGATGTATTATGTGATGTATTAAATAACTAACACCATAGAAAGAGTGGGCTCGTCTTCACTGATTTTCTTAAACTCTCCTTTAACTGTGGGAATCATGAAATTGAGTTAGGATAACTGATAAAAATGTGATTCTTCCCAAAATTTCCATTTTATAACTTTGTCTCTTGTTTTTTTCCAATTTTATTTCTATTAATATACCACTTCATTGCTCAGAAAATCTGGCCCTTTATTTTCTAAACAGCTACTTCTGTATTACCCTTTGGATATATTTATTTGTTTTATTATAAATCCTCTCTTTGCTTCTAGTCTTTATTTCTTTTTCTTTTTATTTACCAGTAGCGAGACTTAGATAGGCTCAGTTTTCTTAATCCTCTTTATAAATTAAAAAAAAAAACAAAAAAACAATTAAGCCTTCACAAAGTCTTGTTTTTCTGATGTAAAGGAAAACCAGGCTTCCTGCAACATAATAATGCTTTGCACTTCTATAGACCCTTTTATCTGAGGTTCTCAACTAGCTGTAAAACATGCATTCATTAATTAAGCCTTGAAAGAGCCAAGAGACAAAACATTATTCCTAGGCTGCAGATAGGTAAACGCAGAGGCAGAAATTCCCTGCATTGATGGAAGTAACACAGATTTGAGAAGTGGGACTCAGAAGTCCGAATTTCAATAGGACACCTTTTAGTTCCACATACCCAGTGCCAACTGCTTTAATACTCACAATTCTGGAGCTAACCATTAGAAAACCTCCTTATTATGTTCTTATCAAGAATTTTCCTAAATCACAGCTCATTTCTGAATGAATAGACTATCATGTGGGTTCTCAGTAGTAATTTGACTTTACCTTGCTGAGGTCTGGCAGTGTCCTAAGTAAGATGAGACTGTCCTTAAGTCCACATACATGGTAGACACGCACATGATAGAAATGGCTTTGTGCTTCCAGTTGTTCTGACAGCAGAACCCAAACCAAACTGTGTTGACCATCTAAGAATATAGTTGGAGGTCAAAGTGAATTACGTGTCCTAATAATTTGGCATAACTCTGTAGCAACAAGAGGGGGAGAGAATAAGAAACTTAAGTTTTACTTGTCCATTGTTTTCTTAGAAAACAAGAAAGAGAGAAAGACAAAAAAATCCCCAAACTGACAGTGCAAAAAAAAAACAACCAACCAATCAAAAAGATTTAGCAGCACTTTTTAAATTAAACTAAGGGCAAAATTTATCAGGCAGATATAATTTCAGTATCATGCTATAGAGGGTTCAAGGGAATGCAGCTTCATAGTATAGCTGATCTGAAAGAATACACTTTCAAGAAGTTACTAAGGAAACAAGGTGATTTGTTTCACATCCACCTTCTTTGTATTAATTCCAAATTATTCTTGCAGTAGGATTAAAAAGAATATTTATACAGTTTCTTTGATTCAATGATGGATTGAAGTCCATAGTCTGTAGGAAATTAAAAATTAGGTTTCAAATTCAGATCTGATTTCATGACAGTTTTGAAATATTTCAATTCATTGGTAACAGGATTTACTTCATTAACTGTGGATTTCCAAAAGTTAGATATCTGAGTTACTCAGCTGAACTTCTTCAGAATCCAATAGAGAAACAGGTACTTTGGATACAAGTACAAGAACTGTACCTGAACAGGGCTTTCATCTGAAAGTGCTTGTTTCTCACCCCTGAGTATGAAAGAAGCCTTGGTGGGTTAGCTGAGTCATACGCAGCAAAATTAAAAACATTTTCAGGGAGATATAAACCTCAGCCTCAACTGGCTTCCATAATAGACATTCATGTACACTTGTAACAAACAGGTTTCCTGGTGGAATGAAACTTCCACCATCCCACAGACGTGCTGAAAATAATTCATTTCTATGCAGAGGCTCTTAATTGAATCATCTCATCCAAAATGAGGAACCGATTAACAATCTAGAAGACAAATGGCACCACAAAAAGATAAAGCTCATGATAGTTAAGAAGGAGGAAGAGAAAATAAAAGAATTCATAAATAAAGCTTCAGAAAGAAATATTTCAATAAATGCAGAGAATTATACAACAATATGTTATGAAAGAAAAGTAATAGAGAAGCTTATTTCTTTAAATAAACAATAGAAGAATAAGAAGTTATCCTAATATGAAGGAAGAATAGAAATTGTAGAAAAGGATAAGATTTGGTACACCAATATGCTTCTACTGATTTTAAATACAGAAAGGAAGAAAATGGAACTGAAAAGAAATTTCAGAGCCGGTTTAGGCTGATCTCTGTGCTATTGATGAAAATATGACAAACGTTCCCTCATTCTTTGCAACTTCACTTGTGTTTTCCACATGAAGGCTTTTGAGCTGATCCAAACCAGCCCCTGAGTGAAACTGATCACTCTTCCCTCAGATCAACAGGTTGATCTGGTTCAACTGCAATGGTCCTGCCTTGGCATGTGTTGACCATAAAGCTGCACTCTATAAAGTCTATAAAGATAATAGCATGAGATTGCAAAGGCAGACTGAAATAGGAACAAAATTGCGCAAAAAGCAGCCATACCACAAAAGCTCATAGAATGTGATAATACTAAAAATAAAATTTTAAAAAAGGCCAAAAAATTACTGGACTTAACCTGCCACAGAGCAATTTTTCTATTAAACCCTATTAAGACATTTCTTTTTTATTAAATGTTTTGTAGCTAATTTGCTATTGGATGCAACTGCCTCTAGGCAACTAATAAAATTTATGTTTCTGGATGGTGGACAGGAAGTCTAAAGTAGTGAAAGTTACAGGGCACTATTTACATTCATATAAGTATATGCAATTTTTTAAACAAATTCACTTAAAAATTCACAAAGTTTAGTTATACTAATATGCCATTTAAACAAGTGGTATACAAATAAGTATACCAGTATGTATTCTGCTTTTATGTTGGTTGAATATCACATCAGCATCCATGAAGAACCTGAACTAGTCTCAGTGACTTTCTCTGAAAATCTGGAAATGAGTGTACCAGAAAATTGGAGGAATATATATAAATCCTCATTTGAAGTCCATTTGTCTAAAAGGTTTTCGTGTGCATAAACCACCTGCTTGTACAATGAATACATGTTTTCTCAATACATCAACAGTATTTAGAGATATAAGTGTATTTATTTATTCATATATTATAACCTAAAGAAACTGATTATCCAACTGTTCTAATATTCTACTAATATTTTTGTTTAATTTTTTAAAATTCTCTGCTATTTATCAATTAATGCAGCAAGGAAGGGGTGCTTTATTTCCATGACATTAAGTATCTCTGTGTGAGTGTGTTTGTGTGTGTATACACCTCACAACAGCAGAGAATTAATATTTCTTGTGGATAAGTGAATCCCGTTTTTCAGTATTTGACAGGTATTTGGCACTTTTCAATTTAAAAACTTCTTTGCGAATTTTTAAATTAATTAGTTGAAACAAGTGGCATATAAATAAAAAAAATATTTTGCAACCTCTTGTCAGGATTATTTGCGGCTTTGAGACACCTTCAAACAATACAGAGAAGCCGAAGCCCCTATGAAGATCTCCCAGAGAAGGAATAAATTCTATACTCAGAAGCAGGTTACACCCATCAGTATGATGCTTTAGTAAAGGCTTTTTAGTAAGCCTAGTTAGCAGACTAGGAGAATGTTCTCTCTCTTATCACTCCCACATTTTTGTTAAGGCTCTAAATTTCACTTCTGGATAGCATGACAACATTCTATTCATTTGTGTAATCTCCCAGTGATGCAAATCTACTTACTGCACCATACCACACTGGTTAGGGTAGGTGTTGTGTAAAGAAATGAGGACAAAAGGACGATTATTCTTCCCCTCTGCTCAGGAGAAAAGCCAGGCCCCGGCAGAGAACAGCACTTTTCTGTCTCCTGGAAAATCAATAGCAGTCTTGGAAATGGAGGCTGCACAACTGAGTTGAATCTCAGTCCAAAGTCTAAAGGAAAGTAAAACAATAACAACTCTAGTTTTTCTCCCTGACATTTTTCTTTGACACAAAGAAATTACTCTCATTTATTGCAACTCTGTTTTTGACCTTGGAGTTGAACCTGTCTACTACTCAAAACCCCCTGAATCTTCCCCTTTTATGTACTTTTGGCCTGCACCTCTAATTCATGCTTTGGCACTGATTATTCTTTACTGATGTGTTGACTTTTCTTTTCTGATTTGTTTGAATTTCAATTGTAAGTTATTCCTCAAACATGCCTTTTGCAGGCACTAAATTTGACCTATTGTTCTGATTCTGACACATTTGGACAATAAAGTGTTGTGGGAAGAGTTTTCTAAATTCCAGTACCTATCCTAGCAATACCCTTAGGTGCTGGATGCAAAGGGAGTAACTACCTCTATTTTATTTCTGGTTTTGCACTTTGAGGAAAAAAAATCCCTGTTAAATTAGTTGCTGGGAGGCTGTTCTGTGCATTTTCTCTCCCAATGCTTTCTTACCTCCCTCCTTCATACTTTCCCCTGTTTTTTTTAACTTTTTTTTCCCCTGCAATCTGTTGTTTTCTTTTACTTCTAGAGATAACTATGGTAAATGAATACAGATGTAATCTTTAAATCCACTATCAAGACAAAATTCACAGTCCATGTGAATGGGGGAAAGATAGACAAGAAAGGGAGTGGGAAATATAAATAAAAGAAAAATCAGTCTGCCGATCAAATCTTTCATTTCCAAATAGAAATAATTACAGTGATGGTCAGTGGAGAGATTTGGACAATTTATAGTGGTGGAGCGGCAAGTTCCTATCAACAATACTTGATATTCAGGGCAAGCTGCAGAACTACAAGTCCTGAAGCGTTGCCTATAATCTTTATTTCATTTTTAGATGTTATGCTGTAATAAAATGTAAAAAGGGAATACATAAAAAGTTATAGAGGTGGGAAAAAACATGGTTTGAAGTTGTATGGCATTTCTTGACAGGGCATGTTCCTAAGGATATGCAGAGAATAACAAATGCTATTTGAAATAAGTACAATAGAGATCTGAAACTAGATTGAAAACCCAAGTCAATTTTCCTGAGTGTCATTTGATTAGCTTTCTTATATAGAACTGAAGCTTAAACAATGCTGGGGATTCAGAGTGGAGAGGTGCTTGGGAACACAGTGAGAAATGGGTTACTCCTACCAATTTCATTTCTGTAGCTTTACAACATTATCATTGCACATTGTTTCACTGTTTTTGCAATAATCCATAAATGAAGCAACGTCGGAGGGAATTTGATTGATAGCTGGGGAAACACAAAAACTGTGAAAGTTATTTCTTTGCTCTTTCTCTCTGTCTGTCACTGCCTTCTGGGTAAGAGATGTTACCAGTAGCTGAATAAAATAGCTGGAGTCTATTGCCTGGCTGTCTATATGGGAAAACACTAAGGAATTTGTGGATATTGCTTTGGACAGCAAAAGGTGACAAATATGCATGTAACATATTTGACCTGTGGATTGCTTTGAGTGATTTATGTTGGTAGAGGTTTTTGTTTGTTGGGTTGTTGGGGTTTTTCTTCTACCAGATACTGTTTGCTTTTTATCACTGAATTTAGCAAATGTCTTGCTCTTTTGCAACAAAATTAATGTTGAACTTGGTTTTCACATTTGGAGAATTCTAGGTTGAGAATGAATGCGCAGATAAAATTTTGATTTGCATCTGAAATAAAGAGGTCCTTCAGAGCTCAGATTTGAGCTTTGTATATTTATACACACATGTAGTGCTCTTCCAAATGGAATGAGATATGATGAAAATTCATACTGATACTGAAATATGCTGATTGCTGTTTCTTCTTTACTTTCTCAGTTTCTTTTTTTTTTTTGTTATTTTATTGTTCAAATCCTGTAACTGTTCTTAGATTATTTAAAGATTTTAAACTTTGATTACTCTTAAAAGGCAAGTTACCAGATACCTTTTTTCTTTTTTCTTTTTTTTTTTCCTCTTTTCTTTTTTCTTTCTCTTTTTTTTTAATTCTCCAGCAAGGAAGTACTCTCAGTGCTTGCTTTATATGTAAGAATGAACATCCAGAGACTAAATGGAGATAACAATGGAAATGGTTCTAGGAGGGCCAGGGTGATTCCAGCTGTCCCTTAGGGATATTTCACTTTGAATCTTGCACAGGTGCTGTTTGAAACTACAACATTCCTCATACCTTTAGAAGAAAAAAATACTATTTATAGAGGTGTTTTATATTGCTAACATTATTTCCCTCTATTTTTTACCCTCTCAGAACTCTGTCAGCCTCTCTGTCTCTCTGCATAACCTCGTAGTAATGGAGTGCAAACTGGCCTCTCTTTGAAAGGTATTTGAATTCCCATACAGTTCTCAAAATGCATACTCTGGAAGCAGCGCAATGTACTTAAATTGTGATCAGGAGAAGTGATACAACATACGTAAGTTGTAATTGCTCCTCTTTGGGTTGATCCACTTCTGTTCTACCATTTGTATACACTATGACCTCCTTCAACACGTGTCAACAAAAATTGCAATTCATGGGGTGTGTTATGGCACATATTGTGTTTAAGTACTGAATGATGACAGACTTGGTGGGCCTCCACCACAAATATTGCCCATGGGGAAAATCTGCTTCCGAGGCTGTGGTAAGTAGTCTCAAAATACTATTTGCTCTCCTTTTCTTCAGGATTTATTGCATTTTATCATGTATTATATATTTTATTCAAAGAAGTCTTTCCAGTGATAAGGACTTCAGTACATAACAACAGCTCCCTTGAGTGGGAGATTTCAGGGCGACCTGCCAGCTCTTCTTGCTGCAGATGTCAGGCCATCTGGCTGCCATCTCTGGGGCAGGACACATCAAGGGAGTTGGCTGGCGCATCTCCCCAGCAGGAGTTACTTGGTAGGGGTAAAGAGGGGAGGGGAGAGTGTGTGGATGTGTGGAAAAAATATAGCAGACTACTGTCATGGGAAGGTTGTGAGTGTGACTTGTTTTATGTATATATTTATGTAAATAGATAGAAAGACAGGTGTACTGAGAGACATTACTTCCAACAAAGCTTATCCAGGGTTAAAAATGAGATTTGGTAACTTGGATAGGAAAGACATCTCATTCGTGGTATTCAATATTTCTAATGTTTCTATTCCATCCTTTTTGTTTATTTTCTTTCTTTCTTATGACAATGCAGATAATGTGTCCAAGAAGGGTGTGTGTATTCTGGTGGGTTTTTATGGGCATGTGTATCACTGAATAAGTTTGAATGGACAGCCATCTGTTGTCAAAAGAGGTATAAATCTTTCTCTGAGCTGGAATAGTGGATAATAATTAACTTAGATAATCTGAGTTAACCACGCAAAGAGTTGTGGTCACTGGCTCATTGTCCATGTGGAGAGCAGTGAAGAGTGGTATCCCTCAGGGGTCAACGCCAGGCTGACACTGTTCTGCATCTTTGTTGGTGACAGGGACACTGGGATCAAGGGCACCTCAGCAAGTTTAGTGACAACACTGAGCTCTGTGGTGTGGTCAGTGCACTGGAGGGAAGGGATGGATCCAGAAGGACCTTTATAAGAGGTCTTGCTAGACATGGGAGACCTTGTAAACATCACATAATTTAATACACCAAAGTGCAGAGATCTAGATCTGGATTGCAGCAATCCCAGACACACCTACAGGTTGGGTAGAGAAGTGATTGAGAGTGGCCCTGCAGAGATAAACTTGGTAGGTGGTAGGGAGATGAAAAACAGTTTGAGCTTGAAGTGAGCACCCACAGCCCAGAAAGCCAAAAGTGTCCTGGACTGTATCCAAAGGAGCATGGGCAGCAGTTGAGGGAGGGGGCTCTCCCCATCTATTCTGCTCTTGTGAGGCCTCATCTGAAGAACTGACTGTAGTTCTGCTGCCCTCAAGATAAGGACATGGAACTGCTTGAGCAAGTCCAGAAAAGGCTGCGAAGTTGATAGTTCCAGTCCTTGTTCCCTATGAAGACAGGCTGAGAAAGCTGGGACTTTATATTCTGGAGAGAAGAGGGTTGAGTGGAAAACTCGTTGGAACCTCCCAGTATCTGAGGAGGCTACAGGGAAGATAGAGAGGGACTCTGCATCTATACTGTGTAGGACAAGGGGGAACGGGTACAACCAGAAAGGGGAAATTTAGATTAGATATTGGGAAGAAACTCTTTGTTGTGGATGGGGTGAGACACTGGAACAGATTGCCCAGGGAGGCAGTGGATGTCCCCACCCTTCAAGTGTTCAAGACCAAGTTGGATAAAGCCTTGAGCAACCTGGCGTGGCAGGAAGTGCCCCTGCCCATGGCAGGGGGCTTGGGATTAGATGATATTTTAATGCCTCTTCCTGCCCTTAACATTCTGTGGTTCTACCATCTTCTACACAGACAGATGTAGCTTGAAAAAAGGGAATGGTGTGACCTCAGGAATCAGACCTTTCTAGCGTTTTTCTACAAGGATGAAGGATTCACTGTCACTAAAAACCAAGGAAAGTGATGAAAACATAATTTTATAAATGAGGACATGGCCACCAAAAATTGAATCTTCAGTGCTTGGAAGCTGACTAGAGTTTGCTGAAAGAGCCTAAAAAAACCTCATCAAACAAAAATACCCCAATATCAAAAAAAAAAACCAAACCCAACCAAACCAAACCAAACCAAACCAAACCAAACCAAACCAAACCAAAACAACAACAACAACAAACTGATTAGGAAACAACAGGAATGTGACTTTAGTGGATAATTTCGCAGAAGACCCTAGCAAGCTTCAAGAAATGGCAAAATGTTGAAGTTTCTGAGTAATGGCTTATGAATCCTAGTCTGGGGCAGACAGACCTAGAACAGGGCAAATGTGCATAGCACACATCTCAAGAGTGAAAAAGGGGTCAAATCAGTAAGTCTGTATTAAGATTTAAGTCCTCTACTCAAAGGCTGAAGTCTTGGTCTTGATACCAGGTACAAATATTCCTCCCTAAGTAATTCTTCAGCAAGCAAAAGGGTGGCAGAAGGATGGAAGATCCACCTTTGTCAGCTGTTTATTCAGAAATGAGCTACCTTAATCTTTAAATTTAAATTTTATCTGAAGCACTTAATGTTTCAGAGCTGGAAATACTGATGCTACCACAAAGACACAACCTCAGTGTGTTCCTCGAGAGCTGATATAGACTAAAGAACTTGGGGATATTTGGTGATGAAAACAGGCTCATGACTTTTTCTCTTCTGCCACTGTCTGACTTCCATGTCAGCACTGGGAGGAGACCAATATTCTATCTCCCTCAGAACCATCATTACACTTAGGTAGGCAACAAGTTTAAGATCAGAATGTGAGATAAGTTTTTGGGTTTTTGCCAAAATAATCAAAGTAAACAGGAACAGAGCCCTGAAAGGGATCCCTGCAGCCACTACCTTCTTTCTGAGGCCAGTCTTTTGTTCTCACTGGCAGCTGTGTAATTTCAGGTAAATTTGCTTCTCACCTGTATCTTTAATGTAAACTTCTTAACAAGGTTAGTCAATCAAAAGATGCAATGAGATTTCATACACCATGTGCTAGTCCAGAGGAGGGGAAACAATACGTTCAGATGCCACATAAGTAATGAACATGACATCTAAATATAAAGAGTGAATAATGGGAAATAAAAAGCCCTTGCACTTTCTGTTAATAGAAATAAAAAGCATTTATGATTCAGATATCCACTTGAGTGGTTTTTTTGGGTTTTTTTGTGCTTTAAATGCTGACCTTATGCAATCACTCAAAATGGGTTTGGGGCAGATTTTTTCCCTCATTTAATTTTTTAATGCCATTGAAAGGTTCTCTTGTTTTTGCTTCAATTCACATCTCTTTCTTTCGCTTCTTTCTTCTACTTTATCTCTCTTTAAAAAATTCTGCCCTTGTTTAAAATACAACAAAAAACAAATGATAGCTAGAATTAGTCAAGTGTGCTTTAAGACCATGAGGCACTATCAGCAAAAGCAATCTGTCCTCTATAGACCTAATATCCGTGGAGATGAAACAAAATGTTGTTTACTGAATCAACACTAACCACAGCACGGACTGCATGGGGGAACCAGGCACATATTATTGCAGAGGCTAAAGAGTGTAAACCACTGATCCTGCAGTTACAGGGTCATAAAATCCTGCTTTCTATGTGAAAAGCATTTAATAGTGGGCATTTTTAATACCTCCTCTCTGGGACCCACAAAATACCAGGGACCTTGAATAATTACTCTGTATAAAATATTGGGAGTAAACTTCTGTCAACAAAGCAGATGGTCCTCCCCCTTCCTTTGACACCCCCTGAATCCTCCAGCCTCAAACATACAAAGTGTGTTCTGACAATTTGACAGTTGATAAGGAAAAGACATTTACCATTAACTGTAAATAGGAACAAGGAGCACAAAATGAGAATGCAGCCCTTCAATGAACATAAGTGTGAGTTCCAGTCAGCTGATCCCAGTTGTGCTTTGTGAAACGGGACTGTTTTGTCTGTCCCTGTGTGTGCTATTTTTTGATGGCAATAAATAGAGCTTAACTGAATAACATTTCAAATGGGTTGCAAGCTGCAGTTTTATTTGAGATTGTGGTTGCTTTCAGCACTGGGCGAAAGCATAAACCTTGTGCAATCTTCACATTTATATGCTGAGCTTGTAGAGCCTTTTCTGGATTTGTGAGTGGTACAGAAAAGAGTTATCATTTGCCTTTACTGTAATGAACCACTTGTGGTTGGAGATCTTGCACAACAGGAGAGGATTCTTCTTTCAGTGTTTATAGACTACACAATTCATTTAGATTAACTGATGATAGATTGAATTTATGATGCTGAGTGTGAGAGACATAAATCCCACACTGTCTCTACTGTCTCAGAAAATATAAAAAATCATAATTTTTTAAAACCAAAATTCTTCTTGTGGATTTACCAAAATTATTTTAAATTTAAAAAGAGTATTCTCATTTTTGATAGACAAGGCTCCACTGGTGGAAATGCAAATAATAAGTGAATATCAGGTTTTCATATAATCTCAGCTCATGAGAGATATGAAGTGGTTATAATCACCTGCAATATTCACCTTTTATTCCACAATAGGGTAGAAAATGCTTCCCTAACTAAACAAAATTAATTTCTAAAAATTCGGTCCCACTCACCTGCCCTAATTCTGTTATCAGATGAAACTGTCCTTCAAAAATACAGTGAATAATATTAAGAAATACAGATCCACGCTTTTCTTCCCTTGTATCAGGTGGGAAAATGCTTCTTCTTCTTCATTACGTGGATTTATGCTGTCTATGTAGATTCCGTCATTGAGATCCTGCTGTGCTGGTGATTACAGTTATGTTTTTTCAGACTAGTTAAGTCACTGTTCAGCTCAGCCTTTGGTAGTTGATGGTGTTAGGGAAGTGGATCACTGGCTCCAAGTTTCCATGTTAATGAAAGATAATTTCCACCTTTGCTGGTTCCAGTGAGAACAGTATCAATACATCAGGTAATCCTCTCAGAATCAAGTAATACAACTTGTTCAAAAAGATGGGTGACCTGTTCTAATTTTTTAGCATGTCTGCATCATTGTTAGGTCTGTATCACTTCCAGACCGGGATGTCTGGAGGACACATCTGAGCAGCTGAGGGATCTTAGGGTGTTTATCTTGGGGTAAAGGAAGATCATCTCTCTTTGCAAGTCCCTGGAAGGAGGCTGTAGCCAGGTGGGTAGCTCTCCAAGACAAAAAGTGACAGAACAAGAGGAAACAGACTCAAGTTGCATTGGTGGAGGTTTATATTAGATATTCAGAAAAATATTTTTCACCAGAAAGGTGGTCAGACGTAGAAACAGGCTGCCTAGGGAAGTGGTGGAATCACTGTCCTGGAATTGTTCAAAATGTGTGTGAAGGTCACACTTGGAAATGTGGTTTGGTAATGAACACATTTGTTGTGCAGGTTAACAGTTGGACTCTGATCTTAGAGGTCTTTTTCAGCTTCAATAATTCTAAGAATTCATGATTATGAAGCTATGAAGCCCTGCACTTTAGATGTCTACTTTTGTTTCAGGCAGGAGTAAAAGGAAACTTCTGTTTGGTCCTGTTTCATAAGAATATGATATGAATGCGGCAGGGCAGTTGTGAGTTGCTAAGGGTTTTGAATCATTTGTGTTCTGACTCATATTTTATATCCTGTATCTGTGGCTGGAGAATTTCTTCAGAATTAAAAAAAAATAAATAAAAAGGTATTGTCACTCTAATGGTATTCAGATGCTGAGTCAGAAAAAAACAATGTGAAACCAAGATTCATCTTTTATTTCTGAAGAATTACTCAAGTGTTGCAGGATGTAATGGAGAAATGGGTTTCATCCTTTGTATAAACAATGCAATAATGGAGCAGAAATAAGGCCAGGACCTCAACTCCATGAGCTGTTATGTTGTTATACCAACACACAAAAGCTGAGACTCTCTCCTCTGTTGACTGTACTGTATGTGCAATGATTTTAAGATTAGCCATTTTTAATAATCTGCATACATACAAAAGCACAGTACTACAGGGATAACATTTTGTAATTATGCTCTGCATAATATAGCAATCCTGTCTGAAAAATGTCAGACTGCAAATGGATGTAATCCTGTATGAAGAGTTTCCTCAGTTTCAAATTGTACTATATTACATTGCAGAGACTTTTGAAAGAGAAGGCTCAGTCTTTTGAAATGGGGTGTTTTTATGCTGCACCAACAGATGCAAATGATTGGTGCAGGTATCTGCTGAGTACATGTGAGAGAAGGACTGTGACACTGCTGTGGAAAGATAATGTGCACAAACCTACTGGTGACAGTATCACTTGGCTGAAATGCAATATGGCTGTGTCTTGAGAAATGGCCCATTCTCTTTTCCAACTCAGGGAAATCAAGAGCAGCACTATTAAGTCAGTGGAGTTACAATTACACATGAAGCAATATGCATTACTGTCAGCTGTGTTTCTCACTATTCAAAGCAGCACTGAAGAAGTTTTTCAGAGCACAAAAGAAAATACAAAAGAGTAACCAAGAGATGGGAAAAAAAGAGTTGAAATACTTTTAATTTGACATAGGAAGGCTCTTTGCCATTGAATGTAGTTATATCAACACTTCACCCAAGCTTCCAAGTTTTGAGATGTAGCTGTGATGTATCATAACTAACTACTGGTAACTGCCTATAAGCAATCATAAACACAAGAAATTCAGAATCATTTAACTGTCTAAATCCCAGAGATCTAGATTTCCAGGGGTAAAAGAAACCATCCAAACAAAAACAAAAACAACAAAAAAACCCAAAAACAGAAACAAAACCAAAAACAAACAAACAAAAAAACACCAAAAACCAAACAAAGAAAAAACCAAACCAAACCAAAACAAAGATGTCAAACAAACAAACAAACAAACAAACAAACAAACAAACAACAACAAAACCCAGGATCTGGACCATCTCTCTTATGAGAAAAGGCTGAGGGAGATGGAGCTGTCTAACATCTAGAAGAGAGAACTGAGACGGAACCCCATCCCTGTGTGTCCCTGTCTGCAGGGAGGGTCAGAGCAGGGCCCAGGCTGAGCTCTGGGGCCCAGCAATGGCACTAGAGGAGGGGGTAGAGACTGAGCCCAGAAAGTTCCACCTGGACACGAGAAAGAACTTCTGTCGTGGGCAGTGACTGAGCCCTGAACAGATTGTCCAGAGAGGGTGTGGAGTGTCCCTCACTGGAGATATTCCAGACCCCTCTGGACACAATCCTGTACTCTGTGCTCTGGGATGGCCCTGCTGGAGCAGGGAGGTGGGACCAGATCATCCACTGTGGTGTCTTCCTACCTGACCCATTCTGGTTTTCAGTGATTCTGTGATACTGAAGAAGAACATTTCTATTCTGAGAGGCAGTTACTGAATGCCAGGTTCTGTCACCTTGTTTAATTAAACAGGAACCACTGGTTATCATTTTGATATTATATCCCAAGAGCCACAGGACAAGACCCTAGAGTGATCTCTACATATTAACTTTTGCACTGAGAGCAGGTGGTTTATTTACTGTCTCTGAAGACATTCAGCCCAAAAGATTCATTCTTAACAACCTTGAATTAGCTGGGAGGCGTTTTTGACTGGAAAGCGTCTCAGGGACAGTAGACATTAATAACATCTTTAGGACAATGAAATCTCCATTGTTAGATCCCTTACACTTCTTTCTTCCTGATGTTTCTACGTGTATGAAGAAGGATGCAAAGGGCTTTTCACTCTCATTTGTATCAACCTTACACAATCAGGTGAACCCCTTCCCCTACAAAGTCCCTGCCTTGGTCTTCCAGCTCATTCTTTTGATGTTCTGCACTGCATGACCAGCATAAAGATGCACTAGGGTACTGTTTCTGTATATAAGCTGTCTTATTCCTTCCTAATGAAAAGTTTGATATAATACAAGGTATAAGGCAGACAAGTAAGATGATTTGTAGAAATTGCAGCAGTGCCTAAGATGGCAGTGGTCTCCACACACACATTTCTATGGTTACAGACTGATAAAAAAATGACTAAAATTCATCAAGTGCTTCTATAAATCTCTTTACTGAAACAGCAGTGCAGGAGGCTCTCAGGAACTGTAACACTACAGATGAAAAAGCTTAATCTTTCTTCACACTAGCCTGCAGCTAGACCACCACAGTAGGTGGTGCTGTGAGAGGAGTCGATTGGCATTCGGGTCTCTACAGGGGGAATAAGTAACAAAAAAATTACCATCCTTCACTTCCCTGCCCCCACAAACAACTCAAAAGTAGTTTTCTTGGGCTGCTGAACATTTTCAAAATGTTCAAAATAAGAAAAGTCTTATTTCTACCTCATCTTCTCTCCCAAGAAGGAATCCTTTAATCGAATTATTTAGTTCCCAGTATGGATTTCAAGTTTTCACTGTGGAAGCAGTAAAGGAAATACAAGGAAAAAGGAGAAAAAAAAAAAAAAAAGAGAAGAAATCACAAAGAATCACAAAACAGTCTGAGTAGGAGGAGACATAGAAGGATCACAGAGTCCAGATCTTAACTGAATGGCCCATATGGGGATTGAACACAGGTTCTTGATATTATTGGCACCAAGGTCTGACCAACTGAGCTAAGGAAGAAAGAAGAGAAATCTTAGGGTAAAAAAATGAAGAAAAATCTTAGGGTAAAAAAATAAAGAAAAAACCTAAAGCCATGAAGACATTTTAAAGAACAAACATTGTAGCAGAGAGATTACAACAATCTACAAAAAGTAGACAAAGAAAGATATATAAGCAAGTTAAACTGGACTAATTTTTCTACATCTTCAAGGAGAGAGATGTAATGATTAGAAAACCACAGCAGAGAAAACAGTGTTAATACGGCAAATACACTACTTAGATACAGCAAAACACTTAACAAATGATGGAGTTTTTTATAAAATTGGAATTCACTGAAAATATCAGTGGGCTATTTTTTTTTGTGGAAACAAAAGTATTTTTAATAAATATTGTTTTCTTTATAAATAAATGTTTTGTCCCATAGCATCAAATTTTTTTGAATTACATACACATAACTCCTAAACACATTTCCATATGGACACCATTTGACTTCTGACTGGCTTCTGAAGGTTTGTTTTCTAGAGATGGAATTAGTTTCTAGTCTCAGGAAGATTTCTGGCATTGGAACAGTCTTGCAGATAATAGGCCAAAATTGCCTTCAATGAAAAAATACCTTGCTGTGAAAGCCAGGCCCTGATGGACAGGATTACCTACCAACATAAACTAAATGTCTCTCTAATGATGTTATGATTTCATAGAGCACTCTTTATTGAATCCCAAGAGCTGCCTGAAGAAATCACTTAGTGTTCCCGAAATCAGGAACACGTATACGTACAAGTAATTAAGAACATCTTGTTTTTATTGTCTTGTTTTATTGTCTTGTTTTGCTGCTTTTTTTTTTTTTTTAGGAAAAGATAACATATTTTACGTTAATTGGTCATATACGGAGTATAAAACCTTCACCACTGTGTACCCATTATTGTCCATTAATTGCTTTCTCATTTGATCTCTGATATTTTGTTTCTTTCAATGGTAGTTATTTGTATCATGCCATCCTCTTATGAGGAACTCCCTATGAGTGAATGATTTTAACCTTGGTTGAACCTCATTGATTTCAATCATAATCTATCCAGAAATAATTCACATAAATTCATGAAAATTTACAGTGCCTGCATTCTGAGGCAGTCTCCTCATATCTAAGAGTGCTCCTTGGTGACTGGAAAGCAAGTTTGTGAATCGTGGACATAACAAATTAATTTCAATAGCAAAGGAAAAGCAAAGATGTGCAAAAGCCACACCATTTTGGATCTATCTGTTGTCACCAAAACTGTTCAAGGGGCCAACAGATTTGGAGAAATTTCCTTACGCATTATGCAGACCTATGTTGAAAAAACTCATGAAGGAACTCTGAGCCAGACAAGTTAGTTGATAACCTAAAGAATGCCTACCTCAGTCTTCCCTTGAGGTGTGCTAAATGCCCTCACAGGAGCCCATCTGCTTGTTGAAACTGAAACTCCTCAGTGGAAATGCTAGAAGAAGGGAAAATCAATAATAAAATAAAGATTTTGACTATATCCCCTGGATAGATTCTAGCTCCTAGTCAGTTTTATTCCTCTTAATAAAACAGGCTGACAAAGTCTCACATAGATTGTTTTCTGGTGTGTAAGAAAGAAGAAACACAAAAAAAAATCCACCCTTTTCTTAAATATCCTATACCAAAAGATACCTAAGATCCAGAATAAAAATCTCCTTTTAAATTGCTGAATGATTTGGCTTGTTTTCTTCATTCCTCAACTATATGTTACACACTATTAGACAAAAAAATTAATGAACTCACAGGCTTCTCTTTCAGGAGAAGATAAAAGAGAAACAAACAAACAAAAAACCCCAAACAAAACCAAGAAAATCTGCTCATGACAAGGAGCAGTTTTCTTCAGGAACAAGATTTCATAATAACTTTTTTCTCATAATTTGATTTGGTAAATACTTTTTTTGGCTGCAATAGGGGTTTTCTTTGTAGGTTTATTTGTTTGGTTGTTTCTTATTTTATTATGTCAATGTATACAAGGGAGAGTGTCAATAGGACAGAGACAGGCTCTCCTTGGTAGTGACAAGAAATAGGACAGGAGGCAATGGGCAGAAACTGGAACACAGGAAGTTACTGGTGAATATGGAGAAGAATTTCTCTGTGAGATTGGCTGAGTACTGGAATAGGCTGCCCAGAGAGGTTGAGAAGTCTTGCTCCCTGGAGATATTAAAAAACTGTTTAGACAAAATCTGGACTAACATATTTTGGGACACTCTTCTTGAGCATCGAGGTTGGACTTGAAGACCTAGTGTCTTCCAGTCTTCCTAAATCTGAAATTCTGAAACAATACACACAAATTGGTGCAGCAAGCTGGGCTCAGTCTCCTCTCCCAAGACAGGACAAGTGGGCATAGAAACAAGCTGTACTGGGAGAGGTTCAGACCAGACATGAGGAGGAAATTCTTCATGGAAAGGGTTGCTAAGCATTGGAATGGACTGCACAGAAAGGTGGTGAACTGACCACTCTGGAGGTGCTCAAGAAACGATCAGATGTGGCATTCAGAGCCATGGTCCTGTTGACAAGATGGTAATCAGTCAAAGTTTGGACTCAATGATCTCGTGGTCTTTCCAAACTAAATGATTCTTTGATTCTGTGAAACAAAAGGACCATTTGAAGTTGGGAAAAACGGTGAAATTCTGAAATTCTTTTTTCTTCAGTGACATTCATCATGCTTTGGGAAAAAGTCAGAATCATGATAGTTTAACAGGATGGATAAATCGGTAATAAAATAACCTGTCAATTAATTACCCAATTAGAGCCTTTAAAATAGCCCCAGAATCTATGACTATATTTTAGAGCAGATGATGCTGGAATGAACAGATTTAGAGACATCGTCTTCAACTATTTGATGTCAATATTAATTATTACATTTTATCAAAGTTCATAGATCAAATTCAGCAGAATTCTTATGATCTTGCCTGCCCAGTTTAGTGCTAGCACACTGCTTGACTTTCCACCACTTGGGTTCTCTAGTTAGGTCCCAAGGCCACTGTAAATGTTAAAATGAAGCACAAGACCATCACTGTGAAATTTGTTGCTGTCCTGCTTTTTAGATATCTATTTTTCATGGAGATGGGACATCAGGGAAAACATAGAGTCAGATGGGGTAGACCTTTTACAGCACATTTTTTGAAATGAGCACATTTACTGTACATATCAGTCATAAAAATATCTTCCTGGAGTGTTGCAAACATCCTGGCTGGAGAGAGTTGAACAAAGAAACTGTATATAAAAGGAGAAAAGGCAGATAGAAAAGAGAAAGAGAGGGTACTAATGCAAAATTTTTGACTGAGATGGCAGTAAGATACATAGTAACAAAAGCAGTAATAGACCCTCTCCTCATTTACAAGTTTGATGTGACCCGTATTGACTCAGTCTTTCTCCTATCATTTGTCTTTGTAAAAAACACAGTTTCGCAAAATGAATTTCCTGGACCTATTTTTCAAAATTACTTCCATAAACTTTTAAATGTTGATAATGGTCATGCTGTTCATGTTGGAGGACATTTTTCTGTTTTGTTTTGTTTTGTTTTGTTGCTTTTTTTTTCTGGGATAAACAGTCTGACAGATCTTCCCGTTTTTTTTTCTTTGCACATTTGTGTAAACTCTTTTTTTTTTTATACCACATTTTATTTGCTATTGCTAAATAAGGAGGAACAAATCATGCAGGCAGCTGGTCTGTTCTGAAATAAGTCCCTTTAACCCTAGTTTTCTCTCTTCAAAGGAAAGACAAGGACAATCCTCTTGGATGGCTTTATAAGTTGGGAACCCTGGAGATCTTTCTGACATTATTCTGAAGGCACAGCTCTGGTGATACACCATGTTGTATAGAAGCAACACTTTTCTTGTTGCTTTTGTGGGACCTGGAAGTCAGGACTTAATTAGCTGGCCCTTTGACTGAAATAAAAATGACTAATGGACATTTGATACAGTGATGTCACCTCAGTACATGTTGCACTACTGCTGCCCACTGAGTGATTAAAAGACACAGATCTGGAATGCAATGAATAGGCTTCCAAAACAGTGGAGATTGGGGGCATGACCTCCAAAGCTTCTCCTATATTATTTAAACAAAAAGGTCTGGGCATGCGTTATATAAGGGTAATACAATGCCCTAAGATTTTTAGGGATATGAAAAAATAACTCTAAAAAAATTCTTTGAAGGTCCAAGCGTTAAAGAGACATCGAACAAAGTTTGGGCATTACTGTGATGGCAGCATTCTGTGACACAACAAGGATGGGGACAGAAGTTAAATTTAGGTGTCTTTTAGGCCAAAAAACCTCAATGGGAAGAATCGTATTGTAAGAAAAAAATTAAACATAATAATCAACAGAGAAAGTCAGATGTCTCAAACAGGTTCAGATGAATGACCTCTCAGAGTTTCCTGTGCTGTCTTTGACTCAAAAGTCAGAGTAAGACAAGCTTAAATAGTGTTTAATCAGTTAGTCTGAAATAGTCTTGAGAAACCAAATAAAAATTGCTTGAAATCTATAGAAAAAGACATGAATATTTATGTTGTGATTCATCATCTTTAGTTTTAGTTATCTACACTGGACATCCACCTCTCAGAATTTTGAGTACACTTTGTTATTGTCTAGGGAGAGGAATAGTAATTCATCTAATATATTCTGAGCATTTTCTTAAGGACAAGATGAATCATGACCTTGTTTCCCTCATTGGCTGGGGTGACAAGATAAAAAATATGTGGCTACCTCATTGATGTCTACATTTAGTCAGATGAATCCCAGCCTAATGATCAAGTGGAAGCTAACACTCTCTCTAATAGCTATTTGGACGCGCCCACATTATCTGAATTGTCTTGATGAAATAAAAGTAGGCTTTTGCCTAGATTTCCAAACCCTTAACCAAGTGACAGCTGGCTCCCTCAGAAAGGATGCTAAAATTTGACTGAAGATGGAGAATGAAAACCACCACTTTTCAGTAGGAGGCCTCTTTAGGTCATTTGTAAGGCAAGCTAAAGTGATTTTTCTCGAACACAGATTGTAGAATAAGATTCCAGTCTTAAAATTCATAATTTCTTTTTTGTTGAAAATATACATTTGAGTAACCACTGCTGAGTAACAGGAGGAAATTCATACTGAAATATGTAAAACATGTTTTGTATTGATCAATTTTCAACACCACTGTGTAGATTGCACAATTAGATTGACGTCAACAGATTTAATCCATTTCTATGATTCTGCCCAAGCATTTCAAGCTTTATTACACAAAAAAACAAAAAATCTCCCTCCAAACTAATTGAAATAACATTAAGAATAACACCAGTGCAATTAAATGTTAAGTATTAATTTAAACAAAAAAAGTGAAACAAAAAATGAAGCCCATTAAGGAATAACATTCTATCTTTCTGCTTATCTATTCCATCTATCTATTTTTTATGTAAATAATGAAAAAAGATTGTCTTTCAGTGTGTTCTCACCAAAATCTGGTACTTCTTGAAGATAGACGTGCATATTATATGCAGTATGTGTTAAAGATAGAAAAAGACTATCTTTTCTGTAAAAGGTCGTAAGTTTTTACACCTGCTTAGTTACTATGAAGATTATGAAATAGCTGATTTTTTTGTTTGTTTTTTGTTTGCTTTTTTGTTTTAACATAAATATGTGCTATGTAAATATGAGGAAGCACAAGATAGCATATTGCTTTGGCTTATTACTCAAGAACTTTTATTCAGAGGTGTCTGTCCTTGTTGTAGAAGGGTAGATTAGGGATCACAACCTAAAGAGAACATAAAAACTTTATGGTCATTTTTCATCTCATATGTCAAGTTTCTAGAGGAAGAAAAGTGGAGGCAAATTGGAGACAATCCTTTAACTTATTATTCAAAGTTCTTGATTTATACAGTGTCTGCACACATTGTTTATTTAAGTGTTCCCTAAGAAAAGAGTATTAGCAAAGACCAGTGAATAGTTCCCAATGTTCACAAAACTTTATTGTTTTGCACACAAGAACTACAAATGTATCTGATGTAAAAGGAATATGAAAAACAAATACACAAACAAACAAAAACCAAAGAAAATAAGAAAGAAGAGTGTGAAGGGGCAAAAGAAAGAGAAAAGAAGAGGGCAAGTCACAGGAATCAGTATCAGTTTATTGCAGGTAACACACATAACTGTTTATTTGCAACTAATACTATAAAGTTTCTTGCATTTGGGGGGTTCTGTATATCCAGATTTATTGTGTAAATGACAAGCTTCCATACCCTCATTTCAGATTCTATTCCAAATATATTTTCATATGTTGTGGATATTCTGGACATTTGACAGTGCCAAATGAACCTGCAGAAGTTCACTCACCTGAAAATATTAGCAGCATAGATGCCCACATGCAAAAGGACGTTCAGGAGCTTCTGCCTCATTTTCATATCCTTTGCGGAAAAAAAAAAAAAATTGCATATGTTGGAGATAATTTTTTCCTTCCACTGATACGGTTTTTTTTACAGTGGAAAGTTCCATACAAAAGAAACTGAACTTCACAGATGAGGGTTTTGAAACCCGGGAATATTTTAGGTTCCCTCCAACCCAGGCCATTCTATGATTCTATGATTCATCTTGTTAACACCAGATAAAGTGACACAGTTTCTCTCTGTCATCTCAACCTCTCTCCTTTCCCCAAACCTCCAAACCAAAACAACCAAAAGAGAAACACTTACTCTTCCTTCACTAAAGGCATTTAAATTTATGCCAGAGTGACTTTCCAATAAGAAGGGAATCCATCCCCCCATATTTTTACAGCTTTTGTCATAAAATTCATTAATAGTATCCAAGTGAATATTTCTACTTGTATAACAATATCATAAAAAATATTCCTCTTGCATGACCTGTAAATGTTTAAAACTTTTTTATGGAAGCACGTATAATGAAAAATTGGTTACCACAGGTCATTACTGAACTTAATGTACATTCATTTATGATTCTTGTTAAATACGAGAACAAATCAAATCCAAGTCAAACCAAACCAGTGACGTGGGTTGTCCAGTAAAACGCTTTCATAGGAGAAACCAAGAACAAAATTCTACTTCCTTCTGCAGTATTCAAATTTGAGCAATTTCAGAGGCATTGCTTTTCTCCCCTCTGGTAAATAATTGGAAGGCAAAGTCCTCTTGCAATCCATGAGGCCCCAAGATATGTAAAGTAACATCCAAACAGCAAAGTATTTTGATGCAAATTGAGTTTTCTCTGAAAATTAATGAATCTGAGACAGATATACAGTATGCAGCAAGATTCCCTCAAACTGAAAATAGAACAGCAATAAAAATGCCAAGAAGTGATAAGGTAGCAATAACACATGAGAGATTTTATGTATCAGTTGGAAAAAAATAGTTACTGTAAATGAGTGGGTGTTCTTGTGCTGTATTTTCCCTCCTTCTTTCTTTTTGTTTGTTTGTTTCATTTTCCTTGATTTCTGAACAGAAACGTGTCTGCAAAATGATAGATTAATTAGGAGAAACATACATCTCTCTTTAAAATAGGAAAAAAACTTCATCTCTATAAGATCCTTTCCAAAGTCCTCGTTATTACAATGTGGTGGGCTTTGAAAGTCATTTACATAATAGCTAACAAAAATGTACTCAGCAATACACCGGGCCCACTAAACACAGGAGATAATTACACTGGGAGAATGATATTCCACTGCCAGCTCCATTTTCAAGATACATTTATTTGCCCTGCACACAGCCCTGAACAACCAAACACACATTAACATATCGTGTAGGTGCGTGCTATTGCAATCTACATGATGGGGGAAGGGAAGAAATACAACACACTATTCTTGGCATATATGTACCACCTGAATGGTATTTTTCATTATCTCCTGCACTGGGAACATTGTATTATTCCACTGGGAAGTCACAGTGAAGAGGATATAATTATCAGCAAAGTAATGGGGATCCTCTTGCTAATGGCCAGCTATTCAAATATCTCAATATAATCGCCCTGCCCAATCTCTCCCCGTTGCCTACTCTTCTGGAGAAACTCATCATTTTTTCCACTTACTCCAGCATAATGAATTCATTTTGCATTTTCTTTGTGAGAAATTAAGAGGAATAGCGATGTAATGTGTTGACATTTGAAATGCAGCACAGAAAAGTTTAGAATGGCAATTTAGTTTAATCACCCAGTAGCAGGGAAAAGCTTCTTATTAAATTAATTCTTGGTGTACAGGACATGTATTTCTCCATTGAACTCTCTTGTCTTTTTTTTAATCTTTTATCTACATCTCCATTCGCCAGGGAGACAGCAGAAAACACAATCACCTCCAATACTTTTATATATTACCCTTTATGATCATTGATGTTCACATGGAGGATGAGTGATGTGTGAAAATACTTACATCTTCACAAGAAAACACATCTTCTGAAAAACAGTAGAGGTTACTAGTCCCTTTAAGAGAAGTCCACACAGAACAGTACTGATCATCCACTGTTGTAAGAGCTGTCATGGTGCATTCCCAAATAGCCTGAGTTCTTCCCTTGTTTCCTGATATCATTACAGCATAGCTATTAACACTCTATTCCTGCTTATGCTTACTTCACATTTTTAACGGGATGCAGAATTAATCAGTCCCAAGATCATTTACTTAAAAGTTGCTCTGAGTAGTCAAAAAAAAGCTTCATAGATTCTATTTTCAGAGTGAATACATCGGAGGGGCAGTTGGACAAATCTTTGTGGATTTTGTTTTGATTTATTCTTCTTTGTTGGCTTTACATGGATTCAACATACAAATGTATGATATAAAATTTTGGTCATTTCTGTTTGGGAAGTGTAGTCTATAACCTGTTGGAAATATTGGGCAAGTCAGCCAGAAGAAGGACGGAATGGTGAATTTTTAATTGCCACTTAATTTTTTTTGATGACATGTAATACTTGTCATAATTTTTTCCTGACAATTTTGTAGTCTGGAGATCATTCACAACAGTAAGAACACATTCCAATTTCCTTAATGTAGGTAAAAAATTTGTCTAAAATAAATTATTTTTATTTTAACAGGGTTTTATCTAAGCAAAAACTGCATCATTTTCAAAATCCATTTAGGTCCACTATTAATGAGATAAAGTCTACACCAGGAGATATCAGAAATAGCCTAATTTAAAAAAAAAATACAAAATAATTCTGTCAGGTAATATGTGTTTATTCTGTTGTATAAAATAAAATCAAATAGATTGTATTTTGAATCATTTAATCAAGGATCTTGATAGTACAAAAAACCCAAGAAAACTACTATAGCAGAGAAGCCAGTTTTTCAAACCTCAAGGAAATATTTACAATGATTTCTAGGAAGAAATAGCAGAACCTAGATGTGGTTAAGGAGTTTGATGGCTTCATGTGACACACTGCATTTAAGGGCAGAGACCTTTTAGGTAAAAACTGCAATGGCTGCCTGCATATGTGAAATGAGTGTCCCTGAGAAAATGGTCAACCAGGAATATTCTCTTTTTTCTCCAAAGAAGTAGGGCAAATTGTTACAGTAGATACAAATTCTTGTATCACCTCGTCTTACTCTGGCAGAGTATTTCACTAGATTTAACCAAATGAATAGCCATTTGCATGAATGGAAGACAATTTTCAATATCCATGGGTTTATGATTTTTTTCTTCTGTTATTTCCTCATCAGTAACTAAAGTTGTGTACTGTAACCTCCTGGCTTAAAAATCTTCTCAATTTCCCACAATTACTCATGACTTAACACATACTACACTGAAGCAAAATACTAACAGCAGGTCCCAAACAAAGTCATTGATTTCTCAGAGTAAAAGAGTTTTTGTCATGAAAAATCCTCCAAATTCCTCTTGTTAAGAAGTTTACTTTCACCTTCTCCATGCCTACATATTCTGATATTTTTTTCTATTTCTTGCTGTTTCCAAGTCTCTGAAATATGGGAAATCTTCAAATTTTATCTTTTTCTTCCTTGATGATGGAGCTTTATGAGTATTCAGGCTGCTCACTGCTATGCCAACTTCCTGCACTTAGCTTCTGTGTCAGAGGAGACACACTAATTTTCACATCAGAGCCTACCAGTTTGTCTTACAACAACTTGTCTTACGCCATTAATTTCAGGAACCTTCCAATGTCTTTCAATGGGAAATTAGCAGTCAAATGTGTTTAGTTTGCAGAAACAGCAGCCATACCACCGACAAGAGCAACAACTCATTAAGAAAAGAATTTCTTCAATTATGAATGCATATATTGTCAATGGTGAATGAAAGGAAGAGGGAAAAGGGAGAAGTGGAGGGGGAAGTAACAAAGACAGTAAGTGCCACAATAGCTTCAAAACTCTCTGTACTAGTCAAACTTGTCAGCATTCAGGCCTGAATTTCCAAATGACTGTTGTTAAAAAAGTGTTAAAAAAGCAGACTGTTTCTATTATTCGCTGCATGAAAAAAGAAAAAAATAAAAGGAAGTTTAAAAGGCTATTTTTAAAGCATCCTATTTAAAGTTTTGGCAGAATCAGAAACCTAATTGCTATATGTCATTTGTCTAAATGTAAATGAGAAAAGAGTAGGAGAAAGAAAAGGGAAAAGGATCTGTGGTCTTCTGGGGTTTGAAAAGCCCCCTGATGGTGACTGCATTGCTTTTTCATCCCTCCTTCCTGAGTGTGATTAGGTCCCAGAATGCAGAAAGCAGCTTTTTCCCACTGGCAGTACTATGGGGTGCCCTAGAGAACTGAAATCAGGAAAGCAAGAGATTCCATGAAGACCACAGTGGTGCTGAGACGTCTGCTGATCATCACTGCTGGGGCCTGGGATTTTAAGAGTGAAAAAGGGACGCATGGACTCAGATTCCAGTTTCAAGCAGGTTCTGCTTTCTCTAAAAATGCCAAATACATCAGAATCCCAAGCCAAGAGCATGGTGACCAAGGGTTAACAAAATGCAAAGTTAGGTATTAGTGAGAGATCACTAATGAAGAGTACTTAAAATCACTCTTGGTGTGATAAATTCACAGAGTGGGAATTCCAGTGACAGTGATGTCAGCTCCCAGAGCAGTGATGGAGGATGGACTCTCATCTCTTGAATGCTTTAGAAAACCTCCACACTGTTTGCTAACTTTTTTCCTCAGGCTTTCTCTTTCACAACTTATAGATAATTCACATTTTCCTCACCCCTTCATCACATCACACGATCCATTCTTCCATCACCATCCTCATCATCATCTTCATCATGCCTGCAGCTTTTCAAGCCTTACTTGTTGCCTGTCCCAAATTGAAAGAAACTCTGTATTTTCATGATTATGGCCTTCAGAAGACACCCAAGGGGAAAAGAGAACTGAAAAGCTGCTCACTTCCTAGATTTGCCAAGTGTCTCTCCATGCTGGCTTTATGCAATATTTCCTGCTCAGTCTTTGCTGGATATTTCTTACCTCAGGATATGTACCCTAAGGCATCCCCCCCAGGTCAGGATGTAAAGTCACAGATATGAAGATAATGAGGAGCCATGGGCTACAGTGTTTTTCAGAATGCTGTTGTCATCCAGCTCTCTACATCTCTATTTCAGCAGGCAGCAGAATGTCACATCCCCTCTCTGTCAGGCAGGTTTGCTGGATCAGTTCTCAGCCCTTGTGTTTTTACTTCTCTGTATATGTGTGAGTGTATGTGTGTGTATCTAGGATATTTATTATTTGTATTTTTCCATCTGGGTTATGATTGCATCTGTCAATCATTCCTAAATTGGCCTAAATAGGAGAATCCGTGGTACTACTTGAGTATTGTGCGGGTTTTCCCAGCTCCTTGCCTTATAACATCTGTCCTTTACATATGTCCATGCCTGGTATATCAGCTGTGCATTAATTTAGAGATTGAATCCACCTGCAGTACATTGTTTTGGTGAGTCCTCTGTGGTACACATCAAGCCTTTCTTGTCTTACCAAAATTACATTTTCCACAAATTATACCCTCTCCAAGAGTCTGGAATAGATGTCATCAGTGCCAAGTGACATGTGCTACCATAGATGAAAGTGAATCATCCTTCTGCCTATTTTACATGTACATTTGAACATGATTTCGTGTATTAATCTTCATACTTTTTTAAAAAAATTTTAAATTTTTTTTTTTTTAAATAACATTGCCATCCTGCTACAACACATATACGCTTTCTGGCTTAATTAAATAATATGGCAGAGTTTTTAGTGGCTCTTAAATGACTGTCAGAGAAGTTTTTGATGGCTAAATTTTTAACGATAAATTAAATAAATTCCTGGGACTGTTCAGTCACAGAGGCAAAAGAACAACACTAGATGATTCACCTTCCAGCTATCAGTCTAGTCCTATGAAAAGGATGGACACTTTCCAGCTGCCTGTTGGGCCTATAATGCGTGATAATGATCAGGGATGAACAGGGATTATTTGGGAGTTTACCATTGGTCAAGTCCAAATCCAGGCCAGGAATACTTGTACCAAGAAAACAGACATTCACATTCAGAGCACAGAAATGTTACATTTAATTTACTGCTACAGATACGGGCTAAGGGGCCACTCACTAAAATGTTCTGACATCTTTTGGCTGTAGGTGAGAGGCAGGCATAGGTGTTTAAATAGATATATACTTTCTTAATGCACTATTTGCTCTCTTTTAGAGCATTATTAAGTCATTTTTTCAGACTAATAAAGCTGGAGGTAAATATAGCTTATTCATTTCTAACTCATTTATTCCAGAAGGCAACTGCTTCTCATAATCTTTCTCCAAAACAACAAAGAGAGTTTATTCACTTACTATTTTTTATAGTATCATAACAACCCTTTGTTTTTGACCCACTGAGATTTTAAAGGAAGACAAGACTGATCTTGTCGAGGCCTGAATATTCAAAGTGCCAAAGAAAATTACTCTAAGAAAAGTCCGTTCTCCAGTTACTTCAACTCATGCTGGAATTTTCCATTATGGCTCTGAAGCTGATGCAATTTTTATGCATTATAAGGCCACACTCTATCAATTTACTGTCCCTCAAATGAGTGCATTAATATTGATGGCAGCTAAACACATTGCAAACATGTTCTGCCCATTAATGCCCTGGAATGGAGTCATTATCCCATTTTAGTCCCACTGCAATGGTGGGACGATGGGTGTACAGAAGGATCTGAAATGAAATCTCAGAACTGAGTATATTCAGAGATCAGAGCTCATATCCACTAGAAGTCATCAGATCTGCTAAAGGTTCACAGTCCATTTCTTGTCCCTGACATCTTGAGAATCATAGCCATAAAGAATAATTCACACAAAAATAAATTTGAGAACTGCTGTGGTGGTATTTATGGGCGTACACACTTCCTGACCTCAATGGACATATGCAATGAAGTACCCAATACCCATCACCCACATATTCAGGAGAGAAATGAAAGGATATTCAAATGTGATTTCCCAGTGCTCCAGTTTTCCTACTGAGCTCTGCAAACGCTTGCTAGGTGCCCACTAGCCTGAGAGGATGTAGTAATATCCTGATCCTCTTCAGAACAGCTGCCTGTGAAGTGTCACACTTACTGGGCTTCCATTTGGAGAAAAATAGGAGGCAATTTCTGGGAACATGAGAGGCAAATCTACTCCCTCTCCCTTCCCTATTTTTTCCATCTTAGTACCTCAGATTAATAAAAAAACTATAATCCTGAATGTTACAGGGAAATAAAGAACTGTAACATCAGTGATTGCACGTAATTTCTAATACTGAAATACTTCATTCTGAAACTCAACATTGCCAAAGGAAAGCACTTCTCTTTTTCCCTCTTGTTCCTGCCTGCAAAATTCAGATGTTATGTATATGTGCTTGTTATGTATATGTACCTATTTGTCTATATAAATAAAATATCTAAGGGAACTACACATATGTTACATATATTTTATAAATATATTTTCAGTACAGTGGAGTTTCAAGAATAAAGAATTCTTGAAGTCGTTTCTAATACCATCAAACAAAATCCTAAATTAATATATTACATAAATTAATTAAATAATACACTAAAATTATTGCTCGTCTGCTTGATTAAAGGCAGTTTATTTGTTTTGTTCTGCTGTTGTTTGTCTGTCTGTTTGTTTGTTTGTTTGGGTTTGATTTTAGTTTGGGGGTTTTTTGGTTATTTTTGTAACAGCTTTGTTTGTAATCTTACTTTTTGAGAACTCAAACCATTTGGAAACTCAAATGTCCATAATTTCACTTTTAAAATCAAATCCTTATGGTCTTGGGGTCCTGAATTTGCAGTCCCTGACTGGGTCAAATAAAAGTTACAAGTTTTACTCCATCAAATCTTAAATGTATTATGACTATGTTATTAGAGACAACTTTCCTCTATATGAGAACATCCAGGGACAAGAGGGTTTGTCTCATATGCAGATATCATGGTTAAACAGAAACAGGACACCAAAGTTTCACAGTGAGATCCTCAAGCCATTCCTGTGGTACATGAATTCCAACTCCTTCACAGTGCACCACAATGCTCTTTTGTCCCCTCGGGAATAACAATGAAGGCCATTAGAGCTGATACTTGTTGCTGTAGGAGATAATGATAGGAGATAATTTATCTGTAAATTTTGTTTATTATAGGGAAGTATTTCATCTTTAATTAAGGTAGGATATTTTTGGATTTGGCTTTTTTGTTTTTTGTTTGTTTGTTTGTTTGTTTGTTTTACTAGAAGGTGCCTTGTGTTTAACATAAGCAAATAACAGTTGAACTATGAGAAATAAAGACTCCTTTGTTTTTTCCTCAGTTGCACTGTGAAGGCAAGAAAATAATTTAACCCATTAACATTGTTGCACTGTGCACATTAACTATTATTTTAACGTTGTCTCTCGCTTATCAGTACTATGATATGTACTTATTGGTACATATGCTAATTATGAAACATTCTTGGTGAAGTGTCATTGTGTGTTCAGCACTGTAATCGAGCAAACAAGCCTGAACTGGAGAGGTATGTGCTCAAGTTGAAAAAATCAGTGAAAAAGAAAATGGGATTTTGAGCCACCTCTTCCCCCATTCTAACGCTTCAGGCAGAACCTCCACCAGAGACCAACAAGGAACCACTGCAGGTGGCCTCACTAAGATCTCAAATCAGCAAAGCACTTAAGCTTGTGATAGAGTCAAAATGATTTAAGGACTCAGTTGCAGTTAAGTGCCAACACACAGTCTAAATCAAGAAGGATACACTTTATGGTCTATTTCTTTGGAATATTGTCTTTTTGAACTGAAGGAGGGGAAGAGTGAAGGCTTTCCATAAAGTCATTTGTGCTAAGCATATTATCCCAAGTCCTACCTTCTAGCAAAACTACCAATAAAGGTAACTGAGATGCTTTTTTAAGATACCAGAACTCTGCATAAATCATCACTTGTTTTGTTTTCATGTCAAAATGCAAATATGTTTAAAAAAGGAATAAAATCTTCCTTTTCTTTAAAAATATGTCATTTGCAGAAGGTGTTATTTTTACAACACTATTTTTTTTTCTTTAGCCTAGGTCAAACTTGACTTTTATGTCAACAGAAACTTTACAATTACTCCTAGTTACACCTCCCCTTTTTATATAACAGTTTCCCTATCAGTTAAATGGACGAAACGGATGTCAGTGTTCCTTGCAATACAGTCACAGTTCAACACAGCTGTATGTAGTACAATAAACAATATGACTGATCTTAAATAAATAAATAAGAATAAATAGAAATAAATAAACTGAACAGAAAAGCCACTCAGATTGCTTTTTTTTTTTTTGGGGGGGGGGTGGGAGAAATGGCCCTTAATGTAAATCTTAGTAAACTAAGTGCTATTTGTCATTTTTTCCTTAGGCAATTTAATCACTTCTCAATAACAAAACAGATTATTTAGTCACGAACATTTCTGCTCACAATAGTCACTTTTATTAGTACGATCCAGTCTGGTCTGATCAGAAAACAAGCTTCAAGAATACCTCTTAATAGCTTCCATTCATCTCAGCAGCAATTTAAAGTACAGCTGATGGAAGTATAAAATTAAAAGACACCAAAAACCCAACAGCAAAACTCACAAAGGAACATTCCACAAGCACTGACACTAATATAAGAGCCATTTATTTTTCTCCCCCTTACTCCCAGTTACTTAAAAGGTAAAGATTTGTAGATGACAAAGCTGTCAATATTGCAATAAAACAAAAAACACCACAAAGAGCAGCCACCTGGAAAGGAAGAGAAATTTGCATGTTGAAGGAGGCATGTGCATCTTTCATCAAGCTCTAAATGAAAATCCTATATAAGACAGGCTTCTCATGGAACAAGCTGACCAATACATTTGAAAGCTGGTACCTTTTTCCTTTCCTTGCAAAAAATACTGGTTTGAAACCAAGAAAATGGCCAGGGAAACAAAACCAAGGGTTTGTAGAAGGTGGACTACAAAAACGTGGTCAAAGTTCTTGCTGCTGCCTTACTGATGGTAAGTTGCTTTCACCCTTGAGCATGTGCATTTTTGCCTACAATCTTTATTTTCTGTTTTCTCTGCTGATTTCAGCTGTAGGAGACTCCTGAGCATAGTGAAGTTGTGCTAGCAGGTGGGCATCTTGTATACTAAGAGCAAGGAGTAAGGGGGAGTAGACTTCATCGAGCTGACAGTGTAAAAAACCCAAGAAAACAAAAGAAAACAAAAACGGGATAGTGGGAAAGACTGAGAAATGAAGGCATCATAACTTTCTCAAGATTTCATGAGAAAAGTAGGTGCAGAATCTATAGCCTCTCGCTGGAGGATTTTCTCTTTGTATCTGTGCTCCCATGAAAATATAATCCACTGAGCCACATCCACACCCGTTAATTAAATGTCTGACTTTTCTTTCAGATACAGCAGTTTGCATGAAAGGCGCAGGAGAGCACTGCCAGCTCCTCCCGATGAAAACACTCTCAGCCAGGATCCGGCAGTAAAGCAGGCAGGAGCAGAGCTTGCCTCTCCTCCCAGGCTCAAAGCCCGGCACTTGCAGCTCTTTGGGGTACAATGCTGCCTCTTGACCAACTGCTTGTAACTGCTTTCATCCTCACTCTGGTACCCAATTAGCACCTTGTTAGCCACACACCTGCAGCGCCTTCACCCGGAGGTCAACAAACCTCGTGGGCCTGATTCTCCAGTCAGTGCTCCAGCCCCAATCCAAGATCAGTCCATTAAATCAACAGCTTTAGAGGAGCCTAAATAAAAGGGGAATGAGGTGATCTGCAACATTAACCCTTTTCCTCTCTGTTTTTCCCTCATATGTACCCTTTGGCCATCTGTCACCACTGAGAAAGCAATTAGCTAACGGGAACATTTCTTCTAATCAGGGCTGGGCAACAGCAAAAGTGAGAACAAATGCAACTCTCAGGTTATTGTAGTGTTTCTCCAAATCCTTCTGGGGCTGTTACATCTCAGGAAGAGTAGTCAGGAAACTTGACTGATGTAGTAACAGAATCAGCAGTATGCTAAAAGTTGTGCATCTAAATAAGTCATTTGTGATGGCTGCTTTGTGTTTTGGCCTCATCAAAATTCAGGCCTATTACAGCATGGGGAGAAAATCTCTGGGAAGTGAAATGAGAGCTGGGAGAGACAAATGTAAATAGAAAATGTGTTTCTGAATTGTGCTACAGGGACTAGTATGAATATAAGCTACTGGTAAATGATGGTGTTTCACTCAAAGAAGGATATTGTCCAGTGGTGCTAATATAAAGAAATAAAGTTTCGAAGAATTATCACAGCATAATATTGACTCAAAAGCACTGTCTCCAAGACTGAAGCTAAAAGAAATCTCCTCAAGAGAGGTGTATATGTAGCTATGAAAAGATAACAATACCACCTACATTTCAGGACCAATATTGCACTAACTTTTCATTTCAGTAAATTCAGTGTTTGATGCAGTAAAGCCCCATACTTTGCTAAGAAGGACCAGGAGGAATGTAATATGTTTTAAAATTTCTGGCACAGAGATGAGTGGAATTTAGGAAGAATAGATAGTGCAAATAATGTCTATCTTTAGGGAGGGCTAAACTAATGAGCACAAGCCAAGACATTTTAACATGTAGAAGGTTGGTGTAATCCTAACATATACATTATTCTCATGCTTGGGATCAAAAAAATGATTCTGAAAAATATGGTGGGAAAGAGCATTTATGAAGTATATTAGCCCTTAGGGAGAGAGAGAATACTCAAACTCTCACAAAGCAGGCCATTTTCATAGTGTTTATATTTTGGCATATTCAGCAACTTTCCATTCAAGCTTTCTGAGAGACCCTTGTGAGAAACAAAAGCTCTGGTGGTCTGTCAAGGATGTTACTGCTTAACAATCAAAACTTTGGATTTAACACCAATAGACTCAAATCTTGGCCACGTCTGCTTTCCTGAGGTAATTTTGTGAGTGCAACACCTTATTTGTACCTGGGATTTCTCATTTCTGCAGTTCAGAGTAGTTGTGAATATCCTTCCATTCAGGCAAGTAAAAGAGAAACTGAGGTAACATTATTTGACAACAGTTCAGTTCAGGGTTGTCTGTTTCACTGTCAAGGTCTATTGAATCAGCAGAACTGGTATTGGCACCTACATATCAATGCAATGTCAATTAATTAGAAAGGAATCAAATAAATGATGCATTCTGCTCAACTCTGAAGACCACATGAACAATTAACAAGTGCCTATAGAAGTACTAATTGTGTAATTACTTTGGAAGCAGAGGAATTTTTGAGGCAGGAAAGAGTCACAATGACAAAGGACTAAAACGAGAAAGAAACAAGAGTAGACCAGGCTGAGAAGACCTTTATTTAGCTTCACATATATATAAAAACTACTAACATTGTATTTTGCTAATTTGAATTTTGGTAATAGCACACTCCTTGGACTGTTGTAGTGGTACAACAAAATGTAGCTGCTTTTATAGATAAACTGGATGATTGCAGTCTGCAAACATCCTGTGTCTGTTCCCTGCTTCACTATGGAATTTTCTGTATGGTCATAAGTCAGTCCAGCTGAGCTTGTCCAAGCAGAAAAGCTTAGATTCAGCCTTAAAGCTAGGAACCCATAGAATGTCATACCATTTTTGCCAGAGGATTGGTGTAATAAAAATAGCAGTTTCTAACAGGTCTAGTCCACAAGTGAGTTTTTTGTTTGTTTGTTTGTTTTTATTTACTCCAAGTTTACCACAAATGAAAGGCTGAGGCAGGAATTGTGATAAAACAGCCTCTCTCACAGATTTCTGCTGCCAATATTGTTGTGTCTGATGCTATTTTTTTCTCATTATATTCAGTGTATCTGAAACTGAGCTCCACTATGTGTAACTAGCCTATGGCAGTGAGCAGAGGAAACAGCATTTTCAGGAAGCCAGAGAAGATTCATGTTAAAATATATGCTGATATTATTAAGCTGGTTGTTGATGCAGTAGAAGTACTGAGGCTTGCTTGTTTAGACAGTTGGCTGTAGTCAAATTAAGCACGCTTGAAATTCAAATAGAACCACAACTTAAATAAAAGATGACAAACAATTATATCCCGCATTTACTTTTGTGCTAAGGAGAACTGTGACCTTTCATTCTGAGTGGCTTCTTAGGCAATGCATGACTGCGAAAAATTCTATTCGTCTTTTGCTTGAAGTTAAGGGTGTATGAAGCTGGGTCTTTCTCTCAGAAGCTTCCTGTGATGTGGTAATGCAAGGAAAAGTCTTTGCTACTGTGACCAACTCACCCATCTGTTATGTTGTTGCTTACGGGATGCACAGAGATTTTCAAACGCTTTTCTGAGGGTTAGGCTAATGCTAAATTTCACCTGTACCATGTGTCCAGACAACCTCCATGTCACTAATTTAATAAATAAATTAAAAAATGAGAGGCAGGAAAAAAAGAAAAAAGAAAAAAAGAAGGTGGCATAAAACAGAACCTCAATTTTATCTGTTTTTATTTGGTTGAGGGGAAAAAAGACAGATTGTTTTGATAAATAAGGGTATCCCACTTGCATCCAGCCACATGCAGCCAATGATTCCATGCCACTTTAATTCAGAAATTCCCTCATTTTTACATCTTTTCCTTTTAGATGTTGGAGGAGTTCTTTTAATCAATTCTGTAGCCATCATACCTGGCTGCAATTTAGTGTCTGGAATAAACCCTGGGGTTCTAACTAGTGATTTCCATTTAAGGTTTGCCTTACAGATAGCTCAGAAAATAACCAAAATAGCTAATAGGTTTCTCTTTTATGTATTTGTTGATGTGAGTAATGCAATTGATAATTACACATCAATTCACTTCACTTTAAGACATATATGGTATGATGAGTATAACGAAATTGCAAAATTTCCCCTTGTGTTTCCTGTTTGGGTTTTTTTGTTGTTAGCTGGTTTTTTTGTTGTTTGGTTTTGTGGGTTTGTTTGTTTTTTTTTTTTCTTTGGAGGGAGGGATTTTTTTTTAGCATAGCATTTCAGTAGAACAATTAAAGACTGCTTTTATGCCATCATAATATCATATGATATCAGAAAATACAACTCAAGGTACAGCTCAGAAGTCAAATGTGGTTTACTATACAGGCACCCGTTAACTTACAATGAGAGCTGGCATTACTATAATGGAAATGCCCAGTGTATATTTATGGAACATTAATTCAGCCTATAATATTGCAGCTGTCAAAATCCACAGATGTAGATTCTATTTCAGATATTTTCCTTTTCTTCCTTGTAATTCACTTTGATTTTTTTTTTTTTTTTTTTTTTTTTTTTTGTGTGTGTGTCAGAAGTTTAAAAAACAGATTAGTTAATGTGTCATTTGAACTATATTTTTGGTCTTCACATTTGCTGTTTTAATGAGCCAGGTTGAGCATCTCAGTCTTTTGAGAAAAACCTGTTTAATGCAATAGGCTTTTTCTCTCTGGCAAAAGGAATAGGTCCGAGACAACGCCATATACACTGACAAAAGATTCCCGTAAGTGGATGATGCTCACAGTCTTTCCTCCTTCCCTAGAGAGAGATTTGAATAATGCAAGGTTAAGGGGCTTGGCATATTACCTCAGGACAGCTGTTCCAGTCCTGCAGAACAACATGAAAAAAACACAGAGGCAGACTGGAATGGGAGGTGTTATCATACAAACAACGCTTGTCTCACTGCTGTAACAATGAACACAAGGTGCAATGCTGGGACAGATGGATAGTGAGAAATCAGGAGGGAAAAGCACAGATCTTAAGCCGGAATTGAGGAAAGGTTAGACAAAAAGCAAAGGTGCATCACTCACAACATTGAAACTGTGATCTTGAGTTTTGCTGGCTTATTTACCCTCCTGACTAAAGCTCTGATGAAATACGGCCAGTCAGGGACAGTGGGAGATGTCAGGAAGACATTGGTCACTCAAGGAACGAAGCAGTGCTTTAGGGTCTCAGTTATGCCACGTTTCAGAGGCTGAACATCCAACAGAGAACTGAAGCAAGTGGGGAGTGGAGAGCCAGAAGAGAAGAAACAAGAAAAAGAACAGTCATATTGTCCAGGAGGGCTGTCATAGCTGACACATAGCTGTCATGGTAGTCATCACAGATCATTAGCCTCACATAACCAGATTTAGGCACTTTTAATACTACAGAGCTGCTTATTTAAAACATAATGATTTCATTCAGGTAAATGACAAGTCCTTAAGTAAACTTTGCCGGGGAGAGGTGTTTGTATGTCTCAACTGCCTTTTTGAACCCTATTTTCTTTTCCATCTTTAATCCTTACAACAGCTTAACCCTAACCACCGTGTCTAGTTTTCACCAGTTTCATGTAAGTGTTCCTGTGTCATCTATTATATTGTAAGTTGGTCCTTCTACACTCCTCACTTTCCTAGGTTGTTTTGCATTTTTGTAGCTTCCTCTTCACTGCACTATCTGGAAAGTGTTGTGTGATCTCATAAAGAAAAAATCTTGTTGTCTTTATGCTTGATCATGTGAAATCTTCATGAATGCTTATCAATATGACATGTTTCTCTCATTGATCCATCACATTGCAGCTGCACTTCTGTCTACTTTTCTGTCTTGCAGATACAACTGTGTGTTAAGAAAACCGTAATACTGGAATGTTATTTTTTGAATGAGTCTATTTCCAGTACTACTTATTCATGTTGAAAAGATAAAAACAAAGGTATGACTGTCAGTCAAAATAAGGTTGCAAAGCTACTTTTCATTAAAGCACTTGAAATTTTGACCCAATAACATGTCAATTTAATGGGTGTATCATGACTTTTGCAAGGACCTTATTTCAAAAAAGAAGGTCAGTATTCTGAGGTTAGTGACACTCATTTTTTTGGATAAGCCTGATATACCTCATCTGTGTCCACAGAGATGGACTGACTTATTCCAGTTTAAAAAAATAGAAAATGGGAGAGTATGTTCTCCTTCAAAAAATCTCATGGCATAAAAACATTCAGAAGCCATCAGCTTATGTGATGTGAAAAGTAATTAAATGCAACAACAGCATGACATCAGTAGTGGATAATTTTCAGATTTTAAATGTCATTCCTTTTAAACTCAAGAGTTGTTTGAGGTTTTTGTCTCCATTCCACAAGATAGAGTACAAAACATTGTGACATACTTAATATTTCTTCCGCCAAGCCGTCCATTCTGATTTTATTTTCACCCTGTACAGAGTTGTTGATTTCAGCCTGCATTTGGCTGCCAAAAATGTGATTGCACACGCAGCACCAAGAACAAAGTGAAAATGAATTATGCATTGGGAAGGAAGTTACATTTGAGTCAAAAAACTTAAGACTTCAGCACCTCCAAATTACAATATAATTTATGAGTGAATACATTTAAAGAGATAGCAACGGACTGAAGCAAGAGAGGGTCAGCCATGTCGAGGCTTAATATAATTTACAGTAGCTTTCAATTATTTATTTTTAAGAAGCCACTGAGCACACTGGATCTTTTCAGTGGTAATGTCAAAATATGGATATTGGGAAAAAGACATGAATAATAGTGACAGGTTTTTATGCATGATAATGGTATATGGGGACATTTAAAATATGGATCGCTCACCAGAGCAAAAAGCGCATGTCATTTACTCTGAGAATACACGACTGTATGCTTAGTGGCTCTTCTCTTGCACTACAAAAGTTTGCTGAACTTGACTTTTTTTTTTATTCTTCATTCTTCTCCTTTTGATTTAAAACTTTTTGATTTGAAACAATGGCTGATGAGCTCAGATTTACTTCCCAGAAAGAAAAATGAGCCAGGGTACTTTACAGTGACTGAGGCAGAATGAAAGAAAGCCTTTTAAAACTTTCAGCTCATGCAGTCAACAATGTTTTGCTTTTTACTTACCCGTTTCATAATATTATATCTAAAACAAGTGTGAGGTTTTTGGCACCCTAGAATGAAGTTTGGAAGATCTGTTTTCAACTCCTTGAAAGGCTTCTTCCATAAGAATAGGCAGGTTTCTTCAGTTCTGATGTTACAAAATGTTTTTTTGATTCTCAGCATCCCTATGTAATACTTGCCGTGACATTATAAACACAAAAATCACTGAAACCTTGATTTTCACCTGCAGATATATGCAAAATAAGATGGTCCAATGGATATTTACTTAGGATTCCAGCCTATGCCCAGACCCCAGAAACCAGGAAACACACTGAGGTGCCTCCAGCTGCCAATTCAGACAGAAACAGACCTCCTATATCTTCTACATCATATCAGTCTGTCCCAGGCTGATCTTAAATGCCTTATAAGGTAGCCATTTAGACAATTTTATTTAGTCACCTGAAATCTGGATAAATGCGTCCCATGTGTTTTTGTAGAGACACTCTGCTCAGCATTTTCTAATGGTGCTTTCTGAATCAGCCTTACACATTAGATTCCAGGGGAAAACAGAGCCTGAAAACTAGATTCTAGAGTAAAAATAAGTCCTTCTTCCTTAGGTTACCATCAGCATTTTGCCTCCATCCTACCCATGTCGTTGCATTACTTTGGGGGCAACCTGTTTTGGCCTTGGAAGTGGCCCCCATCCCGTGGCTCTGTGCTCTCTCACAGGTATATGTGGTAGTTTTCTTTCCTATTAAGGCTGGTCAGAAGTAGATAATCAGATATTTTACAATACCAAAAGTGAGAGTTAAGTATTTAAAATGTTGAGAGCTGCTATTTAGTGCTTCCTCCTCCTAGTTTGTTGATTTGTCTCTTTAACCAAGTCTCTCTCCTTTGTCTGTTCTTTCTTACCAAGCTAGAAATGCACTGAAGAATGTTTGATCTCACAGTGGAGATTCCCTCCTGAGGTGTGAGAGTTCTGGCCTCATAAATTAAACACTTTGAGTATTTAAAGAAAGATTTTTCAAAGGATGTGTTACAACTGCTGAACGCTTAAGGCAGAGTGCAAATACAATTCCTTACCATGTTGCTGCTTTACAGGAAAAGAAACCAAACAAACAAACAAACAAACAAACCATGACATGACCTGCTGTAGATCCAGATTTAAGAAAAAGAAATCATAGTTTTCAGTGTAAGGTAGAGGAAGGAAATCTTCAGCTGAGGGCTGGATATTTGCATTACAATAGATAAATGAATCTTTTAGAGTTCATAGTTCTCAGTAAACCGCTCAGATTTTGGCATCTGAAGATCCCATTCTTATGTATCTCTCCCTAAACATTGAGTAAAAACTCTAGTTGCTTGAAGCCATGGCATCTGGTGACAGCCATAAGAGTCACATTTCTCTCACTGTTATCATTATTTCCAATACTAAGAGTAGACTTTATCTAATTAAATGTGGACCTTACCCCGAGCTAGTGATCCTTCAGCTCTCTTAAGTAAAACAGAGAAATAGTTACTTTCAGGGTGCAATGCACCTTATTCTTGACTAGAAATATAAAATACGTCAGCTAACAAGACTGATTTTCTTCAAGTGTGCGGAGTTTTGACTTTTGTGGGGTTTTTTTCCTGTTTTTGTTGTTGTTCTTTTTGTTTGTCGGTTTGGTTGGCTGGTGTTTTTTAATAGCTTATAAAAGAAATGTTAAAATTAGCTGAGGACTAAACATAAAAGACATATGCACCTAAAATTACCTGAGGGAGATCAGGTAATTTGTTTATCTATTTGAACTTATTTCTTCATTAGAGGTGGACTGTATTTATGTTAAATAGAGAGAGGTAGAAGGTGTAATTTTGTCATTTATCACTTTAGGAAAGCATTGACCTGAGTTTTGTACTTTATGAATAAATTTGGAGGAAATTTAGGGTGTATATTTTTTTTGTTTTGTTTAATTGGTTGATTCTTGGCTTTTGTTTGTTTGTTTTCTATTTTTCCTTTGTTTTTTTTTCTCTCTACAATGTTTTTTGGTTTTGGGTTCTTTGTGTTTTTGTTTTTTGGTTTTGGTTTTGGTTTGGTTTTGGTTTGGTTTTGGTTTTGGTTTTGGTTTTGGTTTTGGTTTTGGTTTTGGTTTTGGTTTTGGTTTTGGTTTTGGTTTTGGTTTAATTTATTTTCTTCTCTAAGGGTTTTTTTTGGACAGAAAGTGAACATGGCCTTTATTGTCCCATCGGCTGCCATGCTGATAGACACAAGCAAAAACTAAAACTGTAGAGCTATTCAGTGGCTAGATTCTACAACAGTTCATGCATACTCCTCTCATATGCAAGGCCAGCATGGTTTTATTTTTTTGTTTTATGAAGATAGCATAACTGGCTCATATTGTCATCAACAGATCAGAGCACACCAAGTGACAAAGTGTGTCTCTGTGTCGGATGAAATCACCACTTTCCCATTAGTCATAGTGGCGAATATCTAAAGACTTTGTGAAACAAGGAGGAAATAACTTACTAAGCATTGCATCTTCTGAAATTCCTTATTGATTTTCTGGTATGATCTTGTCTGATATCACAAAAACACAAGAGAAAATGGGAATAATCTGATCTTTGGTTTATCAATAGATCTCATTTCTTAGAAAGTGCCACAAACCTAAGCCAAATCCTGCAGATAAGCAGTTTCTTAACTGTTCATTCTGCACTGACTTTGTCTTAGTTGTCTTTCCAGATAGTGAAGATCACTGTGTCTGATAATTGGTCGTGAAATACAAACTATGAGCAGGACTGGATTATTTTGGTTTGGATTTTCACAGGAACTGACCACTGTGAAAAAAGGTGAAATAGTATCATTCAGATGTTGTTCAAGAATATAATTTAAGAAAGGTAGGAACAAACAAGGTACATGTGTCCTCTGACAAGTTTTGCATACTGGGTAAGGGATTTCAATACTGTCTTTGTGGCTGTCCCCACAAGCACATGGAAAAGTGAGAAAGCCAGCAAAGTGGGAAATTAACAGCCATTTCACCTAGTCCTAGCCTTTAATTTTGCTGCAATTCATGACAGCAGAAAAAATAAAAACACTCTCAAGCCAGAAGAGAACAGTTCCTACTTTCTGCCATGAGCCATGTAGGAACAAATAGTGGGCTCAAAGTTGAGAATTGCACAGATTGGTAGAAGAATGGAGGATAAATAAACCACTTTTCTCCTTTCAATACATTACTGTGTTGTTCACTTTATGGAAAGAGAGTTAATGGGCACCAAGCTGTTTATCTTCTTCAAACACAGATGAACTACAACCAGTGTCATTCATCACTCAGTCCAGCGACACTGCACCTGTGAAAAGATTGGTCTAGAAACCAATGGTAAGGATTGTCCGGCCTGGTTTCTTATAAGGCAAGACATTTAAATCCTACTGCTCAAAAATACTGGGTTGGCTGAGTTTTGCAACAGTCCATCAAGAACATCTTCCCAGTAACCCCAGAAAGCAAGGCTGTCTTTTTATCAACAGCTGACCTTATACCGGAACATTCCTAACATAAGTCCTTTGAGACAAATATAGACAAAGGGCTTTTCTGATGAACTTCAATCTACATTTGGAGTTGCCAGTCTATGCCTTAAAAAATTCCACATTTTCCTCACGAATCATGCAAAACCCTTAAGGTTTAATGGTCTCTCACACACTCTTTCCTCAGGTGATTCTACCCTTCTGGAAGATTTATGCCTACCTGTCAACAGCTACTAGATTTCTATCTCTCTTTCCTTCTACCTCTCTCTCTTCTCTTTCTACCCCCTGAAGTTTCAGAGCTGGTTGTCACTCTTTAACAGTTTATTTTCCATAAATACACAGTGAGCCTCTCACCCTTTCCTCAACACTGGAGCACATTCTGCTTTCCTATGCAAATCCTCTCAGTCAACAATGTAGCAGGAATATGTTTAAACAAGAATAGAGATAGCTAATCAATGTACTTCCCAAAGATTACTTATTCCTGAGTTGCTGAGTCTGTCTTTGCTTGGTCCTTGCTCGGGTACAACTCTTGTGAATGTCTAGGGAAGTTTAGTTTGTGAAACAACTGAGAGAGCTGTGAGTAAGAGTATTAGCATAGGATTTTATATTAGTCTATTATTATATCAGAGATATCACTGAAGTGGGCTCCTGAGGGTATAAATACACTGCAGGCTTCGTACTGACATCCTTCTATTACCATTGTGTATTTTTCCCAAATCAGGTGCCTGTTATGACTTGGTCTGCAAATCTGGGCAGCCCCACAACATCATAAAAATAATCCAGGAGTGCACAAACCAGTGGGTATCTTTAGGGGACTGACCCTGGCTGGGTGCCAGGCCCCAACCATAGCCACTCTCTCCCTCACCTCTGCAACTGGACAGGGGAGAGAAAATACAACACAAGATTAATGAATTAAGGACAGGGAGGGATCAGTCACCATTGTGGGCAAGACCAACTCCACTTGGGGAGTTTAACTGAGTTTATTACCAACAAACTGAGTTTAGTACCAACAAAAGCAGAGCAGGATAATGGGAAGTAAAGTAAATCTTAAAAACAATTTCCCCCAATATCTCCCTTCTTTCCAAGCTCTACCTCTTTCCCCTTAGTGGTGCAGGCAGATGGGAATGCAGTTATGGCCAGCTCATCACATGTTGTTGCTGCTGCTGGTCAAGGAGAGGATTTGAATTCCTTCCACTGCTCAGCATGATGTCTTTCCTGTGTGAGGCAGTTCTCCATGATTTGTTCCAAAGTGGGTCACTCTTTCACAGGGTTCAGTCCTTCAGGAACAGGCACCTGCAGTGCAAGACCCCACGGGTCACAACTCCTATCAAAAACCTGCTGCAGCCTGGGCTCCCCTCTCCATGGTCTGCAGGTCTTGCCAGGATCCTGCTCTAACACAGGCTTCCCATGGGGTCACGTCCTCCTTTGGGCATCTCCCTGCTCCAGCCTGGGCTCCTCCAGGGGCTGCAGGTGGATCTCTGCTCCCCACTGCTCTCCCTGTGCTACAGGAACACAGCTGCCTCAGCACAGGCTGCTCCAGGGGCTGCAGGGGACTCTGAGCTCCAGAGCCTGGAGCAGCTCCTGCCCCTCCGTCTGCACTGCCCTGGGTCTGGTGGAGGGCTGCTCCTCCCACATATTGTCACTCCACTCTTCTCTGACCAGAAATACCTCTACCTAATATTATTTTTTTCCCTTCCTAATATGTTATCACAGAGGCATTACCATCATTCTTGACGGGCTGAGCCTTGGCCAGTGGTGAGCCCATCCTGTACCCAGCTGGCATTTGCTCTGCTGGACATGGGGGAAGATTCCAGCAGCATCTCAGAGATGGAGCAGGGTCACCCCTGCAACCCCTCCACTACCAAAACCTGGTCACGCAAACCCAGTACAGGATCTCAGGTCAGTTTTCCCCTAGCTCCATTTAATTGGTTAAATTAAAATATTTCCATTTCAATATATTGCTTTTCTCCCGACTCATATGTGTTTACAGATGATTCTGATGTCTCTAGGTTAGCCAGTTATTTCCTAGATCTGCAGATATGTGTTCAGAAATGCAAATATTAATTCTTAAATATTGGGATATAAAAGCCTCTTTTTCAGCTATACAATCTTTACAGATTTGAAAAGGCTCTCTTGTGGCAAAAGGTTTTCTTATGATTGTGATCACCCTATGACCATTGAAATGGCATTTAATGAGTGTTTAGTATCCTTAACCTGTCCCATTTGATCATGCGTGTTTCTAATGTTTCTGCCAAATATGTCAAAGGACTAGATTATGGTTTTTTCCCTAAAAATGTTGGACTGTAAGAACAGAGATGAGAAATACCTATTGTTTCATAGCTTTTCCACTTATTGGCAGACTAGTATTCTTCCCACTAAGATATTTTAAATCCTGCTTTAAATATTCAAGCTGAGGGTGGAAAGATTATCCAACAGTGTTAATGTCAAATTTACTTTGCATGAAGTGCACTAGAAAGGAAAATTCGCCTTAACAAGGTTCAACATTACATGCTAAAAGACTTGCACTAAACTACATTGATTGATTTAAAAGACTTTGAGAAAATATGCACATGTTCCAGAGTGTCTTTTTTTTAAGACACTGTGAGATTTTATGGTTATTCCTCAAGAAACACTGTATCAGGAGCATCATGATTCCTTGCTTATATAAGCCCAAGCCAGATCTTCAGCTTCTGTTCAGCAGAGGCTTCCTGGGGACAATGGAATATTTCCAGGGTTAAATCATGATCCTGAAATTCTCCTTATTTATTGGCAAAAATGATTACCTCATAAAATTTTCACATTCAAGGGCTCAAAAGCACTTAGGAGTGACAAGTGAGTTTTGCATGGACAGTCAAAACAAAAGCTTTTCCCAAGCAAGTAAGCAGTTCTCCCATCTACCACTGATCACGACAGAGCCCTTGTGTGTCCTTAAGGATTCAGACATGGTTTCCCATGACTGTTAATGTTTCCAATTAAAGCAATCCTCTTGTTATCAGTGGGGATTTTGGGCGAGTAGCAGTTTCCCAGTATGAATAAACAGTGCACAGCTGGCTCTACATCTCCTCAGTACGCAACAAAATAGAAGTCAAAACCTGTGGATGTGAAGACCCTGTGCTATGCTAATTCCAGCAATAAACACAGAAATTTTACAGTGACATGCTGAATGGGTTTTTCATGCCTGCATTTGTGCTAAGAGACTAAGTTGGACTCAGTTCAGGTAGCAGACCCGTTTTAGTGAAGCAATGCTTTGGGGCTTATATTAAAAGGCAAAATAAAACATAATGCTTCCCTATCTCCAGCTTCAGAAGTGACACTTGCTGTGTTTTTCAACCTCCTTTTGAGGTTTGTATTGGCAGAACATCAGTCACTTTATTTCTACACCACCACTCTTCATAGCTCTAAAAGTGTTTCATAGAAGCCAGTAACATCCCAATTGTGAGCACCAGCAGACAAATTATGTGTTCAGAAAACATGCTTGAGTTCTTTGTTTCAAAACCTAGTTGATCTAGTTTATTTTAAAGTGGGGTGGGTTTGTTTTATTTTTATTTGTTTGCCTTTTTAAGCACTCCTTGTAAGTTCCATGGTTAATTTACAACTTATGTTCATGAAGCAGCAAATGGTTACTACATACACGTATGTGCTGTTTTGCTCTCTTGCTGTCCCTCAGAAAAACATGATAAATATGAATATTTTTATTATGCATTCATATTCTGAATCCAGTGTTTAGACATTGAAATCAAGAGCTGAACACACTGAATATGAGATATAGCCTCTTACTGATTTTCCCTTGCACTGTTTTCTTAGTATCCCACTTGCACAATGCTTTTATTTAAGTAAATGGTGTAACTGATGAATTTAATCATTATTCAGTATAAATTACCTCTAAATTCTGAAAAAAAAAAAAAATCTCCTGGTGACTTTTTTTTTTCCCCAAGATGATTTGTATCACAATTGTGATAATTCTAGAGGAAGCCAGTGGTTTCATATTCAAGCCAAGGCACTCATCTTGGTGTATTTTTCTAACCTTGGGTTTGTCACAGCTTCCAATACAATTAGAAGAGAAATTAAGAATCTTAAAAACATGGTTCAGTGACTTTATAGAAAGCTTATTTTGGGACTCTTTGAGAGAGGAAGAAATCTCCTTTCCAGTATAACTTGGGGATCGGAATACCTCCTGTAGAAATGGGGGAAAGCATCCTCAAAAGCCTCCATTGGACTGAGTCTGAGCTGAGTTTGAGCTTCCACATTCCAAATAAGCTTAATTGCCTCTTGCCTGAACAGAAAGTTTTTTTCCAGCCTGTGTGGTATAGCTAGATTATTTAATGTACCAGAAAAGCATATACATATATATATATCATGTTGGACTTAAAAAAACAATGTAAAAGAATGAGTTAATCTTATGCAGTTATCTTCCTGGATTCTAGAGTCTCTTTTTAGTTATGTTTACATGTATAATCTAGGAGACAGTATCCCTTAGAAGTGTCAATTAAATTCTGCTTTATTGTTCTGCCTCTGGTTTACACATTTTATGTTGCTTTACTGCACAGTGACCCAGATTTAGCAGCAGTGATGGAACAAGCACTGGCCTCTGGCTGTTCTATAACATGGTTAGTAAAGCACACTTTTGGAAGTGAAATCCTTGGCCTCCATTACCCACATCTGCAGAGCTGAAAACAGTTTTGGCATATCCTGGGACAACTTAGGATCTGTGGGCCTGTGCCACAGAGTCATAGCTTTGAACCAATTCCAAAGATTATTCCTTGGCAGGAGAGCTCCATGTGACATATCATGGAGATTGGGGAATCAAAGGCAGCACAGTGGGGTGGTAAATACATCTGATGTGAGTGGCTACAGCGTCCTGCCTTGACCACTGGGCCAGCAACAATTCCTCATGCCTTTGATGCTGACAGTTGTCTGATAAGCTATCAGGAGTTCATTTTTTAGTGTGTTATCTTGACTGCCTTGCTTCTATCAATATATTACCAGCTTGAATTATTTCATTAGAAGTTTTCTGTTCCATCCAACAAAGTAACTGAAAGAGACAAAAGATCCACTGAAGGCAAAGATGAGTAAGTGTAACATACAAAGAGTAGTTTGTCACAGCAGCTATATCTCTATTTGCACTTCTGCTATTATTAACATGTGCACTTAGAAACATGAAGTAAACCTTAAAGCTATCTTTTTTGCAGAGCCCTAAAGCTGATTAAATCAAATGCAGATGTGGAATTGGTGCAAAACAGATGCTGAAAAGCCATGTCAATATCCTTAAGGAATCCACTCTGTATCAGAAGGAAACTTAATTTCTACTATAAAGAATTTGATTATGTATTGTTATACCAAATGTGATTAATGTTTTGTGGTGATTAATCAACTGCAAAATATATAATTATGCCATCTGTATTTTTCCAGCTTCTTGTCATTTAAGAATTCCACTGGGGAGTGGGAGGTGGGATAATGAGTGCTGCTGGCATTTAGAGTGCTTAAAACTGCACTCTGAAAGCCTGAAGAATCCACTAACAAAAAGAACTGGCATTTATTCTAATAGCAAAACCTCTAAGCATATTAAGTAAGAACCCAGAAGACCCATTGGCTTGATAGCTACTTATGTGGAAGACCCAGTTATGGAGTTCAAACAGCCTGGGACCCATGAGGGCTTGCTCCAATTGAAAGGTAACCTATTAGGACCCCAGGAGAGTATTCAGAATTTGACTTTTGGACCACCTCCTGCTGTCTGATTTATGAAACAGACCTGACACTGATTCAAGGATCATCGACTGTCCTCTGGTTGCATGTAAAGTGAGGTATATTTGCAGTGACAGTTGAGAGCAAAGAATAACTCTAACTACTTACGTATTTTTTATTTTTTTCCCCCTTAGGGGAAGGAATTGTTTAGGTTCAGATCGGAGGTAAGACACTTGGCCCACAAAATCATCTATCAAACTGAAGAGATGGCTTTTCAAAATGTCATGCAGAATTAAGGTAAAAAGTAAAAGAGGTAAAAATAAAGGTTCCTTAGGGAAGTTGGCCCCAACCACACTACAGATGAGTGATCTGTATCAGTCTTTTATCTACTCTCAAATTAAAATACATCATTTGGGAGATTCATCCTTCATCTGTTTGGCGTTTGTAGAGGGAAGAAAATGAGAAGACTGAATCCAGAGTCTTAATAACTCCCACATGATTATAAGAAAAACATTCTGGTAATATTTTCTTTTCTTCTTTGGTTCACTTGTTTTCTTTTTTTTTTTTTTTTTTTTTTTTTGAATAATATAATGTCTATGTAAAATGTGGTCTAACAATGATTCCGCCTTTTATCTACCTCATTTAACATTGTTGAAAAATAATAGAATGTTGAAATTTAACAGAGCAAGCACAGGTCCTACACCTGAAGAGAAAGAACCCCAGGCTCCAGCAGAGGCTGGGGGTGACCTGCTGGAGCAGCTCTGAGGAGAAGGACCTGGAAGCCCTGGTGGACATCAGGCTGTCCATACCCGAAAGTCTTGTGTCCAAGAAGGTTTGTGACTCTGTTCTTGTAGCCAAGAAGGCCAACAGTATCCTGGGGTACATTGGAAAGAGCATTCCCAGCAGGTCAGGGAGGGGATCCTGTCCCTCTGCTGAGCCCTGTGATGCACATCTGGAGTGCTGCATCCAGGGTCTGGGCTTCTTGGGAGCTCCTGGAATGAGTCCAGTGGAGAGCTACAAATTTGATTAAGGGACTCTCTTGAGGATCATCTCTCCTATGAGTAAAGTCTGAGGGAGCTGAATCTGTTCAGACTTGCGAAAAGAGCACTGGCATGGGATTTCTTCAACGTGTATGAATATCTAAAGCGGGGAGATCTAAAAGGATGAACCAGGCTCTGCTCAGTGATGCTAATCCATCAGAGAAGAGGCAGTGGGAAGAAACTGGTACAACAGAAGTTCTACCTGAATATGAGGAAGAGATTCTTTACTGTAAAGATGGTGCTGGAATAGTGCATCCAGAGATGTCATGGAGTCTCTCTCAGTGGAGATATTCCAGAACCATCTGGACAAAATCCTATGCCAGAATTGAAGCAGGGAGCTGGGACAAGAGGAGCCACTGTGGTCCTTTCCAACCTGACACATTCTGTGGTTCTGTGATCTCCAAAGAAAGTGAACATGAATGCAGGCCCCCCGTACGTACTTTAATCATTAACATGGTGTAGTTTTGAATAAAAGATTTGATGGATCAGGTAGAAACTAAATGTTAAGAGCTTGAAATTGTGATCTAGTTAGTGCTTTTATTTTGCAGTACTTGAGACATGTGACAGGGTTTAATAAACTTCATAAATACACAGGAATTCACTTAAAAGTATTAAAGAGCAATATACTTTCACATAAAAGGCACTCACTGGCATTTTAAATACCCACCATAGCTGTTAAAGTTCAGCTGCATCTCTAGAAGACCACAGATACCTCAGAAATATTCTTTCATATTTGCCAGCTCCTTTGTGGATAACTTGGATCTCAGGGATATGACACTACATGCTTGTTTAGGTACTTCTCCCACCTTATGTCTTTCCATATATGGATCTCTTTGAATTCTCCCTGTGAAAAGATACTTTTGTCTTCCTTCTTGTGTTCTATTTCACCCTTGCTTTTTTAATTTGTAATGTATCTATACAAGATCCATTCTTCCTGATCTTTTAAGGAACTGGTCATGACTGGATGAGGACACTTGCAATCCCCCATATAAAAAACATAGCAATGTTACTAAAGTCAGTCTCTGCCCAAACTCATGAATCAGAGGGAGGTACCGCCTGATAAAGGAAAAGGAATATCCTTCTTACATGAACACTTGTTTTGGTAATGAACAATAACAAGGGGAAAAAAAAAAACCTACAATAAAAGTTGCATGACAGTTTCAGTTTGGGTGATATATACTTGGTTTTAAATTTACCTCAATGTGTCAGTGTTCTCTTCATGGCTGGCAGATAGTGTGGATGGAGCAGAAGTAGTATGGTTTGAAATATCAGTGCAATTATGTTTTATGGCCAAGCCAAGTACCATTTTAACATCCTTCCTGGTAAAAAAGAAAAAAAAAAGAAAAAAAAAAAAAGGATATGGCAAGAAAGAGAAAATAGAGAATGCACACTTTTAAAACATAAATTGATAATGAAAAGACAAAAATATTTGGAATCATAGTACTCTATATATTGTGAGATCACTAGGTAGTGGCAGTGCCCCATTTGGTGTCCACTCCTGTAATTTTCTTTCTTCTATGGGTCCTTGCAATTGCAGAGCATTTTGAGCATCAGTAGAAGCAGCTGCTGTCGCTATGTCACCATCATCACCTTTTGTTCCTTCCTGAAGTACTTACAACTTGCTTGTTACAACTATTTCTCTCAAATTGTTGATACAGTTTGGATGAAACATATTAATTAAAAGTGTGTGAGTGAGTGAAGTATTAAAGACTGCATGTATATGAATGATCAGATTAAATAAGGTGAATTAACATAAGAAGAGTAAATCTACATTAGGAAAGTAGTTACTGGAGTCTCCATCACCAAAGAAAATAGACTCCACAAAAGGATGATTCAGACCACTGGTGATTTTGCCCGGAATTTGCACTTCAATTTTCACGTTATTAGAAACAAGGAACAATTGCATTGATTTCAGTGGTGATGAGACTTTTAATTTAGTTGTGGTGAGAAGGAAACTTGGTTCCAGCATGCTCCCCTTTTTCAGCTATTCTTTCAAAATGAAGTACTTTAAATCTAAAGAATTGAAATACTTTAAATCTAAAGAATGGACGAAGCTCTGAAAATCACACTGCATGGAAACCATCTACACTCTTCTATGACTGGAAATGAAGGGGAAAATAATGCCTGATGACCCAACAGTTCATTCCCTTTGCTAATTTTTGTGATTTCCTGCCAATCCTTCTTTGTAAATCTTGATTAAATATTCAGAAAAATCCTTACTTACACATAAAGTTATTCATTTAAAGGTGCTTCAAATAAAGCAGATTACAAATGCTTTGTTAAAGGAAGGCAGCATTCAAAAGATACCATATCTTTGAGTCCCAATTAGCCCAGATCATTAAGGAAATATATTGCAATTAAGTTTACCTCCATTGGATGGAACTTGTTCCCAGATAACAGGAATCTCTCAAATGTAGGGGTTTTTTCTTTCATGATTATTATCACAGTATGAGATCATTATTTCAGATAGAATATAGCCAAACACTATTGAATTCTGAAAAAAAAATAAAAAGTCAATTTACCTAATTAAAAATTATAAGTTCAAACTTACCATTACAAATGAAAGCAAATACGAAAACTATTTGGTGTGATGGGATTCTTTTGTTTTAAATAGATACTATATATATATCAGCAGCATTAACTCCTAGAGTACTGTGGGGAAGTGGATTTACTTCTCTCAAGCACATTGTGCTAAGGATCTAAAAGTTCACCTCATTCTGACTCAAAGAATATCTAACTAGTGATCCACTGTGAGTTTTCTCTATCTTCTTTAGTGACAAATTCAAATGATTTCTTCAATCCTCAATTGCATCTGGTCTAGCTCCATTTAGGAGATACATATGAGCTCTGAAACTCTCATTTTAGCATAAAATTACTGTCGTGGATCTATGCTTACAACTTTTATGACTCTCCTTTGATTTCTGCTACATCCAGCTCTTGCCCTATTCAAAAGCTCACAGCTTTCAACATAAGAAGCTGCTGCTTTAATTGAGCCAATTTTCTAAATTGCACAATTGCCAGCACTGGAGGCATTTCAAGATCAAGAACACCATTTCCATGTAGTTAAATTTTCAGTCACTTTGTTTTCTTCCATCATTATTCCAGTGCTCCTCTTTCCCTCTCCAGCCTGCATGTACAGTTGCAAGTTATAGAAATCAGAAATTGGCCTAATTGTCTCATCCCTTTGAAATCTAGTTTTTTTTTTTTTCCAAGGATCCCACCCTGAGCTTGAATATGTCAGGCTTTTTTTTTTTTTTTTTCCCTAAAATTCTGCCTTCTGCATTTGCTGAGCACTACTTCCCATCAGGTGTTTTTTTAACAAGAAACTCAATAGACTGTGAATTAGTTTAGGATTTCCTGTGAACAGGAATGAGACGTGAACAGGAATGAGACATGAACAGGATATTCTTAAATTTTTTCTTAAGATCTTATAATAGATTCTGATAAAACAATGAGAGCAAGTAAAATTTTAAAGAGCATAGCCAATGGAGTGATATATGATGTAGTTTGTATGAGAACTACTCACTGATTATATATTATATTAACACATGGGAGAGAATTTCATCATGGAAAATCCTTTAGTCACAGGTTGCAGTACTACACCCCAAACTCATATTTGACTCTCATTGTATTCCTTTTATTTTGTCTTCTTTTGTTTGTTTGTTTGTTTGGTGTGGTTTTTTTTTTTTTTTTTGATTTTTTTTGGTTTTTTGGTGTTGGTTTGTTGATTTTTTTTTGGGGGGGGAGAGTTGGGTTTTTGTTGTTTTGTTTTGGTTTCTTTTTTTAGTTTGTGTATGTGTGTTTTATGGGCATTGCTATCATATAACTATACTAAAAGGCTGATGATTGAAAAGCAAAATTGTGAGTTAAGTCTTTGTGGGAAAGGTATCTTTGTGTTAAAAAACACCCACTGAATGTTGTCATAAAACAGTACATGGGACATTTTAAATTACAGTAAGTAATACCTTCCTCCTGGCAATTCCTTCATCAACAGGGTATAAAATCTATCTTTCATTAGAGGTTAAAAAATATCAACACTTTGTAAACATAAAATTTTCTTTGTCAGTTCTTTTTTATCTTAATAACAAAAGAGTAGACAATACACGTCCCTGATAAAGCAGTTCAACAACACTTTAGATACTCAAGGAACACTACCCTTCCTTTTAAGAAATATTTGTTTAGGGAAGGGAGAAGTCAAACTATAAAACCTCTTCAAAACTATTTCTTCACTTATCCATTCAGACAGCATCAATAGCAACAATTAAGTTTTCCTTCAGTTACTCACAGTAGTAGTGTATTCCTCAGTTTTTATCCTGAATATCTGTGAAAGAATAATTAAGTACCGCTCTCTTTATTCATCTTCTGTCTTCTTTTTTCCTCTTTCCTCCACCATCAGTGATCTGGAGCAGGGATACTTCTTCATGTGTGGATGCTGTCAAAGGATGATTTTTATGTTTGCAGTGTACTGAACATTTTACAGCCCTGCCAACCCACTCATCATATGCTCGTGTCCCTCTTTCAGTGTCAGAATGGGCTGAAAATGAACCAGCTGTGGGAGATGGAAATAGAAATATTCTTTGTAAGAATTCATTCAGGTACATACTACATACTTTTTTGTACAGTACAAATAAATCCTTCTATCTCTTCACAAAAGAAAATTGATAAATTTCTTCTAAGAATGAGAAAAATCAAATAATTGTGTGAAAATGTATCCGTACTCTGTGGGTATCTGCAACTAATCCTCAATTATTTGCATGTAGCTTATCCTAGCTACATGAAAACAAACATGTCTTAGCTACAAAAGATGAAGTAACTGTGCCCTTGAGGCAAAGACTCCTGGAAGATGATGTAAGACAAAGAAAACTTGATGTCAGTCATGACTGACTCATCTACATACCCTCATGACCCTTTTATAATCATATTCTTTGCTTTTCATTTAGCTGGAGGTTTTGATTGTAAGTGATATCCCAGCAATTAAATAGTCAATATTAATAGAACTCTGATTGTGATCTCATAGAATACTTGATTTCCCCCCGTGTTTGTCATTCAAGAAGCAAACCCAATAATAAACAATCTAAGTGGACAATTAGGGTTGATATGAAATTACTAAGAAAGAGAATATTTGCATAATAATTGTTGATAATAATGTATGAGCTCTCTATGGACTGCATAGTATTTAAATAAACTACTTATCCACTAACTCTGAGTATGATGGATTTAAAGTTTCTTCTAATAGTTTTTAAATATTAGGTTATGACCTGCTTATTTTGAGGTTTTGTTTGTTTATATATATGCAAAGAAATAATTTAATAACCAGACTTTTGGAAATCATTTGGTAAAGAGAAGAAGGAATTTCTGATAGACACATCTTGGTATACTTTTTACAATATAGAGAGGTCTTTTACAGAAATGTCCTTTGTCAGATCTTCCCTGTGTTGGTCCAGGTATTTTTGTAGATTATTATTGGGTTTCTGAGGAGCTGAAAATATCTTGTGGTTACAGTGGGTAGGGAATGCAGAGTCAAGACAGTGTAAAATCAAAAACTGGAGATGCTTTGTGAAACCTAGGCCTCAACACTCAGCTGTAAGAGTACAAGATCCATGGGGTTTTTTTCAATTAAATATAGAATAGTGGGGCAAACTGAAAGAAGTTTTCGCTGTGTTTGAAGTTCATCAGGTTCAAGTAACTCCCAGTCTGCTGGTCATACTTTACTACTATGAGCAACCTGAGATATTGAATGCTTTAGGGAAACAGTGTGTATTCCCTATTGTGGAACCTTTCATAAATCAGGCCACCCATCCTCAAACTGCATTTGCTTTGGGTCCAGCTGATTGTCTCCTATCAATCTGCTCTATCTTTGAGTGATAAAGTTAATAAGGCACATTTGTGTTCACAGCCTTAAATGCTTCAAAGGTTCCATTTTAGGTATTTATCCTACTTTAATGTTATTTACTAATTACCTCAGGATGCTTCACTGCATTCTATGAGACCTAGATCTTAAGTAAGAGACTTCAGTGGGCCTGGATTCATTCAGATAAATCATTAAATTATGGAAGATAAACAACTTCTTATAGACAAATTCTAAACTGAAGGTGAGAACTTGGCAGTTCTGCTCTCATAATGCATTTTCCTGAACAGATTACTATAATGTAATTTATATAATGTTACCTAATACATTATAATAATAATAATGTAATAATAATACCTAATACTGAAGACTGATAATGTTACCTAAATCTTTACTGCAGAGTATTTGTATGCAGTAGGGCAGCTAGGAAAGAATAATCCTATAAAGACCCATCCTCACTACTCAATGGCAATAGCATCTTGTAAATCATCTGCTCTCAGAATCATATGTACAACATAAGAATCAAAGAATGTGTAAAAGGAAAGTCCCCAAAAAAAGGATTTAAAGTACAGCTATTTCAGTAATTGTGACATTGAGTAAGAAATCTGTAGAAATCCAAATCTGTTTGAATATAAATTCATAAGCCCATGAAGGGACAACTTTTGAATAAATTAGTCACGGTGAATAGTTTACCCAATTTTATTAAAATCTGGAAGAGAGCAGTTCAGTGTGATCTCTTTTTTTACCTGATTTTTAATGTCCTGAAGCATTTGTCATGTTGTTTCCTTTGTAATCACCATCTTTTTTACAGGCAAGCAATCTCCCAGTTTGAAAAAAACATACAATAGAACAATGTGCTGCAGCCATATCCTGTCAGTTTAGTCTTTGCAGCTTCAATGCCCTGTAAATACCTTAGCAAACCATAGATCTGCTTCAGCAAGGACATGGAAATTCAGCCTGAATACAGTTTGAGCTGATCCCCAAAATTTAGTACATATTCATAAGCAAAGCTGTTCTTCAAGATTGTTCACTATTCTGATTTTGACAGGGTCATCCCTGAAAATGAAGATATTCTTTCATTGCTTCATTATATATTTCTGTGCAGGTAGACAGACACAAAAAATCAACTATCTCAGGAGAAACTAAACTGAATTATTATCACTCCAGCTGAGGTATAAATCTGAGGAAGGTCTTAAATCCTTTAAAATTTATCTATACCTGGGGTTTTTTGGGTTTTTGGTTTTTTTGTGTGGTTTTGTTTTTGTGTTTTTGTTTTTTTGTTTGGTTTGGCTTGGTTTGGTTTTATTTTCAGAAAAAATGAAGAGATTTCAATATCAGGAAAAGTTGCTTGCAACAAGTCTCAAAGTGGCTTATATTAAAACTGGGAACATTACAGAAGTTATTTAACCTGAATCCAGTGGCCACAAAGCATGACTCTTTCATAAAAAAAAAAAAAAATTTGTATTTCCTAAGCCACAAATTATAAACAACTGGCACAGACTTGTGTGTCTATGTTCTTGGCTTTTGAATAGGGCAAAACTCTGTCACATCAGTATTCATCATTTATGCTTCAGGTTGAAAGGAAAAGTAAAAACAAAACAAAACAAAACAACCCAGAAACATGAAAAAAGTAGATCAAAGGACCAGCTGTGAAAGAGAGAAAAAATGCTCTTCAAGTGCACTGCATTTTTTCTCTTGGTAATGGATTGTCATCAAAAATCCTAAGGAAAGCGACCATTACAGTGTATGAATATAACATAATATTTTTTGCTTAAAATATATATATATGTGTGTGTGTAAAAAATTTAAAAATATAAAAACTACATATGTAGGCTCATTGTTCATTGGAAACACCTGACTTTTCTGAAAAAGCCAAGAGAAAGAGGAAAGTTGTAAAGACATATATGTTAGAAAACATAAATTTCTTGAAAGAATAGGGTGGCCCATGGTTGCAGTCCCTTAGGCTGTTCTTCCCCTGGCATGGATTGCCCATGGGCTGCAGCACCTGTCCCAATGTGAGTTAAGTGATGGACATTATTTTAATATAGAGCTTAACTTAGGAGGAGAGAAAAAAAGAAAACTCTTAGATTTGAAATGCTGTTTATAGCAGATTGGCTCTGTAATTAAATAAATTCTTGTGAGGGCAAGGAACAGGCTAAAAACTACAATCACAGAAGACACAAGGTAAAGAAACACAAGAATCCAGGTCTTGCTCACTGACTCCAGAAGTGAATACAAGAAGACACTGCCTAGTAACTTCAGCATGTCTTCCTTCTTACCAGTACTGATGCCTATGGCTCTAAAGTTAAGTCAAAAAGTGATTGTGGATGTCTGCAAGTGATCGTAATTGTACAACATGATATTACTTGTATTCTTAGGATAAGAGTCAGAAACATAGTTTTTCTACAGTCATTGGTTTTGTTGGAATAAAAATTGCTCAGTCAAAATTTTATTTTTATGGTCTATGAGCTGTAAAGGCCATTTAAGGTCCACTCTTCATACTGTATTAGGTAAACATTTAAGAGGTAAATACTTTTATCCAAGTTTGCTGCAAGCAAAGAAATAGACCATGAAAACTCAAGAGAATGGACTTGGTGTTTTCATGCTATTATTTTTACTGAGCTAAAGCTTCAGTACCAGAGGTGTTCAGAGCCTCATATTTAACGTGCAAGCTTCAAAACATCACCAAAAGAAAATTGCATTGACACAGCTATAAAAGAAAAGTATTATATAGTCTACGGATTGCATGTTTTGTCATTGTGGTACCAAAATATTTCTGTTCTATTTTTCATGTCAGGGAGAACTGGGAACCATAATGGCTGAGGCCTAACCACAGCTCTGCCTCTGTTTTCCCATCTCACTGTACCCAACTTTATTGGATAAAACTTCCATAAGTTGTCGCAGTGTTTTCACTAAGGATAATCAAATCATAATAAACATTTTATATGTTTGTCTGACTGTGAAGAGACAGTCCCAAACACCTTAACGCCAGGAAATGAGGACTGTGTGCTTTTGACAGTTTATTATTGCAATGGAAGGAAGTGATGTGAATAACCTGTGGGATGTCCATGCATGGATTGCATGTGGATTATAATATTAGAAATAGATAATAGGGAACATTCATTGTTATGTATGAAAATTTAAGCACTTCTACCTATGGAGGAACTAGAAGTAAACTGGCTGATTTCTCTAATTCAAACACTACAAGAGCGTAGGGTTTTTGTAGCGAAGATTTGCTGTTAAAAAAACTACTGAATTCTCATCTTACACCATCAAGAATACTTCCTGTGAAACCCTCTCACTGTCTCACTGTTCAGAGAGGAACAGGAAATATGGTATGGAAGAGGAGAAAGACGGAGCTTGGGAATGGTAAGAAATGGTTAAATATTATGCTGAAAAGAGTGTTTGTCCCTTAAATTCTTCTGAGACTAAAGGAACTTCATGTTAGACCGACACTGGAAACACTCTTCTCATCTAGAACACATCAACACATTTCTCCTGCTTACTTATATTTAGACATCCAGAGGGAAATACTTGACTAGCAGCTCATAGTACATATTGTCCTCCCATAATTGTATGGCCAAACTGCTTGAAAACACATTCCCTTCACCCTGGATTCATTACTTGTTTTCTGTGGGAGTGCATTTTTTAATTTTAAGTTTAATTCATAAGTTAATGTTCTTTGTAAATTGGTTTGTTCTCTGTACTTCTTTTTGTTACCCACGTTTGATTCATCCCTGTTTTTTCCCCAGTAACAGTTCTGTAATTGGTTCTGTACCCTCCCTAAGTTTTCCCCCCCAAAGACAGTTATCTGTCCATCACTTCATAGACAGCCACCTGTTGCTGTCTATCATTTTTGGGGTCACTCCCCACTTCTGGAAGATTCTGAGAGAAGCATCGAGTGATTGGACAGAATCCTGATTGTCACCTTCTAATGTTCATTGTATGGTTGTTTTGTATGTTTGTTTATGAGACTATCCACCACCCTGTAAAACCTTATTGGTTCCCTTTCTGTGTAACACCCCCAGTTATAAGTTCTCACCCGAGAGTTAACCGGGGTCTTCGGCACGCTGACTCTCGAGGTGAGGACCCCACGCCGGGGTTCCAATAAACTCGTGTGACCCGGCGTCTCCGGAGCCCCCCCTTTTTACGATCCTCCAGCCAATCGCCACGCAGGAGCAGCTTGAGCGAAAAAGAACTCACTGAAAGAAAGCCCTGTTGCCTGTGCCGAGGCTAGCTGGCTTGAAAAACAGGCACGGCGACAGTTTTCTTTTCTGAAGAGCAACTTATTCTCAGACCCAAAGGTGTTTCACCACCCTCCTATCTCTTTGGTCTCTGTACCCTGGAGCTTGTTGGTAAGAAACTGTCAAAGGAAGTAGGAGATGAAATTTTGGGTTCTTTGAAACAAAAAGGGAGATGAAGCCAAAGCTCCTGCTTTTGTTTTGGCAAGTACCTCTTACTTAGTTCTCTTTCTAAAAGCTGGATGATTCCACTATCAGTGGCTGCATTTTGCTGTTAAAGAAGACACCCATAGTTAACGTGCAGAAATTAACGGAGGTGTGTAGGCCCACACAGCTTTTGGAGTTACCAAAAGCTGAGAAAGTCCTACAAGCATATTTTCAGGGTGAAATATGGGAAATATTCAGGATCATAATGTGGCCCCTTGGTAGACTGCTGGTACTTAAGAGAAATACTGTTATTCTGAATCCATATTCTGAGAGTAGTTTTAGACAAGTTAATTATACCCATTTCTGCTTTTTCTCTCACAATAGCCTGTCCTCTTAACACCTGAATGCCCCTAACTGTAAAGTAAGAATGTATTGTTCCCATCAGGCTCACAGGACTGTGGGACTTCTTAATAATTAACTGGAAGAAGAACATGAAAATTCTCACAATTTTTTCCATTCAAAATGTCTCCATTTCAGCTTCCACTGCCACGATGCTTTAGCTACTTCCATGGCCTTTTAATGCAAATATGATAAAGCAGCAATCAGAAAGTGAACTTCATGGGGTGCATGAGAAAATGAACATTAAAAGACTGAAAGTTTTGCTTTTGATGTTTAAATGATTTGTGGTGGCAACCTCAGCTGTGCTTTAATGACTATTTTGCCCAATTAATTTTCTTAGATATTTTTGGTGTGCTTTAAAAATGCATGCTCAATTTTTGTTGTTTCCTTTTTCTTTTCTTTCTGAAATCCCTGTTGTGTTTTCTACACAGGGAACTGCAGAAGTGTTGCTGCAGTAAATTCTTTTTGTTTTGCCTTGTACAAATCGTAAAAGTGTATATTATCTTCATTTTTCTTCCTTCTTTCCATTTAAATATGTACAAGATTTTTTTCAGAGGATGAATAGGGAACACAAATATATATAATGATGTTTTGTTTAACTGATGAGCAATTGTCATGTCCTTACATTAGACAGGGTTAAGAACTAAGAAAACTGATAAACAAACAGACAATCTAGGCAATATTTAAACCACAGGATCTTGATTCTCAGTTCCTTCTTTCTTGCACTATACACAGTAATGGACTCTGAAGGGGTCAAGGACCTTATTATCTCCAAAAAATTTGATGCTACCTGAACTACTCCTTGCAAATAAAAAGGCATTTTTTTAGGAGACTGTGCACACTATTTCCATGGATTTTATGGACTTCATAAACCCAGGAAATAAATATCTTCATAGCTCAATATGGTCTTCACATCGTCTCTGAGACCCCTTCGCACTGTCTTACTCCACCTGGTATTTTTAATGGATTCCTCAGTACTAGGGATAAAAGTTTTTCTTTTAGTCTCTGTAAAAGTCTAGAATATTCAGGGAAAAAGAAATAGGAAAAATCCCTGTAGGGACTTTCAGGCTTGACTTATGGAGTCAGTAGATTAAAATAACCAAATCAAATACATAGGGCCTGGGGGAGCGCTGGGTAACCCTCTGAAAACATCCAAAATGTTGTAAAATATGTGGTGTGAGAGAAATTACAAGTCACAAAAAGAATAACAAGTGATAGAATGAGACTAAGAAACAGAATATTACCACTTGATAAAGTCTATTTATCCTGTGCAGAAATCTTCTGAAAGGAACTATTCTGACTCGTTTATAGATGGACTAAACTACGTTAATAAACAAGCTGTAAATCTCTTGATTTCCTGAGTTAGAAGGACAAATGGTAAGATCTCCTAGTGAAACAGGTATTTTACCTCTCCAGTGCCTATGATTCTATCACACATGGTTCCTTTCAATTATCAAAGCGTCACGTGCTCATTTCAGCAACATGACTCCCATTAATGTCAAAGGGAGACTTGAGATTAAAAACCCCAGGTGTCACTTTAAAAATGCAGGAATTAAAATGATGTATCATTTCTCCACTAGAGAAACCAATTCCCCAAATATGAGACCCCCTTGCATTTTTCTTCTACAGAAATACCCTGTTTATCCTCAGCACCCACAAATAAATACCAAATCCAGATGGCAATTAACCAAGAGCTTCTGAAGGTGAAAAAAAGAAAAGCAGAGACTTTTTTTAGCCATTAAAGAAATTAAAGACTTTGCTTTTCCAGGGAGAGCGTGATTTAAGGGCTAATCAGCACCATGGTCCTACACATTATCTAAGAAATTGAAAATTACTGGCTACTAAACCCAGCTCTCAGAAACTCCAGGGGGATTCTCTGCAAGGCCTCTGATAACTTTTCAGTCTAGGCTTGAATGTTGTTCTCATCTTAATTAGAAATTCATCGTGTGTGTGTGTTTGTATATGTGTTTGCATTTGTGTATATGTTTATTGCTGTATGTGCACATACTTACACACATATTTTGTCTCCATATGGATGCACACACATTACAGAATATATAACTCTTCACTCTAATTGCCTGCTTTTTTCCCCTGTCATGTTTAGCAGATTATGCTCGCTATGCTCTATTTTCGTTTCCCTGTGTTGGCAAAGACTTACAAATGCCCTATTTGCTTTCTTTTATCTCATTACATTATTCAGGGGTTTTCTGTACACATACACGCAGAAATATCAGCAGATAACTTACTTTCAAAGAGCTTTAAGAAAAGCAAACAAATTTGTTAAAGAAAGAAGTTTAAGGCTGACTCAAAGCATAAGCAAAGTAGTTGCTCAGGGCAAAAGACTACAAGTTACTAAATGACTACAGTCCCATGGTTTTGCTAACACCAGAAATCACCAGAATCTTCACACCTACAGCTGTTAACAATGAAAGTTAAGTGGGCAGCTAGCATAGAAGGAGTATTTGAAGAGTAGTGAAGTCCCAGGACTGGTCATCATCAGCTTGCTGCTGCCTGCCTGAGTTCTGAATAATCCCCTGGAAATGCCCCATTCTCTCCTGTGAATACCGGGGCAAATGTGAAGTGTATATTTCTTTCTCAAATAGATCAATATCAACAGGAATTCTAGGAAAAAGGTGGGGCTGCTGCTGAGTGGAATGGGGACCTTTGGAGCGGAGCCAGAGATGCTGAACATCTTCCTTGACTTCATCTTTGCTGCCCAGGCAGCTCTCATGGAACTGTGGTGGTCAAACACTGGAAAATGTTTGCAAAGGTCCTGTGGGATCTCCCTCCTTTAATGGCATTCAAAGTTTGTGCAAATAGGGTCCTGAACAGCTTAACCCTCTCTAGTGAGAGGAAAGATGATTCCCAGCAATCTCTACAGTCTAAAGTACTCCATGATTCTTTGATTTGCTAGAAATGGGAGAAAATAAATGTTTATGGACCTGCAAGCAGATGGAGCTGAAAATAAACAGAGAAATTGTCAGCTTCAATGTGCCCAGCATTGTTTTCTGGTGCTGAGGCCAACTGGCACAGAAAAGGCTATGTCCATATTATTAAATGGTTTTCACACTCAAAATAAAGAGGATGTGTGTAAACTGGTCCCTGGCTTATGCTAAGCACAACACATAATGAAAATTGGGAAATCTCAAGTCAGATGGTTCAAAAGGGTGTTGGGGACCACAGTTACAATTTTGCTTCACAAACAACTGACTTCTGGAATTCAGAAATATTCCCCATAACTATTTTATTTATTAGAACTGGTGTAGCCGTGACACCACAGATTTTTTTTTTTCCCCAGAGTAAACAGGATAAATATTTATATTCCTGAAAACTGTTGCAGATAAGGTATCTGGAATGTTCATCTTTCTACCATTATTTTTGTTAATTTTCCTGTTTTATTTTGGCTTTTATTTTTAAAAAAGCCTTCCTAGAAAATGTTAAATTCATTTTATTTATTTTTCACACTGAAAATTATGACCCATGGCTGTGTGGCAATCCATGTGTGCTCTTAAAGACACAGGTAAAATCATATTTTTATGTAGCCTTGTTGTAGATTATTAGTGCAAATTCTGGATATGGACGAGGGTGATTCTGGGAAAAAAAAAACACAAAAAAACCAAAAAACAAACCAAAAAAAGACTCTATGTAAGGAATGAAAGAGAAGGAGGGGATTTTGAAACTAAGCAAAGAATTATATTTTTTTGCAAATACTTCGTATTGAGAGAGGTTCACTTTAAAACAGTTGCAGTGTTTGTTTTGTTTTGTTTTTTTTTTTCCTTCACACACTCAAAGGGTAATTTCTTAGTTCCTTGCAGTACTTTCCCCCCATTATTAGTTTTGGATTTTCTTTTAATTTTGTTTTTCGATATTGTTTGTTTGTTTGGATATTTTTTCTTTCAAATGAATAATTTTTGGGGGCTCTGGGAGTGGTTTTATTTAGTTTGTTTGTTTGCTTTCAGCTCGCCAAATCTCAAACAGAAATATGTTTATGTCTGGTTAATGTGTTCTTGGCTTTTATGTTCTTACTTTATGTTCTTTCAATGTAGCCTTGAAGATCAGATTAAAGGCAGGAAAATTTGAGCAACTGCTGGGAAATAAGTGGAAAATTATGAAAAAATTAAAATTTGCTCAACCTCCATTTTAGTTGTTTCTCTCCCTTCTGGCACAGTGTTATTTTATTCACCTCTTATTTTAAAAAACAACATTTATAAGCACAGTGTTCATAAGAAAATTGGCACAATCAGCTTTTTTGATATCAGGCAGAAATTTACAAAGAATTCTTAGCCAAATGCAAGGTACTATTTTAATTAAAATCAGTGATGGGAAAAAATGTGACACTGACAATTCAGATTGTGAATTTGGTTCATCCACAAGATGTTTCTTTCTCATCCTCTGCCTCAGCAATTTACTTCAGTGAAGGACAAGTTCAGACTACTCAACTCTTCTCCAGAGGGACCTACCTGTTCTGGCCTGGACTGAAGTTCACTTAAGATCTTTTTTGTCTGCCAGAAAGGCATCATTGCTATTGATCTGTGCTGGATTTCAACAAGTGACCTCGGGGTGACTGCCTGTGCAAGCTCTCACTCGAGAGAGCCTTACTTTCAACAAGCGGGTTTTTTCATATTGATATTAAAGCAGGTTACTTCATGAATGAACAGAGCATGAAATAAAGAATTATCGTAAAGAAAAAAAAGAAAAAGAGCAAGTTTTTGTTGTTTGGCTGTTTTTTGGCTTTTTTTTTCAAAAGCAGAGATATGGAAACCACTGAATGTCTACAAAGCAGATGAGTGATCACAAGCAAAAGACCTAAAAGAAAAGCAGCAATCATTTGTTCCTTCATTGTGCACAAGCCCATCATAGTATGGGGAAAAGACCTATTGTTATAAAATGGAAGTGGATTTAAGATTAAGATTTGTTTTAATATTCTGTTGATATTAGGAGTGATTTTTGTATGACTCATTTTAAGTTTAGATTTTGTTAATTATAAGTTGAATTTAAGATCAAGATTTATAAAATTTAAGTGATAGTAGATTTATATCTTACAAATTTAAAGTTTTATTGTGTGTAGGTTTTAAATGTAAGTTTTATTAAAATAAGTCAATCTAATTTGCAAAGTTTAGTTGTTTTTTCTTAGAAATAAGACAGCTTTGACGGAAACAGCTGTGATGAAACACTGAGAAGTGTCACTTGTTTGTGAATGGAAGAGAAGAAAATTTTTACATCGTGATTGTTATAGGTTGTAAGCTATTTTGTAGGATTTTTGTGTTTTGTTTTAAGATAATAAGTAAGTTAAGTAAGTTAAGACAGTAAGTTTTAAGTAATAAGTACTGTGGATTTGTTAATTTTCTTTATTTATAGCTGACTTCTTATATGATTTAGCACTTCTTTTCTAATTATCCAAAAGACATGTATCACTTCAGGATTCTTCTTTATGCTCTTTAGTTGCTTAAGTATTTTGTAATTACTATTGTTAAGAGCTTTGTTTTAAAAATTTATTAAAGGATATCACTCTAGATGAAGCCGGGGTCCTGGTCACACCTTGACTTTAACTACAGATGAGGTTTTCATCAACAAACCCAGATGTTTTGTGCACCAAAAAATTAGATACAAGTCACTTTGAATTGATGATTTGACCTTATAAATATGACAGCTGAACAGACTTTTGGAGTGAACTTGGGAACCTTGCTTAAGAAGGGATACCCAGGTCTTCACTGGAAAATGAATTTTTCAGCTGTTGCAGGATCTGGGACGAGACAGCATTTTGGTAACTGGCAATCATTCAAATTTACATGTGTTGTTGTTGACAGTTGTTAACTGTTCGTCATTTGAAGCATTTTTAGTTGTTGCATTTGACATTTTTCCTGATAGATTTCAGATTTTAACAAGAATTGTGCATTTTTCAATCAAAGTACACTTTTTCTACTAACCTTTGGCAAAGAGCTTGCTTGTGTTTCTGCAGATACAGAACACAAATGAATTCCTGCAATGAAGGTGGAAATCATGTCAAGCACAGAAGCTCTGATGGCTCCAAAAGTGGAGAAGAAATCACACAGATGTGAACCAGTGTCAAGACTGCAACCATCTTTTCATTCTGCATGCAAGGACTTTTGGGCTTGGGTTTTCTTTTTCTTTCTGTGTTGTATGAATTTGTCAGATCATGCAGAATCGATTCATGGGAGCATAGAGCAGTTGTGAGAGGGTGTGGACAAACTTGGTGAAGAAACTGGACCACGGATGAATAGCATGTTCTATTTCTTTGACCTTTCACCATTGTGGAAGGAAATTTTGAAAAAAATTGTATGTATTTTATTGGAACTTGTAATTCTTCTCATGATCGAACTGTGTTTGCTTCAATGCATGCGGCGAGCCATGAACAGAGCTGCCAAAGAGGCGTTTTTGGTGAAAACAGAAGGGAGAGATGTCGGAGTCAGGGCCTCCCTTTGGTTGCCCTGGAAGGTCAGGCACCTTGGCAGGGACACCCTGGGACCCAAGGAAGGGAGTCTGAATCCTGTAGAGGGGGGTCTGTCCAGGGGGGTTGTAGTAGACCCTGGCACATAGCCCAGGAAGACACAGGCTTTGATTTTAGTCTGTGGAAAAAAGCTTCTAAAATTGAGAGAAGAATTACAAGTCACAAAGGTGTGAAAACAGTAGTGTAGTTAATCACTGCGTGGAAAATTTTGTAGCTTTGGGATTCTTAGAATGGAGGTGAATGGGGAACAAGATGGAGGATTTAGGGTGGTACCCTGGGTTCTTCTTGCTCTCCCTTGGCCTCCATCTTCTGATGTGATGATGGCACAAAGTAGTTCAAGGAGATTAGGTCAAAGTAGAAATGACCCTTTTAGTATAGGTAATAAGCATTGGCACGTAATTGTGAACAGACATGTAATTATGTGTATATGAAGGTAGCGACCTCCCATCACAAGGGGAGTCGCTCTGTGTCTGAGCTGCTGTGAACATCTTGGCTGGTCACAAAGAAATTTGTAAGATAAGAAATAGTAAACACACGGGAAACTCAGAAAAAACAAGACCTTGAAGACTCCATTTCATTCCCATATCTGGCTCAGAGCCTTCAGAGGGCAAAAAAGACTCCCTCAAACCACCACCAGAACCACCACCTGATTCTCGGGAGAGAAAACCAAACCCGAGAATACCCACTTTCACTTAAATTACACTCATATAAGAAAGATATTGCTCCAAAAGATCCAAGAGAATTTGTTTTGATCCACATCCCATGTAACAATCTGTAGATGTTTCTTTCGTGGTGGGATGCTATTGCCAGCTAGCAGTGAACCCCCAGACCACAGAAACAGTTTGTGTGGGTCCTTCAGCTCAGCAGGCTGTGTGTGGTTCAGGCTTGGAAGAAGGAATCGTGCTCTCTCTTTTTAGCGAAGGTGTTTATCCAGTGCAGCCATGTGGAAGAGGCTTTGCCAGAGCCCCTTCTCAGCGTGGGGGAAGCATGGAGAGAGAGTGGAGAGAGAGAGAGAGAGAGTGGGCATTGTGTGTCCCTTTTCCCCGCACAGGGGCTGGGCGGGGAAACACTGAGCCAATAGGGAAGGGAAGGGGGAGGGGTTACATCAGGAGGAACCACAGGGGTAGGAATGGGGGGGTGGAAGGAACATACCAAGTACAGACCAATAACAAAAATACAATACAAATTCAAAAACCTGAAACTCGCGTCGCTACAACAACCAGAGTTTTGCATGTAGATTGCTAAGTTAACAGAAATTGACTGGAAAATCTTCGTGCATAAGCGCAGCCTTCCTCAATGATGACCCATAGATGCTAAAACATATAGAATACTAAACATAAAAGGGATTTTCTAAGTACACCACACACACACTGCAGCTGAATCAATTCACTAATCCACAGAGAACAAATTCAGTCAGAAAAATAAAAGAAAGAAAGGGAAGAAATCCCAGACATCCTATTACTAAAGCTATTAATGTGGGAAAACAGTAAGTTCACTCTTTGACATTCTTCATTTGGAAATGGGAAAGGTTTATTTTTTCCCGGAAATACAGAGTTGAGAAAGATACATTCATTACACTGTTGAAGGAAAAATCATTCAGCAGAAAATATTGGTAGAATAGTTGGAGAACAAAGAAAGTAGATTTTTTTTCTCTTAATGAGCAGATTGTTTCATTTTATCCTTTTCTTAAAGGCATAAAAGGAACAATACAAATCCCTACAACCAAAAAATCAGAACAAGACAAACTGAGAAATTAAAATTTCACACAAAATATTTTCCCGTATCAGACATTGACAACATTATACAGGCTCTAGACAGGCAACCTGGGATAAGTTCATAACCTCCCCGTCAGAAATTTGAACAGGCACTAAAATAAGGGAACATTAAAGTGCCATAACAATGACTCTATGAAAGGAATTGCACGGGTACAAATAGTCATAACCCCATCTCGTTGGGAATGACAGTTTCTCTCTTTCAGAAATAGAAGACATATTGCTGAAGTAACACCTAGGTATTCCTACCAACAGAAATAACATTGGAAGGGAAATGAGTCTTGAGAATAGGTGGTAAGTTATCCACGATCTGACACTTACAGTTCTCAAGCAAACAGCATGCATTTCCTTCACCTGCTCTGGACATGCTTTATGAGGGCAAAAGCAACTGCCTGCCCAGTCCTTCTTTTTCTTCTGTCCATCCACAATCTGCACTGAATATGTGATGGTTGAATTTACATGCTGGATTTCTTTGTGGAATTTTACATGTCTGTGCAAAAAAGACTATTATTTTGTCTCCAAGATAATACAATATCTTTAAGATAAAGCAATATTGTACATAAAAGCCTGCAGCTCCTTCACAGAACCATAGTAAATGTTTGATATTGCGTATATTTACAATGTTGGATGGCAGTAAATCATATCATACTGAACACAGAAGGTTTCTTTGGTGTCTTTTTATATAAAATGCCCATCTAGACTAAATCTTGTCTCCTATTTTTTCAACAAATATGAAAAATTGCTGTGCTGGATGGTAAGCCAAAAATACTTTCAGTAGTAGTTATCAGCACTAATAATAATCAAGAAGGTACTCACTTTCCATTAGTGAACACATCTCTTGATTATTCCAGGGCTTGGCAAAAGAAACAACTCTTCAGATGAAAACAACAAATATCCAGGCTTCAGAAGATCACGGAAGGACACATTTGCTTTAAGAAAGTAATGATTCAGTCTCACGTTTGAGTTCCTTGATGGATGCTAGACAAATGTTCTTAAAATTCATACCTGCAAAAAGTGAAATGAATGAATGAATTAATTAATTAATTAATTAAATGTACTAAATTAACTCCACAGGGTGGGAAATAAAAGAGTCTTCTGAAGGAACAATGTATTATGGTAAACAGTCTATCATTCCTGCATCCAAATTAATAAACCCAAGTTTAAGGTCAAGGGTTTGGCCCTAATCTCCATAACTCACCACAGAATTGGTCTGAACTAATACAGATACTGTTTTCAGCTCTGTACATGTAACATAATAAAATCTGGGGAGATGGAGACATCCAGGCTAGACAAGAGTTTGACACCAAAGGGCCTTGACAGTTTCCAAAGGGATCTGAAAAAAACATGAAATTTCTTTCTCTTGGGACACAAAAAGAAAGTGTTTTCTAAGTTCAAATTTCACTCTACCCTACCCAAAGATACAAAACCAGACAAACCAGACACTAACACAGCTGCCATGCTTTGTTTTACCAACACAAATGATTCACTTTTTTTTTGTTTTGTTTTTTTTTTTGTTTTGTTTTTGGTTTTGGTTTTGGTTTTGGTTTTGGTTTTGGTTTTTTTTGTTTGTTTTTGTTTTTGTCTGGGCCTCCATTTCCTTGTCTGCACAGATATTTTTGCAAGATTACCACCGGCTGTGTTGGGAAACAGACACAAAAGGACAGGAATGCAGCTAAGAATTTTATTTCCATCATTCCTTCATTTCAAGGCTTGTTTTGTTGGATGAAAATATTACAGATGACAAAGGAACTAAGAATCTCTAAACAAGTAATCTCTAAAGATGGAAGCACAATGAAGGAGCAGGGAGAAATCAAAGGCTGTCATATAAGTCAGGTAATGAGAATAATTCAAGGTTATTATTTCTGCTGCTTCTCTAAAAACTTCCACCAAATATTAGAGTGATTATTTATAATTTTCAATATATTGATGGTATAGGTAAAATCAAAGTCTTTTTGTGCTGAGTACTTTTGAGCAAATAAGTCAGATTTATCTCTCTCAGTTTAGGAAGTTTGAAGTCATCTGATCTATTTTAACAAGCCATTTTAGGATGAAATGAGCACCCCTGAGGAACAAGCAAAAGTGCTTATATCTCTCCTTTACTTATAAAAGGAGTTTAGAATGACTAGTTCATACTGAAATATCTAACTTAGGAGTCTTAACCTAAGTGAGATGAATCCTTTCTATTCTTTCCAACTAAGTTTATCACCCTGAAAAATAGTCACCTCATCTAAGATGGTTGCCTAGACTCTCTCCACAGAAAATGGAGAAAAATAAATACCTCTTCAGGGAAATTCTTTCCACATTACTTGGACATCTTTCTTTCGAGAGGAGAGTAGCTCTCCTCCAGAAGGCAAGCTAGCTGGCCAAGGGCCTTCTCTCACTTGCAGGTGAAGAGAGTGACGCAGATCGGTGCCTTGCTGATAACATAGTGTCTTTTGAAAAGATGTTATATTTTTATATATAAAATAACAAAGTCAAGGATGTTTACTGTTGCCTCACTTGAGGATGGATTTCACTCTAATGGCTGGTTATAAGACAGATAGGGAACCATAAAGTAAGAGTGAAAGAACAATAAAAGTGAGTGAGAGAGAAAATATAAAAAATAACTTCTGCAAGCCCTGTGAGAAATAAACACATTTACAACTGCTTTATGCACAGTTAAATTGAGATACCAATAAGTTTAGTTTCAAATAGTAAGCCAGAGCAAAAGATACAATATCAGGGAAACACTTCCCAGAAACTGGGAAACAACTGCATGTTGGCTATGGAGAGAACTCTATCTTGTAAGAGATACAGGCCACAGGAATCAGTACTAGAAAATGTCTGAATGTGAAAATAGTCAGGGAAAGAAATATCGTCCACAATAAGATTCCTGACTGATTGAAATCACCAAATGGATTCTCAGTTTAACTATCCAAATAAGCATGAATTCTAGTCCCTAACCGGATCTAGCTTTAATTTAATTCACTTTAGTATATATATATATACTTACTTCAAGTAGTTGAGAATTGGACTATATTCCTTTTTTTTTTTTTTTTTAATTTCCCCCTATTTCCCCTTCTTCAAATCATTCTAGCAAGCTGCTCAATAAAATCCAAACAAAATAGCTGTTGCTTCATTCTCATGGTGAGACATGTAGGGCTTTTTGGAGTTAAAAACTGAACTACTTGGGTAAATATGGTACTGCCTTTGCTTTTGCTAGAGCATGAAAGAGAGAGGTGTGCTGCATTTTCCCCACAGAAGTATATATGTGTTAGCTGAGTCTTTTTTTTTCCTTTTTTTTTAATAATTCAAACAAACTATGGTATGAGAGAAAGGCATGACTTGAAGCCAGCAAGACTCACCCCATAGGAGTTTTAGATACCGCACTATGGGTGAAAAACCTGGTGGATGACAGTCACCCATAGGAATTATGTATCCATCATCTACACACATGCTTGTGAGTACACACACAATGCCAGGCACCAACAAGGAGGAGGCATGGCTGTGTTGCAGTTCATCTTCTCAGATTTAAAAAAAAAACCAACAAAAAACCACCACTTGAAACAGTTTTATTTTTGTGTCTTCCACACTGTTTCCATAAATTTGCTGAAATGAATGATGCTGTAATACTGTAAAGTAACTCATATTCCTACCATTCAATTTTGGTAATCATATGATAAATCTCCTGGAAAATATAGCTATGTTCCAAAAAGTGATATTGGCTTAAAAAACCTCGAATATTTTCTCTCTCTCTTTTTTTTTTTTTAATTTCTTTACTAGGTGAGTATATGTTTAAGCGTGTGGAATCTTTTACTCCTGTGTTTTTTGCTGTGTTTTGTGGGATTTGAATTTTAATGCTTGTTTATTATGAACACAGAATATTTATCTGTACTTTGATGCTTCAGTCAATAAATAGAACTGATGGATTTTGGTTGTCTTTTTTCTAACTAATGTAATCACTTTACCCCAAGAGCTGGATCTCACAATTATGAACAAACAGGGAAAAATACCCCAAACCCAATACCCTCCAAGTACCGAAAACTTGGAATAAAATGCAGATATTTGGAAACAGGTTCTCAGGAAAGTCAGTGCAATGTTTGTCTAGAGGAGAAGGTGAGGTCAGCTCTGTAGACTTCTTGGGACAGATCTCCCATCAAAGTAAATTATAGCTCCACCAAAGTCAACATACACCAAATAAATATTCCTTCTTTATTTTTGCATTATTTATCTTTGTATTGCAGTGCAAAACAGCAGGAGTCACCTTATAGAGACTATTGTGTATTTGCAGCTCAATGCCAAGTGCCTTTGGAAGTCTGAAAGGACACCCTACTACCACAGGTCATTTGTGCTTCTTTCTGTATCAGCAATAAATTCCAACACACAATTTTCTGTTGTGCACACAAATAATCATAAAAAAAAAGGAAAGAGCAATTTTGCTTTCTCTGCTGCATAAGGTAATATTCCTAAGATCAAGGACTCTAGAGGGAGTTGGAAAAAGAAAGGGAGGGTCTTCTAAGTCTTCACAAGACTGACTGCTGTACTAGGACATAGAGCAGATGTATGTCCAGATAAAGCTGAACACTTTCTTGGAGTTATTTCCAATGTAAGTAGCTATATGTTTAGGGTCATTTTCACCTAATGTTTTTACTTTCCTTTTTCCTTACCTCTAATAGAGCCAGGTTTGTTTTACTTAGCCATTAACAGGGTATTACAGATTCAAGAACATCACACCTTCTCCTTCTTTGTTATTCTTATCCCTCCTTCATATTTCCATTTTATCCTCTTCAGCCTCCAATTTCTTTTTCTTTTCTCTTTCTTCCCTTCCCCCTTTCTTCTTCATTTTTTCTTTTCAAATTAATTTGCCCTTCCCCTCTAAAGCTGGATTTTTAAAATAATTACTGGATTGCAACACTTATATTACAGCAAGTTGTCCTTGAATATTCTATACTGTTCTTAAACTTTTACATCACACTCTGGCTTTCCAAAAGCAGCTTGCTGAAAAAGGAAAGGTTTTAAAATAGGCTACACATTCACAAGGAATCAACATGTACTATATTGGTACTTCCTTCTTTTTTATATCAAAGTAAAAATAAAGGCAAGTAGATTTGTTGTTAAGTAGTTCTCTACTTTTTTTTAAGATCTGCTGTGAAAAATTAAGAAAAGTTGGAGGCTAAACCTTGGGATACAGGTTGGTTCCGCAAATATCTCAACTTTTGTCAACAGAGAATGGATTATATGTGTGATTAAGAACATGCACAGGCAAGTTGATTAGTCTTTCATGGCTTTTTTTAGCAACATTACTTTGAGTAGCCTAAAAACTTGTATAAAGAACAGACTTTGTTCCTGCCATGAAAAGAGAGTAAGGGAATTACTTAAGGCCCTCTGAACATTGAACATAGCCTAAGCAGATTAAAAGATGAGATAATAAACCTGTTTAAACCTCTGTAAGTAGAAATGGAAGATACTGAATAAAATGAAGCAGTATTTCATAAAATATTGCAAAATCAAATAGATTGCATTTGGTTTACACAGTGTTACAGATACAGAAATATCTTAATGATTAAAGTCTCAGACAATTTTTCCATACTGTCCAAGGGACATCTGAATTTTGAGGGCATAAACCTCAAATGTGACCTAAGTATTATTAGTGACCTAATCATCCTTTTAGTCTAGTTATAAATTAAAAGCAAACTTGGACCCAAAACTGTTCTCCCACTTTTAAGATGGTAAGAAAATTTCCCAATGAGTGCACTTGGTGATTTCAGAATAGCTTTAAGAGTATTTAAAATTTTGAAACACTGAGTTTAATGAGTATTATTTTATTGGCCTCTATTTGACAGATTTGGCAAAGATATTGATCTCTGAAAAATATTGATCTCATCTCTAAACCTCTGGGTTTTTATCTACAGGTACATCCACTAACATTTGCAAATCAAAGTGTAAGCAAAGAAGGGAAGATAGCAGCTTTAAAAGGGACTGAAGAGAGAAACACCAAATTTTACTTCATAAACTTGCAGGGTACTTGTTATCTTTTATTTATAAAGACCTATTTCAATTCTATCATTAAAATCAAGGATCTGAGTTTTTCTTGATTTCCTCCCAGCTATATTAGCCCTGAAGAGAGACTGCCTTCAAAGTGATCATATCATGGTGTATGGTGACCTGAAAGTTATTTGTGGTGGAGAAAACCTGTACTTGTGCATCACTGTCTCTTTCTTCTGGTTTCTACACCTTCAATCTACATTTTACTCAATTCACCTCAAGTGAAAAAAAATAGTCCTGCCCTTCTTAAAACTGATGCGAGACATATGACAAAATAGTCCTTTTAAATGAAAAACAGGTCTTGTTCACTTATAAAAAAAAAAAAATAGTGAAGACTTCCAATGATCTTTTAAACAATTTTTTTGTTTAAATATACATGTAAATTCATCAATATAATAAACCATAGGTCCAGCAGTCAGACTTTCCCTTCCTGCTGTCGCCAGATTAAGGAGACTTTTTAAGGGATGAAATGTAGATCCAAGTGTCAGAAAATGTATATTATAATATCATTCTTCGGTGTACATTCCACATGTAATCATTTCTAGTTATATGAGCATGCTGCTCCTATTTTGACCACAGAACAAACATCAAGCAGTGACACTCATGTTACTCGACCCCCAAGACTGGAATTCTGCATTGCTGTGAGACCCAATGTTTTGTGATAGGATTCTTTTTACAGAATTGCAGAATCGCAGAATGGCCTGGTTTGGAGGGGATCTTACGAAACATCTCTAGACGAGGCTGCTCAGGGTTCTATCCTTGAGCACTTCCAGGGATAGGGCATCCACACCTTCTCTGGACAACTTGTGCCTCACCACCCTCACAGTAAAGAACTTTTTCCCAATATTCAATCTAAACTGGCTCTTTTTCAGCTTATAGCAATTCTCCCTTGTTCTGTCATTCCAGTCTCTTGTAAATAATCTCTCTCCATCTTTCCTGTAGGCTCTATTCAGGTACTGGGAGGAGCTGTCTGTGAATCTGTGTCTCAAAGGATTGTTCACTAATTGCGGCTTTAAATAAAGCCTTCATGAATTTTTCAGAGCAGGAAAATCACTCATTCAGGTGTCCATGGCTAGACTATAGTTTCATTATTATTAACTCACTTTTTTTCTTTTTCTTTTTTTTTTTTCCCCAGATATCAACTGCCTTTCTGTCAAATTCTATTTAGATTTCCAAATTAGAATTTATATCTCAAATTTCTGGGGGAAAAAAGTTTCTGTCATCAAGAAAGTGTTGTTTGTCCCAGTTGTGTTTAAAAGTTTATTAAAAGGTATTGCTTTACCCTAAAAAAATTCACTAATTTACATCATGAGACTATCACTATTAGTGGAATATCACTCTCATTGCCTTATCTTCCTCGATATTACTGTTCCACATACTTCTTTTCACCCCATCTCCAGCATTCTTATATGTTCTTAATTATTTGCTTCCTTTTTCCAAAGGGTTTACAAAGTTAGGTCATCCCAGTTTACTTTATTGTTTTATATAGGCTAGATATATCTCCTTTTTAGCTTAGTTTTTAAGGGGTATTTTGTTTTGGATTTTTTTTTTTTTTTTGGCTGTTGTTTGGGGGTTTTTTTTCTTGTTGGCATTTCCTTTCCTTTCCCTTCCTTTCCTTTCCGTTTCCTTTCCTTTCCTTTCCTTTCCTTTCCTTTCCTTTCCTTTCCTTTCCTTCCCTTTCCTTTCCTT
>JANPWX010020150.1:3155390-3167517 GCA_024734555.1 Trochalopteron elliotii | reverse complement strand
CTATCCTACCATTAGGCTATTTAGGGGCTCCTCTCCTCTCCTCTCCTCTCCTCTCCTCTCCTCTCATCTAGGGATGAGAGAAAGTATATATATATTTCCTTGATACAAGAACATGTATCAAATAGAAGAGATTGGAGGATACCAAATAAAATAATAATAATAAAAAAAAGACCCACTTTTGTAAATTTTAAAGTGCCATAAATTCTGTCTTTTTGACAAAGTCATTTAGTCTTTATCAGACTGAATACTCCAAATGTTGAATTTGGAAATTATGACCATGAAAAATCATTAAAAGCCTTTACTGGATTCTTTCAGGTCACACTATTAACAGATTTGGGCCTGAGTTCCTCAAATATATACAGAAATGCACTTAGGAAATGACATTTTTTCCAGTTAAACACCTTCAATCACCACCAAGATTTATCATGCCCTACTATCATGTCTCTTGCTGCCATCAAGAAAGGAATGGGTAGAGAAAGAGATTTCATTATGGTTAGTTTATTTCCACAGGCAGGATGCTTCTGAGAACAGAAGAGAAAGTGTGCTCCATCTCAGTAGTGGCCTGATAAAATCCTTGTCATCTGCGGTTTTCCTTTCAGAACTTTTTCTTATTTCAGAACATTTAATCTAAATCATCATTCTTTGGGCAGTCCTGTGTGAATTGTAATCTCTTCTGATACCACTATCAGTGGAAATGGTGCTGTCAATATTAATGTCAATGCTGAGGTTGTAATTTCTTGACAGTAATGTTCCTCACTTGATATAACACTCTGCTCAACCTGGAGGAAACTCCTGCTTGGTGCACCCTCACTGAGAATCCTTTACTACCCAGACATATGCAGGTTGAGAAGGCACAGTCCTGTCGATGCCATATTTATTTGCTCTGGTAACAGCTCTTATGTTTATTTGGAAGAACAAGATACTCCCAAAAGTGTAAGAGGATAAAATTCACTGATACCAGGGGGGACGGGGGCGGGGGGGGCTTGGGAGGAGGAGAGAGGGATGGGATTGCTCTGTCATCAAATCTCCATTTTGAAATTATAGGCAAATGTGCACTTCAAGTTCAGTCTATAGAGTCATCTCTGTGTGTCTCATAAGTAACAGATAATTTCCCTACATTTTAAAGCCAATTAAAATACTTCCATAACAAAAGAAACAAACAAACACAAGTCTAAACACAAAAAATAACTGCCCTCAAAATTATGGCTCAAGAACACTGACCATGGACTATTTTCTTATCTTGAATATGTTGTTTTTTTTTTTTTCCTTGAAATGCAGGAACAAGAAATTCATATGTATATTTGCCAGTTTTATGTAAATTTTTTAATATAAATAGACTATGAAATCCCAGATATGGAACAGAGAGAGAAGCAAATGCAGAAAGGAGTTACTTAGAAGGTCAAGGAAATGGAGGAATTTTCTTAGCTCTCTAGAAACCTTGGTTTGTTGAGGCTCTCAAAATGAAAGGGACACAGAGGATTTGATTGCTATCTAAAATAACATCAGGGAAGTTTTAATGGTAACATGAGAGAGGGAATGGACCTATTATAGCTAACAGGCAATGTTTGTAAAAGACAAAACAGGTATAAAGTGCTGAAAATAAATTTAAACTAGAAAGCTGAAGAGCATTCTCACTTATCAGAGGAACTATGTTCTGTACAAATCTACCAACCAAAGACCTGGGAAGAAAAAATTCTTGTCTTTTTTCATATGGAAAGTGAAAAAGTTCATACTGCGTGATACTTGTCACAGCAGAGCATTTTTAGGACCCCACCTCTCTGCCCATTTTTGACATTACTTGAAAAATAAGAAAATGCACTGGTTTGTTTAATCATCTGTGTTTTGAAAATCGTATTTGCCATAGCAAGTAAATTGAATATACAGTTAAGTCGCACAACATTTCTTCAAAAGGTTTAGTGTTCCTGTGGGTGACATGGACTTCTGGCCTGCTACAAGAACAAATCAAATACAGATCTAAAGGCAAGAGATGTGATTGCAAAGACAGAATATATTCTGTAGCAGCTCCAATTCAGTGATTTGCACTGATTGGTTCTAATTTAGAAGTCTGGGGGATTTTTTTTTTTAAATCAGGCAAAATCAGAGTAAAACAAAAAAAAACATTATTTTTTACACTCTGCTGAGCAATAAATTTATTTAAGGAATATATAAGAAAATTATACAAATTATGAAACAGTCTACATAATAGCTAAAAAACAAACTTCTTTCCTCCTCTGAACTCACCCTTACTTCAACCAAATAACATCCCTATAGTAGCTGTACACAAATTCTAAAAAGACAGCTGTTAAATTCTGGAAATTTAACAGATCCCCAGACTGCCTTCATACCCCAGAAGTTCATTATTAGTTTAATAGCCTCCACTTTTGAGGGTCAAATTGGAGTCCCTACTTGAGCACTAGAGCAAACAACCTCACAGACAGATAACCTATATAGGAAGTGTCACTAGCTCTCAGCTTCAGGAAGAGCTGCTCTTGTGCACAGATCAGTAAATGTTGAAACACATCCTAACCTAAATTCTAAAATGGTGGCAAAATTTTCCAGGTGGGTTTATGGATTATGCATGTCTCCTTTGCATACAGATACCTCAAAGTAAAAAAACCAAAACCAAAACCAAAACCAACCCAAAACAAAACAAACAAACACACACACACACACACACACAAAAAAAAAAAAAAAAAAAAAAAAAAAAAAAAAACAAAAAAAACCAAAAACAAAAACAAAAAAAACCCACAGGCATCACGTAGAAAGCATTAACTATTAAGTAATGCATATCATAATCTTAATTGAGTTTGGATAAATACAGATACTCATTGACTTCCCCATTGCTCTAGTTAAAATGTTGCTGCAAGTTTCACACAGATAAAGTGTTTACCCATTTGATCTTGAGTCATCAGTTTATGTCAGGCCACCATTTTATTCCATAGTGGTCCATCAGTGTTATGGAGCTCTCTGCTTCAGTAATCCTAAAGGCAACAAAGGCAAATTTGTTCCAAACTTTGGCTTCTCTTAGAAACATCTCCTCTCTCTGAAAAGTTGTATTCTCTGAGAATACTGCTTACTGCTTTGCAGTGGCTGTGTTCGTCATACAAGACACAGTATGATGAGCTAAATTCTTCAGTTCTTGGGCTCAGCTTGCCCTTGATTCTCTCTCAGGGGAATCAGCACTGGTTTGTCAATGACTGCAAGCTGTATCTTAGATATGATTTTTACCAGCTGCCTGTATTTTAATATTACCTCAGAATAATGTTAGTATTTGCAACATTTGACCACATTGTTCCTGTCTAATATGCCTTTTTATCTACATTACTGGGATTACACAGCAGGTGGCTACAACCTCAATGAAGAATCAAGTTCAAATTGTTGCAAATATGTCTAACAGTGTTTTTCTTTGTAAATTCTGAAAGGCTTTAGATTTGATAATGTTACAGCTGCAGGTACCTTCCTCTTCTATAAGGAAGGATGCTTTTTGTCACTCAATGCTCTTAATTTTGTTTTTTCGGGTTATTGCTTGGGGGGTTGGGGAGTGTTAAATATGTAAGATGGCATCCTAGGAAAAAAGGAGTCTTCCAATTGTGATTCTTGTATTTACATTTTCTCCCAATTCCTCCATGTCCAGAGCAGTGGTAGAATCACCATCCCTGGAAGTGTTAAAAAAAAAATGTATGTGGCACTTGAAGACATGATTTAGTGGTAAAGGTGTTGGCGGTGCTGGATTGATAGTTGGACTTGGTGATTTTAAAGATCTTCTCCAGACAATGACTCTATGTTTCTGTGAAAAGCTTTTGATTTGTTTCTCAGTTTCAAGTAAATCTGATAAGGACAGTTAACCTTAAAACTTAATTCCTAGAATTTAACATGAAAGAAATATCTGGATTAAAAATAAAACCCAAAAACCACTACAGAAGTGACACTGAATATGACCTTAAATCTTTGGAGATAGTAAAGAACCCTTTAGAAAAGAAAGTTCTGTAAATCCCTCAGTTTTGGGGAAGTGCCTTCTGTGGTAAATTGCCTCTTAATAAATGAGACTGGCCATACAGGACTCATTGTATTGTTACTGGATGGCACTGCAGTTCCTCTTCTCTCTCTGGCTTTGCAACATTAAGAAACATCTGATTCTAGGTGAGGCTGCTGGTGTCCAGTCACACCTAGCATGTGATAGTCCTGGACCAAAAGAAAGGCTCTAATGCTGTGCTAAAAATGAGTGAACTGCACTTCTCCCTATGAGAAAAGGAGAGTGAGACAGGAGGCAATTAGATGAGTCTCACTTGCCTGCAGGAGAGACATGACACATTCCCCTTATGGTAGACACATCTCCTTTCCTTACCTGCAGACCCTTTGCCAAGACTAGTTTGTTTCCTTTCCACACACTACCTTTGAAATGACTAAATTTTATTGAAAAAATAACATTGGTCTTAATGTGGCAATTCAACATCCTGAATTACTTGTGGATACCTGAATTCTAAGCTTGGTATGAGTAGCATTTATTTCATCTTCATATTTGTTAGCTCAAGTTAAAAATGGTCACAGCTATAAGTTAGTGTTATGGTCTAGTTTGATTGGGGGAGATAATATTCATGACATTCTCTCCGCAAATGTTGTGTGATTTTTACCATTATTAAGAGCGCTTAATTACCAAAATTTCCACCCTCCAGACAAGGTCATATGGCCAACTGTACCTACCCTCAAATCTCATTTCCATGTTTGTGCATAACTTCATTGAGATGAAATAGTGGAGGTAAAGTTCCTGAGGAATATGAGAAAAATCACTAGCAGAATAATGAGTGACTCCTGCCTTGTTCAGGGAACTTATGAGATCTCATGGGGTGTTTCCCTGAAGGGCCAAAGGATGTGGGATGGCTCATCAAGGACAAAATCAGAGTAAAAGAAATATCTGTTTCTTTTGTGAAGAATCTTGAGCAGATTTGGCAAGAAGATTACTTGGTTCACTGAGTTCAAATAGGAAAGAATTAATGGGTAGACATTAATAACCACTGTGGGGCACCTAAGGAATACAGAACGATGCAATTAGACAATTGAAATTTTACTTGGAGTTAAAATTGGTAACCGATAAGAAAAACACCAGAAAGACTTTTACTGTCACATGAAATGCAAAACAAAGACTAAAGATTTATGTCTACTACTGAATGAAATCACTGCCAAAGGGTGTGGAAGAAGGTTCATGAGTTTTCCTTTGCTTGGTCTTTAGTAGCACAGTCTGCATTCCAGCTTTCCCAGTCCCATGCCTGGCAGCAGAGTTTAAAACATTGCAATACCATACACTATGCAGAAAGGTTAAAATGGGAATTGCTTAGGCAAATTTGAAATGCAGATATCTTGAGACACAACCAGAGGTCCTGAGCATGGGGGGAATGGCTCTGCAACACTTCACAATTCCCACAAAAAGTTCCTCAAAAGGTGCTGGCTCATAAAGTACAACTCATCACTAAAGGTACTGGCTCGCAGGCCACAAACATCTCCAAAAATTCTCTCCTCCCAAAACAAACTCCTATATGTAGAATGGGAGAATGGAATAGAATGTGCCCTGACAAAGCAAAGGAAGAAAACAAAGGATGTCACCAGTTCTTAGATCTTGCGTTGGCATTACTGCAAGGAGGTTCAGGAGAGCTGGGGTCATGAGACAAAGAAAATGAAAGTGGAAAAAAATGTGGGAAAGAACAAAAGAAAGAAAGAGGAAAGGAGAAAGAGAAGAGGAAAAGAGATACAGGGCACCTGATCCATTTCCTTTTATATTTTATATTTTGTATTACATGCAAGATGTGCTCTGGAAAGTGTCAGGAGCTATCTGGGAATCTTCTGCAGTACGAAGGGTGCTGGAATTTTCTTTGTGCCCATGGCCCTGGGATTGCCACCATGCAGGACCACAATACCTCCACCAGCCAAGAGTGTACTCAATGAGACCCCCCCCATGTGAAAGACCAGATCCCTTGTTGGAATGCACAAGTGCACCACACATGTGAGCTCACAGGAGTTCTGGACTAAATGCCGAGGGACAAAACCTGTGTGTCTGCTAAAGAGCAGCATTGTTGGGTCAGTAACAGCCTCTAACCAGAGCCACCAGAGTGGTCCCTGTTGCTGCCCCTAGCTGCTGCTCAGCCAGGGATGCAGATGTCCTAAAGGGGGGAAAAAGCTGCTTTTTAGGGTGTTGCCATCTTTTCATCACCTTTTAGGGATTGTTTAGCCTCAGGCTGTACAGGTGCTGTGATGAGGCACTTATGGCCCTCAACACAATTTGCTGGAGAGTGAAATGCAGGTGGGGGAATCCTGGTGATTTTCTTGGTGCAAAATTTTCCCTGATTTGTGTTCTCAAAAGGTTGCCAGAAAAGGACTATTCCCTTGAGCACCGTGGGAAAATCCCAGCTGGAGAGCCCAGGATGTTGAAAGATTGGGAGACACCTTGTAAAAGCCCCAGCTGAAAGTGGGGTTGTGCTGGTTTTGGCTGGGGCAAAATGAGGGGGTTTTTTCCCAGTGTCTGGCATGGGGCTGTGTTTTGGACTTGTGCTTAACACAGGGTTGACAACAGAGAGATGTTTTTGTTATTGCTGATCAGGGTTACACAGAGAAGGTCTTTTCTGCTTTTCATACTGCCACACTGGCAAGAGGGCTGAGGGTGCTTGGGAGGTTGGGAGGAGACAGAGCTGGGACAGGGGACCCCAACTGAGCAATGGGATATTTCAGACCATATGGGGCCATGCTCTGTACATAAGCTGGGGGAAAGAAGGAAGGGTGAAATTTGGAGTGATGGTGGTTTTTTTGACCAAGTAACCACTGTGCATGGTGGGTCCCTGCTCTCCTGGAAGTGTCTGAACACCTGCCCATGGAAGAAGTGAATTAATTCTTGTTTTGCTTAGTTTTCCTTATTAAGCTGTCTTTATCTCAACCCACAAGTTCTCCAGCTTTTTCCTTCTGATTCTCTCCCAGATCCTGCTGTTGGGGGAGTGAGTGTCTCTGAAGAGCTGGGGTTTAAACCACTACAGACAGCCAGTGATCAATCACTCTCAGTAAAGAGGTGTTTCCTAAGGAGGTGTTCTGCTGGAAACGCCCCATGTTCCAGTTTGTGCCCACTGGGACGTTCCAAAGAGCCTGACTTCTTTGCATTGTCCTTTCAAATGTTTACATAGACGCATTCTTCCTGAGCCACCTTCTTTCCCTGAAATGGGCTTCCTGATGTCTAGGAATCATGAGTTTTCTTCTAGACTATTTCACCAGCCAAGTGAAAAATGGTGCACCAGTCAGCTCTTCCACTTTCGTATAATAGTTTCCTCATCATCTATAAAAATAATGAATATCTATGAGCAGTGAGTGGATTTTAACAAGATTTTGTGTCATGGATTGCCACCTTCCTGGCTCTTCTCAGTCATGTCTTTCTCTTCTTATCTAGCCCATGCTTCACCACTTCCCCTGTGAGGATCCTGTGGTGACAGTTTTCTGTGTCTTGTGGAAGTCAAGGTAGACATGTCCACTGCTCTTCTCTCACTGGCCAGGAAACTCATTTCGCCAAAGAAGTTTATCACACTGGTCAAGCATGTGTCCCCCTTAGTGAACCCATGCTGCTGCTCTTGTTTTCTTTCTTGTCCTTCATTTGCCTGGAAATGCCTTCTAAGATTAACTAATCACTTTCCCAAGGAGTACAGACTGACCAGCCTGTAATTCCACAAGCCCTTATTCTTAATCCTTTTTGAAGACAGGAGTGACCTTTGCTTTCCTTCAGTCCTCAGGCATGTCTTCTTGTTACCATAATTATTCAGCCACTGCCAGGAGACCTCACAATGGTATAATCCAAATCCCTCAGCTCTTTTGGAGGGAGCTTTAGGAACTTTAGATTTTTGTTTGTCTAATTTGCTTAAGAGTTCTTTAACCTGATCTCTTCTACTAAGGTTTTTTTCTTGCCCCAGACCCTCTCACTATCATTTTTTCTATGTTGCCTGTTGTTACTGTCCGCGAATGGTGTTTGGGTGTTAATTACATTCCTGTCTTTTCCATGAGTGTCACTAGACTAAACTCCACTCTCTCGAATTTTATGAGTTTGTCCTGAAATTAGAAACCTTTACTTGCTTATTGATCATGTAATTACATAATTCTCCCTGTAGCTTCCATGATAAGCAGTTCGGACATCCTAGTTTGAAGGTATTTTCAGCCCATCTCATGTCTGAGAAATTTGCAAGTTTACTTTCAGTCACATATAAATGTCTGCAGAGTGAGAGGGAAGCAGAGGACTGGAGACCTATTTCATTTAATGAAGATCATATCAGATATTTTCATTAGTAATTATATATGGGGTTGGTTTCTCATGTAATCTCTTCCCCTTTAACAGAAAAGTACCATGGAATTTAAAACCTCTAAATTGTCAAACACTGCAATACTATTCTTGTCAATGAGTTTACTGTCATAGGCATTTGAAGAGAAAGTTCATTCTAAAAGAATATTCATGAAAAACACTTTCTGAATATGTAATTGGAAGAAATGTCACAGCAATTGTTAGAGTTGCACTCACTAATTAGACAAAGTACAAAATACCATGTGATTTATGTGTTCCATCAAAACTAAACTAGGATTTCTGATATTGTATATTCAAAATGAATTTTGCCTGTTTTCGATATATAGACCGTGTTTCAATTGCAGAAATCACTCACGAATCATCAGGATGGAACAGATGCAAGAAAATTGTGATCTTCTTGATGAGAAACAGTAAAAAAAAAAAAAAAGCACTGGATCAATTATTCACTGCAAATTACACACTTGGCTACCATGATCATTATAACTCCTTCACATCTTGTTACTCTACACTCCATTATTTCTGCTTACCCCTATGGAGCCTGCCCTTTTACCTTTCTGACACTCCCCTCTCTTCTAGCTGTCAAACAGGCTATTTCAATCCCTGTTTAAAGGATTTCTTATTTTTCCTTTGTGTGCTGCCTGTATCTTGCCATCCCTATCTCTCCCCCTTGCAACTCCATCAGAGTGGTGGCTTTCATTCCTAAGATGGTGGGGGAAATGCTGGTTTAAAGACCATCTGGCTTCTATTCACACGGACACTATTGAAAACCAAACTGGTTTCTTAAAACTCCCACTGAACTGTAGAAAAGTGCTCTTTTCCCCCTTTCTACTTTTAAGCTGAGGGATTTTCTATATTTTTCTCTTAACATCTTCAGGTTCTTGAAACTGTTGCTGTCATGCAGGAGCTCTGTATGGCTTCCATAATGAATAGCACAAATAATTTTTAACGAAGCTTTCCTTTATCAGCAGAACTCAGTGCAAGAAAGGATTATGCATGGTGAATTTCATATAGAGGATGCAAAGGGACAGTTGTTAATTGTTGGGGCTTATTAATGATATTTCTTCAATTTACCATTCAGCTGTCAAGAGCATCTGTCAGTCTTGTATAAAGAATCTACATGTTATTCCCTCTGTCGCTGTGAAATGTGGCAGTATCATTCTTTCTGTTTAACCTTTAATCAACAAATTCAAGTGATTTGGCCAAAGCTGGTCAGGTATAAAATCTGTGATGAAAATAAAAACCAAAGAGACTTTCAATCTATGCCACCACTTTAAGCATCACATGTCTTGTCTTCACAAAGCATGGAAGAGCTTACTCTACTGCAGTACTCTAGCTTTCATATCTCAAGCTGCTTCATGCTCTAAGGCATAAATTTGCTTTTTTTAATAATTCCTGTCACTGGAGAGGAGGCAGAGGTAAAGACATTTGAAATGTTTGTGTTGAACCCTGAAAAAATGTTAACTTTAGCTTTGATAGCATTCTGGCTATTTTCCAGTAAAATAAATCTATATAAGTTCTATCCATTACTTGAAACTAGATTTGGGCCTATTTCATCAAAACATGTTTTAGATATTTCATACAGCTTGTGGAAGAGTCTGAAACATTGTTTTGGGGCACAGCAGTGGTGTTGCATTGAGTTCCACCTCCAAAAAATAGGTTCTTTTGGTGTCCAGATCAGACAGACCTGGTTTACAATATTCAGCAGCTTCATTTCAGGAACATGATCTCATGTGAGGGTGGTCAGAATGGCTTGTGCAGGGAATGCAACCAAAGGAATCCTCCATTTTTTTCTTGACCCAGTGATCAGCTCAGGATATACTGAAGGTATTTAATCCAGATACTGATTGGATATGCTTTGTGGTACTGTGAGATTGCATAACCAGCTACCTCCAAGAGAGTGATGAATTTCAGTCTGAAGAGAGAAGATGCAACATACTCTGTTGGAATAAAACAGTGAAGTAACAAAATTCTGTGGTAAATGCGGCAATGATTTAAAAAAAATTCAACAGAGAGGTACGCTAGATTATTTACTGCATAGGGAACAGGGTTACACAGAACTGGCAGGGAGACGCTCCTGTTGGGCCATGAGGTTCAGAAAGAACCTTCTCAAAGAAGACTTTAGGTGCACCTGTATCCACTTTGAATCCCTGACTTGATAGAAAGTTTACTTCTAAGGGTTCATATATGCTTAGTTAACTCTTTATACTCCTTAACCTGATATTTCAAAGTATTGCATGCCATTAATATCTTACCAAGGATCAGTTTCAGCAAGGAGTCTCAGCCTCAAGAATACGATTGAAAGGCATCCCTGTGCAAAGGGAGAGCCCACAGAAGGGCAGGAGAGCTCAGTGGCTCCCAGGCTGCCCACTCCTTATGGAGTAAGATGATGGAATTACGTTTGCATAACAGCAAGATTTCTGTGTTACTGTTCAGGACAGCTTTTGGATACCATGTTTCCAGTCCAGTTATCAATCTGTCTCCAGCTGTCGCAGCCCCCATGGGTGGTCATGGTTTAAGGGGCTGTAGGGAGAACACCTTCACACCACTTTCATGCTTAAAAAGATGGAATGACTTGTGATTTTTATTTATCCAGTCTTCTCAGTCTGGACACTCAGACTGGCTCAATTCTGTACAGGAAAAAAGTCTGAATGTAGATATGGAAATAGAAACTGTTGTGATCCTGCATGGAAAGAGTGGGAGTAGAAGTAGGCAATAATATGCTGGCAGCAGAAAAGCATCAAGAGCCTTACATTGGATTTTCCTTTACTTGGAGTTAAGCTCATTATACCTGCGACTTAGTCTGATTTCATTGGCTTCAGACAGAAAAAAAAAATGGTGCCTGTTTCCTCTAACCTATTCTAACCTGCCAGTACAGGCAAACCTGTCTTACTTCCTGAAAGCAATAGAAATAATAGGACTTACAGGATTACTTGCATTAAATAGACATTATGTATATTGTGTAGTTCCTTAATTTTAATAGAAAATGTAAAAAACACAAACAAGCAAATCACACATGTACTTTTCAGAATTAGATTCGGTAAAGTCTGTGAGAGCATGTCAAGTTTAACTATAAGAGCCACTTTAAAATCATTGTAGGATATTTGTCTAAAATAATGGCTTCATACCTCCGGGGATTTTTCATCTTTCTGAAAAAATTCTACAGAAATCATTAATTCTGTATCAAGCATTTTGGAGAATTAAAATGTTCTATAATCTTTTGTGATTTCTGTTTTTCTTCTATAAGAGAATTTCATTGTGAAACGACCCTATTTTCAGGCAACTCTAATGTTTCAAAAAGCACTTCCCCACAATTTTTCCTATTGATTAACCCTGCTGATCCTATATACAAGGCATTCAAAACCTCCATTGACAGAAGCTAACTGATTTTAAAGTGAACTGACCCTACTTCCAAAATTTACTATTAAATTACAGTCCTTGCTGTCTGAGCAATGAGATAAATACCTAAATTACTCCATCTAAGATGTCTACTAGGAAAAAAATGTTTTTAAGATTTTTTTTAAATTCTTTTTTTTGTAAGAATACTCAGAAAAATCTCTCTGAATCAGCCATGTGGGACAAAGGCAAATACCAGATACAGCACTTTGTGGGTGCAGTGCAAGCTTCAGCCATGAAGCTCATCCAATACAGAGGCAGAAGAGAAGCTTCTTTGTTTACTCAGTCCAAAGGCAAAAAACATCAGCTGATTCAAAGGGCAACATATCAATGTAAGAAGAATAAGAGAAGGGAAGGGAAGTTCCGGGAAGTTCCGTGAAGAGAAGGGAAGTTCCAGGAAGGGCAGTTCCCGGAAGG
>JANPWX010020150.1:3139710-3150608 GCA_024734555.1 Trochalopteron elliotii | reverse complement strand
AGGTCAGTCCATGACCCACTAGCTTGATTTAAAGAATTATTTTCTTAAAATACATGTATAAAGAATAGTGGAAGAGGAAAATGTCTGGACACGTGCTTTATATTAGTTGTTTGATGATGGCGACAGGTGCATTTGTCAGGCCCCAGGGAGCAACTCCGTTAGATTCACTTTATTAATTGAGCAGATTACATGTTTTAGAAGATTTATTCCCTGCTTCTCCCCCAGCCTCCCTGCTTCCTTTTCTTTGATATTCTATGGTTAAAGCAGGGAAGAGGAAAATAAACTTCTTTTTGGCTTTATCAAGTTATAATTAAGCATGAGGGGAGCGGAAGAATCCAACAGTAATGCAAAGGGTGCATAACACTGACAAGGTCAATTATCTCCTGATAATTCTCACAACAGCAAGTATTAATAAGATGAATAGTATTAATTGAATGTGAGTTTGTAGAGTTTTAATTCCTACTTTAAAGTTTTATTCGACATAATGCAGACAGGATGGTGGATGCAAGAGCAAGGTTGATTTAATGGCCTCCAGCCCTATAGATTTCTTACCAGGTTGAGAATTCCTTACAGTATTTGCTGCCTATCAAGATATCTGGAATTAAGAATGCAGCAAGATGGAAAGGGAGGCTGGGGAAAAACCGTTTGCACAGGATTCTGGTTGCTTTCCATGCTGATTGTTGAATGGGCTCCTTCTGTATCACTTTTGATTGAAATACAGTTTCAAATATAGCTTGGGATACTCTCTACTCCTCGTTCTTTTATAGGTTTTGACTCAGCTGATCAGAATCCAATTGTCATTTGAGGTACATCATAATAAATCTAGAATAGCTGCATTGTGACCAGATGCCTTAGTGCAGCCCAACAGACCTGCCCCAGCATTTCTAAAAAATCCACCTCAGGAATGGTCATAGATGGGATCATATAGCTTTTATTTATGCCAGTTTTATTTAGCTCATGAACCCTTCCTTCGATTACTTACACCTTAAAGCCCAGGTTATATGTTTGGGAAAAATTGTTTGTTTATTTTCATAGGATATTGTCAAGGCAGGATTCTATTCAGTTTTACCTGGTGATCCTATACAGCAACAAGTATAAATTAAGAGTTTCTTGTGCTTTATTGTGTCCATATTGTGCTCCCACATTCACAGAATATTAATACAGCCAATAAGAACTTCCTTGAACCCATTTTATTCATTTTTTACAGTGAAGCCGGGTGTGTTTACTAAGTAATATTGAATTTGAGATTTTCCTGGAAAAGCTCATGCTTTTTAAATGACCTCAGTCTGTGTTTTATTCTAGGTAGAATCACAAAGAACCAAGCACAACTAACTATCGAAAAGTCAATATATTTAGTTTTTGCTCCAGAGAAATTGAATAAATAATAGAGATAGCTAGATTGCCCACTGCCACAAGCATCCATTTCTCATGGAAAATTTATGATCTAAGTACACAAGACATTGTGAATACACAAAAAAGGCCAGTAATCCTGAGTCTCTGGAAGACAACAAAAAAATCTATTTATATCCATAAAATGTGCTCACTAGTGGGGGCAAGATTCATAGGGTTTTGTGTGCACAATGCAGCACAAATATTGACTAGTAAAAAGACTGTTTACTGCTGAAGAGATGGGAGACTCATTAGTGGCATAACAGAACCATAGACTGGCCTCCTCCAGAGGCACAGAAGTTCATAGCAATGAAAATGACATCTGAGAAGGATGTTGCCATCTGTAAGTTTGAACACTGGAAAGCTTAGGGAGGAAAGAAAAGCATGACATTATTCTGATACCCTGATGAAAAAGTTCCTATGAAGGAGAAACAAGCACTTGAGAAAAAAATGCAATATAATCAGGAACTACTTTTGTTTTCTGATAGAGCATGGCAGTTAGTGAGGAAGAAAAAATCTTTTATTTTTGTGTTTTCACTTTTAAATGCCTCCATTTTATTTCCTATGGGAATTATAAAATATAAACTTACATTTTTACAATATATCCCTATGATAAACCAAGTGTCCCAATGATTATGTTTGGGCCATTTTCCCCCATACTCTAACCCTTGTGAATTGAGAAGTGTGATACAGTGAGTGACAGCAGTCTGGGGACAGAGTATTAAAATTTGAAGCCTGCAAGTCGTGTTCAATAAAAATACATCAAGGGGGATGAAACCTTTACAATTCACCAGCAAATTTTACTCTACAATTTTCAAAAGGAAAGTAGCAGGGGTCTCAATCAAAGCATGTTGAAATGTTCCATCAAACACATCTCTTGTAAACGTAGCCTGACAGTGCCTGCTTCCATTTCCGATCTTCTCACTTAAATGAGTAACACATGTATAAACGAGGTTTATTTTATTGTAAATAGAGTGTTGTCTCTATCCTTTAATATCTCAGCTCTGTGTTTATATACTTGGTGTCTCCTTTAGCTGCTAATTCAGTGCTCTCCCATACACATTTATTAAGGCTGGAATGGAGGCCTCTGGGCCGCTCTTTCATCCCCCTGCATTGTGGCAGGATCGACTTCACAGAATTTTTCCATTCCTAATAATTCAGTATCACATCCTTCTCTGAATATTATTTCCTCATTTGCACAAGACCCTTCCGGGATTTTATTCCATTGCCTGAACTCTTCCTTTTAGGCTGGTTAAAGATTATCTTCATATCCAACATTTAGGTTTCCAGCTGAAGTGTAGTGCAAAACGACTAATGCAATGTCCTTGACAAGAAACAGAGGAAAAGCTGTTCTAACTTTTCATCTATCCCTTGAGAAATATGTAGCATGCTCTGTGCCTCTTATCACACAGATGTGACACAGGATATGCTGGATGGAGGTAAGGTGGGGCTGCCTGGTTTCTCAGGAGATGCCTTCACCAGTGACACATCAAGAAAGGCACCATGAACCCATGTATTTCTGACTTTAGATAACTTTTGGCAGCACAGAAACTCTGTTTCTTAAGAGAGATCAGACCAGTGATCCCTCTAGTGGCAGCTTCTCCCTCAGGTTGCCAGTTCCTACACAAGAAGAGATGGACACCTGTATCCCAGGGAGGCAGCCTCCTCTGGAGAATGTTTGGTCCCTCAGTTGGTGCCTAAGTGTGATTTCTAAGTATCTGCTAGGCCACATTTTCAGATCTTTGGCTATTGTGTACTAATGATTCATCACCATCTTAAACATCTAACCCAAGAGCAAAAGCTTTTTGATCTGTCAAATGATATTCTCTATTTGTGATTTATTTTACAGCAGAGGACATGCCTGTCTTGCTGCCCAAGGAGTGCGTGCCCCAGCATCAGGAATCCAGCCACCTATGCCTAAGGCTCATGAATGAATGTTTCCATACATTATTCCCCATCGTGGTGTTCAGCTTTATATTTCCATGGAATTTCCTCATGATTTCAAGTGAAGGCAACAAGAATAAGAAACACCCTTGCAAACATTGGAAAAGGAGGCAGGAAGGAGCAGCAGAGACCTCCCAGCATCCTATGGAGACTGTCAAAAAGACAAAACTTTCCAAACAATACTGAGATTGGTAAGATAAAAAGCAATTTTTAAATGAAAGGTTTCAGGTGCACAAAATATGGCTACATGCCCCTGTGGTAAAAGATTCCTGCAATTTTTTAAGTTTAATTAAATAGTATAACTAGCAAGTACCTGCAATAGATCGATTGCCCCAGTAATCCACCCTTGGGTAGGCCCCTTGGAGTTGGTTCAGAGGATTCATTGCCCTATTTTTTGAAGGGTGTCTTAAGTTCTGGTGAAGAACAAGATTTCTTTGTCAGAAGTTCTCAAAGATAAGACAAAACAGAATTTCAAGAATGATTTAGAAAGAGTTAGTTTATTATTCTAAGATGCGAGAAAAGGCAGGAAAAATACTAGAAACCATACACATTAAAAATCCACATATTAAAAAGCTACAAATATTTGAAAAACCTGAAAGTCTTGAGGCATAACTGATATGATGTTGATGTTGACTGTACCACCTGGGCAACTTGGGGGTGGGTAGAGGAGTCTGAAGGCTCTGGGAAAGCAGAAGGAACAAGCTGCCTTAATGTTGGTCTCTTTTGTTTCTGACTATACAAATCTATTTTAATTGGCAATAAATTAAATTCATTTTCCTGTCTGCTTTGACCATGACAGTAATTGATAAGTGATCTCTCTGTCTTAATCTCAACCCACTAGCTTTCTTGCTCCTGTTTTGTTTCTACTTTCTGCCCCTGTACTTCTGATGGATAGCGGGGAGTGAGCATCTGGATGGGAGTTTGCCTCCTAGACAAGGGAAACACGTGACAAGGAAAACAAAAAGCCAGAAATCTGACAGATAAGATTTTCAGCTGTAAAGTCTTCTTGGAGGTTTTTCGTTGTTGTTGTTGTTGTTGTTTTGGTGTTTAGTTTTTTGGCGGTGGTGGTTTTTGTGTGTGTTTTTGTGTGTGTTTTTGTGTGTGTTTTTGTTTTTGTTTTTGTTTTTTTGTTTTTGTTTTTGTTTTTGTTTTTGTAAGCTATAATGAAATAATTTAGGTCACTACAAAGAAGTTAAGCTGAAGCACAACCAGATCAGCTCCATACACCCATTTTAACCTGTTAATTCATTCCTCATTGGTTTAGTATCTGGTTCTATGAATTTTTCTGTTAATAACTTTACACACATGAATAGATCCATTAATCACAGCTAAAGAGACTGGAAGGCTCTCAGATGTTTGCAAGGGAGGCCTGTTTGACTGTAGAACTCGGTTTCATGCAGGTTTTCTGGGTGATGCCCTCTGTGACATGAACCAAAATGCATAAAAGATCAGGAAGGTGGGCAGGTGAAATGGCACCTGCATGTCCTTAAAAATACAAACCTATGTAATTTATACTGGCAAATTCTGCCAAGTGAAAGACTGCAGTCGGCTAAGCTTTCTGAGATAGCTCCTAATTTGGCACTTCGAGAAAACTGAGATGCTTGAAATGGAAATGGTATCTAAATCTAAACTTAAGCAGAAGTGCTGTCTTGGGAATTTGGCAACTAGACATTTGACAATAAAGCAAGTCTAAATATTTTGCACTGCACTCATATTTGACAATAAAACAAACCTTTGTATTTTTGTGTCTGTTCACCATGGTGTAGGTGGGGTGTCCCTTCAGGACTCCATGAGTTATCTATGCTCAGATGTTATCTGGTGCCAGAACCTCTCGATCCCTTCAGCTGAGACTGTGCTGAGTAAAATTAATCAGAGGACTGCAGTTAGCCTGACTTATTTGCACTGGATCCACGGACACACAGAGGAGGTGAAAAACCACAGTAAATGTAGGTTGCTGCAGACCTTGCTGTAAAAAGAGAGCAGTGTGTCAGACTGGATATGTCCATGTTTGCTTGCCACAACAAACTACTTTTCAATATCTACCCCATGATCTAAATCCTTCTGCCATCTAACCCAATATCCTACAGGCAATGGCCTGAAGGAGTGCAGAACAAGAACACGCACAGGTTAATACTCCCCCAATATTGCCTGTCTTCATTCAGTACAGAGTCTTAACACCTAGAGTGTTTACATCTTTGTCTATCCATTAGAAAGGACTTTCATTAATTTGTCTAATCATCTCTTGAAACTGCCTGATGCAGTTAGCATCCACAGGTTACTGTGGCAACAAGTTGCACAATTAATTCTGCTTTATGTAAAAGTCCTTTCTTTTGTTTGCTTTTAGAACTTCACATCTGATAATTCTTTTTGACTACCTATAATTTTTGTGTCATGAGAAAAAATAAATACTCATTTGTTATTATTCTTCACAATTTAGAGATCTCTCTCAATCTTTTCACACTTCTTTTTGTCTAAACTTTGGGCTATTTAATGCCTTCCTGTACAGAAAAAGTTTTATATATTCAGTCTTGCTTGCATATTTCTATTGGTTGTTTTATCCTTTCTGAGAAGCAGAAGGCCAAGAAAGAAGGTACTCCGTGTCTGATACGGATGTTCAATATAGGAGAACGAGGGTTTTGTTGTTGTCTTTATTTATTTCTCATCAGTTCCTGATGTACTGTTACAGAAATACCAGCTTAAGTGCTATTGTAGATGCAGTTATGCCAGCATAAACTGCGTTGTGATACATGGCAACAGAACAAACCTCACTAAGATCAAGGAAAAAGATTATAAAAGTCAAAGTGCATTCACTATAAGGGCTCCAAAGTATCAGTAAGAACAATAATAGCAATGATTCCTCTCTGCCTGAAATAAATTGTACCAATAGCTCCGTGCTTAGAGTCTGTGCTCATACCAGCCATAGAACAGAGCCACCTAGAAAAATGTTTTAGTGTATACTTGACTTTGACCTGTGAATATTTCTACACGTTCTCCTTTCATTTTGCTGGGAGCACTCATCTGCTTTTCATCTGTACACCTGCTTTTTTGGGTCAAGGCCCAAAGCTTTTGAACAAATATTTATCAGATATTTCACAGATTTTTTTCAGCTCTACTGGGAGCTAGATTCATTACACCCCTTCATATTCGCATGCCAGGGGTGAAAATGAGCCTTTTCTCTTATAGTTTGAAAAAGAACTGATTTATCTGATTGGAACCAGGAGCCTAAATTTTAAGCACATTAGCAACTCAGTTCTGTGTCTGGTCTGTGCACACAGTAAGGAGATTTGTATTTGAATAGTGCAAAGCTTTTCATCCTTGTGGCTTACTGCACAGGTGTAATCCCTAACAGAATGGATTACTTTCAGAAGCTGGAGTCCCTAAATAAGGCAGTGGGTAGCATTTATGGCTGTCTACATGGACTTTGCCATTTTGAGCCAAGACTTGTACTTAGGCTTGATGTGATCCCAGACCCATATTCCCTTGGCCATCTGCAACTAATTGTTGCCTCCCCAAGATTAATTTCATTTAAAATCCCATCTCTTCTTCCATCACAGGATATTTTTGTCATTGGAGGGGTGCCCTGAACTCGTGATTCTGTCACAGTCCCCATGGGATAAGAGGTAGTGGCCAAGACAGGCTCAACATGCATTGCAAGGAGGTTCTGCCATGCCTACAAGCAGAGGGTTGAGTCTGAGATTTCTCCATCGTCATTTCCTAAATATGCACTCAGACCTACATGCAAAACTAGGCTGGCATAACATGAGTGCAAAGTGATTTTTGAACATGTCTTGCACTTCATTTAGTAGTTCAAATGTATTGGACAAAATAGCATGGATTAGTTATTTTTACCTTCTGTGGGAAGTTCTGGATGCATTTGAAATGTATTGCCAGACTCCTGGACAATTGCAGGAAAGTATATGTGCTTATACAGACTGAGGTTGATTTTTGATACCCTGTAGCCCATATGGAGTGAACCCTCTCTACCTGTCCAAAGTATAATGGAAGTAATGGACTTATGCCCTCCATGGTTTATTAATTGTTTGGGACTGCATATATAGATTATCCCCAACTGCCAAGCATACATTTATATTTTAGATCTGATCTGATGATTTTATTTCACTTAATCAATTATTTATTTGCCTTTAATATGTTTTCAATATCTCTCCCTAGAAAATCGTAATCCCAGGAGATCCTAGGAGATCCTAAATCTTTTGTAGGAGATTTTATTCTCTCTGTAGGAGGAGATATTGATACTGGTATTGAATGACCTAGCTAGTCATCCATTCCTTGTGTTATCCAGCATTCCTCACATTGGGGTGATACTTTTGAAGGCTCTCAAGTTTTACTGAACTTTTCTCATTGTTTAGTGGTATAAACAGGGTTTCACTCTTACTTACTGATTTTTTTAAGTGTTTTGTTGAAGATGAGTCTCGTTTGAACACAATGTATTTTGTTGAATTCAATGTTCCCATTACTTTACAGCCATCATTATCTTTTTGCTCATTAAAACAGGTCTAAATGCTCCCCAGCCAGTTTCCATGGATGTATTTATACAAGTCCTCTTGTTCTACTTTTCTTCTTTGGTTGGCAGTAATTTGCAATGGTTTATTTATTTATTTACTTACTTATTTGCTGTTGTTATTTCCCATCAAACTTAAACAGATTTTACACTTGTGCTGTTGCTGGGCTATTAGAAGACAGCCGTGAGCTCTTGTTCCAGTAGAAACATTGACCACATTGTTGACGAAAGCTGGAAACAGAACTGTTGCTAGGATTCAGCACAGTGAAATGGGGTAACAAGACTGGGGGGATTTAAAAAGAGAGGGCTTAGGATATTGCCATGGGATTTTAGCCAGCTTGATTACTTTCTGAACAACGATGTAATGGTGGCACACTGGACTAAAAGACTTTTTTCTTTTTTTTTTTTTTAATCTAATGTCTCATATCCTGGTTTTCAAACTGAGAGGTTTCTCAGTTATTCAGAATTACTCATTTGGAGCTGAGGTGTGACAGCCAAGGAGCTTTTCTTTATCTTTCCTCTTAATAGAACTCACCTGGTTTACCTCCCAGTTATCTTTCCCTTTGCTTAAATTTAAAGTGTCATTTACTTCTCTCTCAAAAAGCACAGCTCCTCTTCTCTGATTTCCTGTGAGACTCTGGGGGGGATGTACCATAAAGAGATGAACATATTTCTGGCTTTTGGGGTTTGATTTTTTTTTGGTGGGGGGAGGATGTTGTTGGGTATTTTTTAGGTAAGTTTTCTCTTGGTTTGGTTTGATTTTTGGGTTTTTTGGGTGGGTTGTTTTTTTTTTTGTTTTTGTTTTGGTTTGTTTTCTTTTGTTGGGTGTTTTTGTTCTTTTCTCTGTTTTTTTTCTCTTTTTTTTTTTTTGTTTTTGTTTTTTTAATTTGTTTTTGTTTTAAACAATTGGTGAGGCTGGAATCTGGTGACAACTCTTGTGGGACTTAATGTCAAAGTCTGGAATTGCTGATTTCCAGGTTCAGAAAAAAACTTGATAGATGATAGATGGATGGATGGATGGATGGATGGATGGATGGATGGATGGATGGATACACAGACAGACAGACAGATAGCCAAGACTTAAACATCATCAGAAGAAATTAATTTGAGAAACTTACTACTACAAGTAATAGCAATACATAGCTGTTGGCTTCATGACTTTCGTGACAAAACAAGATGAGGAAGGCAACTCGAGCTAGTCAGAAAAGGAAGGTATCTTGTCTTTGAAAACTGTCATTTTCAACAGAATTTAATGATTATGGCACCGACTGAGTTGACAGCTCCAAAAAAAGAAATCTTAAAGTTTAACCCTGACCGTTCACCTACATTACAGAACTGCCAGAGGGATCAACCACAGAAAGCTTGTCTCCCAACCCACCTGTTACAAACCAGTTTCTGTCTGTAATGAATAAAAATAAACCTGTAATTCACCAGGATTAGATTTAGGCATTGCTACAAATTAGACCTGGCCAAGGTTGAGCTCAGTGACAGTGCATGGTGGTTGTTGCATTTATCATTTTGAGCTGCTATGGCAGAGGACTTGGTTGTGTAGAACTTCTGGCCCTGGCAATGTTGATGGTCACAGAATTGCTCAAATACAAACCATCTTCAGGCTTCTGGAACCTTTGCCTCCAATTTTAAAATGCAAATTTTAGAAAGGAAAATATTGTATATGTGTGAGAGTGTGTGTGTGTGTGGGGGTGGGTTATATCTTGGCATCTTTCAGTGCCCTGTTGGACCATTCAAATTTGTACAAGGGGAAACTTTTCCAGCTTTGAATTATAATCATATTCGGGGCTTTTTTTTCAACTCACAGGAACAAAAGGCAAAATTATGTGAAGTATATTTATCACTCCCTGGTTATGTCTTCACAGGGTAACTGATATGTACTGGTGGCTACCAGCAAAGAGCTGGAGCCAGAACTCAGACTCTTAGGATCCATATTTTTTATACATAAAGCCAAAACCTGACTATTTTATATCAATCATCACTTATTCTTTGCAATCTGAACTTATTCTTTGCAAAAATTTTGTGTTTATTTTTTGGCTTTACAGACAATGAAAGTACATCTGAGACTTTTAGCTCTTGTTTTGGAAATGAAGTTTGACATCAAACTTCTCATTGTACATATTTTTCTATTGGAGTCATGACATCTCACTTTTAGAAAGGATTTTGAACAGGGTTCAGTTATTAAATATGAACTTTTAGTTTTTACATATGTAAATTTACACATTTTCTGGAACAATTGTTATTTCTACCTGGAAATTAATTCTAAATACCCAGAAAATGATGCTGGAAATATTCTGTTTTGGAGTTACTGATTCTAATGGCAATAATAAGAATGGTCTTTGATGCATCTGTACCCTGTAATTTTCATTAGTCAGAGGAAAAGATGAAAGATCAGACTGTAATATCAGTTACGTCAGTGAAGCTTCATTGTTTTTCTCTTGTGTGACTATTCTCAGAAGGCAACACAAATCCCAACATCTGATATTCTATCTTATCTTTTCATAAAGATTGTCTAAAATTCCATAACCATCTGGGCTCCCTTGCCTGTGTCATATTTGTTCTCTTCATGGAAAGAGATTTAGATTTTATGTAAGTTATCTCTGTAGGGGGAAGTCCTGCTACTTGTTAGCACATGGCCTGATTCTTCAAAAAATTAAACATAATACTGTATCTTTAATGTAGCTCACTGAATTACAAATTGGGAAGCTGGCACTTCTTTCATTTTAGTCATCCTAATTACAGTTGCCCTGTCACTGAGATGCCAGTCTGACTAAGAGCAAATCAGGTAGTGACTCCCCAGGGTCTTCTTTGTAACAAGAAGGCTGTCTCTAGTGGCTTCAAAATGACAATTCCCTCTCTTTTACATCAAAGTAGAGCGTTTCCCCTGGACATTTTCAAATTTGATTGTATTTGCTAGCCTCTCTGTCTTGAGTTGCTTGATTAGCATCTTAGTCACTTAAGAAATTAGACTAAAGTTTGTGCCTTGGAAGAAAAGAAAAAGAAGAAAGAAGGAGGAGAGGAGAGGAGAGGAGAGGAG
>JANPWX010020150.1:3071935-3139310 GCA_024734555.1 Trochalopteron elliotii | reverse complement strand
CTGAGACACCTGACCCCTAGTTCCTAGACACCAGGTACAAGGATTAGCACAGCATAAGTGTTGTCCAAAGAGACAGCAAGTGCTCTCTTTTGTGAGTCACTGGCATGCCTGGGTTCCTCACGGCTGTCTTTGCTGCTTCCCTTTCTCCTACATGATGCAGCCAAAAAAGGAAGATACAAGTAAACACTTTATCTAAAGGTCCCTTGCACAAGCATAACGGAGGGAGCCTTGTTGAAACAATGAGAAGAGCAATGAGAAGAGCTTTTTTCGTTGTTTATTTTTTTGTTGCTGTTGTTTTGTTTTTTGGGTTTTTTTTCCATAGCTCTAATTGTTACTGGTTTGAGTTTGTGTGCAGAATCATGATGTTGTTCATATTTTTGCACATTCCTTTTCCCTTCCCAAAAGATTTACAGACATAAGTCTGGAAGAAGTCTGGTTAGTATACTGTGCATGTTTCATCCTAAAGAGAAAGATGGAATAATTTGCAGTGTCCAGTTGCACTTGATCAAATGATTACTGTCTTTCCATCTGGTTGTAAAACATTCCCACCTTTCACTAATTCGTCTAAATTTCTGCCGTTCCAGTCAAGCTGGAATTTATTACTGCCCACTTACCCCGATTTACTTCTGAAATTATTTGCATGGCTTCTGTCAATGTTATTTGCATATTTTTATTATGAATAGTGCTTATTTGGAGGCAGATTTGATTTATGAGTGTTTGGCATGCTATGCCCCATTATTTAGTTTTCATTTCTGATTTGCACAAAGGGAATGAGAGAAGATAATTCTTTTTATCTTGTTGCAGAATATATGCAGGACCAATAACATTTGAATAAAAAATTATTGTATTTTGTTTTATTTTGGTTTTAAGGTTAAATTCTCAAATGTAAACAATTATATATCTTGTCAGGTCTTTATAGAAAATCAAAATTATACATTCCTATATTGAGCTCATCTCAAAATCAGTATAGAAACTTTAAGGGAAAAATTTAATCACTGAAATAAATGCAAGGAAGGCAAGAAAACACCACCAACAGAAAAAAACCACTTTACTTTCTGATGTAGTATCTTTGTCCTTACCAAAAAGAAGAGGTATATGTTCTTCGATAAAGACTATGAAATACTGTTTGATGTTCCTTTTGCTTTCTCTCATGTACCTTTTTTGTATGTTATAACACATTTTCACTCCCAGAATAATGAGGCAATAATTCTTTCCTCTTATATTTTTGTACAATTTTGTATTAAATAATTCTCTATTTTTCCACATATTCTTGAGCTAGAGGGTCAAAAGATATCTATATTTTACTTCTCCTCCTTGAAGTCAACTTTTAAAGTTTTCTTTCACAGACCAGAAAACAAGGAAGAAAAACCAAAAGAAAACCAAACCAACCAACCAACCAACCAGAAACAAAAAGAAAAACAAAAACAAACAAAACAAAACAAAACAAAAAAAAAAAAAAAAAGAAAAATGTTGAAATTTCTTGAATCAGAGCTGTCCTTCACAGTCCAACTTTTTTGACTGAGGTGCTGGTTTTGAGACCTGCGACTTCTGGTAATAGAGGTGAAATGATGCAACACAGAATGATTACTGTTTCACAACTGCTCCTTTCTACAAAGCTTTATCTCAAACACATGAAGGATTATCATCTGAGATCTACACTCACACCAACTCATATCTAGTGACAGAAACACTCTGAATTGGCACTTTTAAAAGAGTGTTAATTTTTCATGTGTATGTGTAGGTAGAATTCACATAATTTAGATGTAGCTACCCCAAAGTTTGGTCTCTAACAAAAAACACAGTATTGTAAGGAATTGGAATGGAAGGAGGAGTATTTCTGGAAAGTAAGTAATATCATCAGTTATAGAGAAATATCTCAGTCTGATTGCAAGTCTGACTATTTTTAAGCAACCACAGGGAACTATTCCCAGAGGAAAGTTGTAATTAATAGTCCAGCCTCTATTAAATTAGGTCGAATAGAGAGTATTCTGTGTGGGCTACTGTAATCACTTGATGTAAAAATATAGTTACTTCAATAAGCTTAATTTAGGTTGAATTGTAGTAGCACTAATACTACAAAACTTTGTGGAAAATACTAGGCTCTTCCTTGCTGCACAGGCAAAGAATTAACAATTGCTGGGAAACTGCTCTTTGTCCTCTGTAAACCAACATCTTGTTGAATTAAAATAATATTATTACGTTTTGTATGTGGGGATGGAGTACACACATCTCATATTCCTCAGTTAGCTTGCAGCTGGTTCCTTAAATATCAGTATCATGCTGAATACAGTGAAGTCCTCCTTTTTAGAAATCATCTTTCCCATGGTGTATAGAGTACACTGCCGTCCTGCAGACCAGGATGACCATGATCCAGGATGAAGGGCAGTTTTACAGAGGTGTTTGTTTTGAGACACTTTCAGCCTAAGCCTTTTTGTTCTCTACTGTCCCTGCTCTTATTCTCTTATTTGAGATAGAATTTGGTCTCAGAGAATGGATTCTAGAGAGCCTCCCAGAGATGAATATTTCTAATGAAAGTTTTAGTCAAGGTTTCCTAAGCTTTTCTCCAACTAGAGAAAGAGGAACATGGTGCCCCACATTCACCATGGGTATCGATGAGTCTTTTTCCTCTGAGATGATGTGGTTCTGGCACTTATCTCACTTCTGGAAACTAGATAGGCATAGTGGCAAGGATGTTATTTGACACAACTTGTGCTTCCATGTAGTTCATTTTAGAATGCCACTGTAAAAATTCCTCATTCTCGTTAGTTGGTTGCTATGTCATTAACTCATTATAGGGCCCCCATAATGTCCCATTTTACTGTACTTCCAAGCTTTTGGCTGCTAATTAAGCATGGAACATTCTAGATTGTCACAGGTCTGAAATTAAAGGAAGGAAAAATTACATTATGAATAATACTGTTAAATAATAATAATAATAATAATAATAGGATTAATGGACACCCAACTCTGTACATAATTAGCCTAATTCCAATGAGAGGGTGATGGTGAATGTTTTATCAGTGTCACCAAGCCCCTGTAGTATAATTACAGACCATTTTTTCAATGCCTAGTGTGTGTTATTCATTATATTATGTGAAGAATTGAGCCTCTGTTAAAAAAAAATACAGGAGAGACAGCCTAAAACTGTTTCAGAAGTGTTGTTTATGTTTTATTTGTTGAGAAAGTTTTAAGTTATTTTCATTGTCTTGTTTCTGTTCTCATTTTTGATCAGTAATTATAATGTTAGTATAACCTCTACTAATTTCATGAACCAAATAAGCTGCAATAATAAAAGTACAGGTCTCTAAATTGAAGAGGAAAAAAGGGCTACTCACTTCCAAAAGTAAAGATTTCTGAAGTAGAGGTGATTATGTTATTTCCTGGATAATTCAAGTATATGTTAAGCAAGACTTCCAACCCTCCACCCACTTCTAGCTACTGGGTAGGCTCACCCAATGAAGGTCTTGTTATTCAGGTTGGCTGTATGTTTAAATAGAATAAAATCCACTCACACTACTTGTTTTTATTTAAAGCAATTTCCAACACATCTTATTTAATTTTTAAAGGAGAAAAAATTACTTATATTCCTATAATATCAGTTAATAATATGTAATTCATTTTTTCTTTTTTATATCCCTATTCCATTAGGACCTTATATAATTGAGCATTGAGTAAATTTGGATCAGTAAGTGACTGCATGTCACCAGACACGGCTGTTGAAGCCTAGACATCTCCTTCTTTTTCCTTTTTTGACAACCTGCAAAAGTCATGCTGAGTAGCACCCTCAGGAACACAACAATTTTGGTTGCAAAGGACCTTTGGAGGTCATCTGATTCAATTTCCATTCTGAAAGATGACTAATTTGGATCAGGTTATTGCATGGAATAATGGATCAATTTTACATGGAATTGTCACTGACTCCTAGCAATGAAAAGGGGAAAGGATCCTAAAATATCAGGAATTTTAGCAGGAGCTCAGTGGAAAAGGGTGTTCCAATCCACAAAATAGATTATTTTTTCAAAACATGTTTTTCTCGTTCAGCTCCTTCCATTCTTCATTGGAGTAGCACATGAAAGTAGTCAAGCTGACTTCTCTTGTGAAGAGTTCAAGTACAAGATATTTTTCTAGAGAATACCTGTTGAAAAGGAATGAATATTTCTAAATTTAAGACTGAGAGAAATACACCTGAACATTAACAAATTGCAAGGGGTTTTGACATCCTGCAATATTGACAAAGTATTAATTTGAATTTAGATGAGTAACAGCATAAAGAACCTCATCTCTTAAGGATTGTGTGGCTGCTTTTTTCTTTTTATTTTGACAAGAATGTAGATTTAAGGCTAGCAAAATCTTTGAAAGTTGCAGTGAAACAATCCCAAAACTTCACATCTGGAGCTATTGGTTTGGATGACTCTGCACTTCCTTGACAAATCCAACTCTTTCCACAATGTCTTCTCTTCCCTCTTAAATAAATAAAACATAACCATGGCATTTCAAAATATTCCCAGGAAATTTTCCTCTTTCTCCTCCACAGTATCTTGGATGAGGATCAAATCTAGACAGAAAAGACTGTACACAAAGTTTAGTGTGGATAACCATATTTACTCTCTGAAGCCTCAGAGTAGTTATCAGCTACTTGTCTGGATTTTGTTTCGCATCGTGTTATTTACTGATTGGAAATTATTTTTGTGAGTGTATGTCAGTGTGGCTAAAGAGTGTCTGTAGAATGTCTTGTGTTGTAGTTGGTTTCTCTGTGGGGCTGCTTACCAGCTGAGCAGCAGTTCCCAGACCAACTAAAACAGTTTGTGGGTTCCTCAGTCTCTCGGCTGTGTGTGGTTTAAAGCTTGGAAAACAGGAGCGGGCTCTGGCATGGGTTTGGGAAGGTGTTTATTCCAGTGCAGTGCACGTGCCAGAACTGCACTTGTCAGAACAGCTTTGGGCCCTTGTCCTCTCCTTTTCCAAGGCACAGCCTGGGCAGAGGAAACTCTGGGCCAATGAGGGAAGAAAGGGGATGGTTTAGGACAGGGTGATACCATGTGATATTTGGGAACAGGGGCAAAAGGTTCTGGAAGGGGCTCAAAGACAATCCAGACAAATAAACAAAATACATATACAAATCTGAAAACCTCAGTCATGCATCGCAACATTGTGTTGAAAAGCAGTCACTTGGAGAACATGCCACAACTGCAACAATTCTGTGAAAGCTGGAAATGTTGTTTCCAGGCTGGTTTTGTTTAGTATTTCACAATATCTAAGATTTTTTTGCAGACACATTTCTCTGATTTCTAGTATATTTTCAGACTTGAGTGATTTTGTACCATTTGGGAAGTCAGAATTTTCAAGGTCTTCATCCTCATCCAAATCCAACAGCTCACTGAACAAGGACAAAAGGAACTTCATTATGAAAAGATCTAAGCTCTGTGTTTTGCTTGTGTCTAGTAGCAATTATTTATAGTTAGTATTTATATTTTGGCATGATCATTATTATTAGCACTGCTTCATTTCCAAATACTGAAGAAATGATGCTGCAAAGTGCAGTTTATTTGAATATTAAAATTCTATATCCTTAATTCTTTGAAAAGAGTGGTCAAGGGAATAGATAACCGTGACAAAAGCATCCATTTAAATTCATGCAATAGATCTAAAACTACCAAAATTTATAGTGCTGTTCAGATCTCTCCTTTATTTATCATGATAATAACAGTAACTTATTTTTATAGAACAATGTTCCATGAAACAAGGTGAAATGAATAGGACAATAATCCTTGTCTTAATTTTTTTAGTAACAGACCAAAGCAAACAGGTTTTCAAAGGATAAAATGTCCTTTTAAAATACGTGCTCTCTCCTTCTCCTCTCTGCAACCTTTGCCTTCACAACATTTTTGAAACTTTCTCTCTTCCCAGCATCCAGTTGCACTGGACTGCCCTGTGTCAGCTCCGCAACTCTTACAGCTTCCTTAAATTGCATTGTGGGTTCCCTTTAAATTAATTTCAGCCACATGTTTCCCTTGTCTACAGGGTTCCTGACCCAATACCAACCTCCATCTGGGAGGACCATTTTGCTTGGGGAAAGTTTTCCAGTTTGTTTTCTTTGACCGTGTGTGCATGTGTGAATGTGCTGTCAAGATTTGTAACATGCAGAAGGGAGTCAAATCCCACCAATTCCAACATTCTGTGATTCTGTGATCTGAGGTTAGTGAGTCTAAAATCAAAATTATATCTAAGAAGTTCTGTGATGCTTGTCTGTCCTGTTTGGAGAGACTAAAATTCAATATAGACTATGAAGTTTGTACAATTTACCTCCTACAACAGAATATCACTTGCCAGGCTAGAAAATTCATTTTACATCCTCAGAAAATAAAGTCCTTTATCCAATCTTGAACATATGGGTAACTGGTATCTTGGCTATTTGGGTAACTGAGTTAAGACCTTCTTTAGAAACTTGATGCTTTTAAAGAAATTGTGTTCTCCTTTAGCTTCAAATATAGTCAGAAGAGACTGATAGTGTTTCTGAGATACTTTAGCAATCATTACTCTTCAAATGAGCAAGCCATTTTTGAAACCTTAGACATGTTCATAATTCTAATAACTACACAGACATTCTAGACATTCTTATTTTATTTTTCATTATGGAAAAAAATATCAATATGAGCCAGAGAAGGATATTTGGTTCTTTGATTTTACTAGTCATTCAATTCACTGTTAAGTAGCAAAAAAATTCATAGGTGTTTTATGAGCCTTTAAGTGAGGTCAGAGATATTCTTCAGTCATACATACTTGAATTAGGAGGTATTGTGGGCTAAAGAAGTGAATAAAATGTTCCAGAACTGAATAATGAGGGAGGGTGGGAGTGTTTGTCTATTACAGCTGGAAAACCTATGTTTCCTAGAAAATAGATTTCTCAGCTCAAGAAAGACAATGTCTGGCCAACAAAGGTTATTCAAAACCAGAGGAGTTGAGTCTGTAGATTCAAAGACCATTGTCACCAAACACAGAACAGAGGATTATGAGCTATGTGACTATTTCTGAAAAGAAAGAGGGAAGTGGAGGGCATGGAAGAACACTGGTAGCACAGAGTGCAAAATTAAGCCATACCAGACAAAATCAGTCTTGGTCTTTTTTGTTCATGAGGAATTCTAGTGTTCTTTGAGATGTATTAAGGAAAAATGACAAACATTTCAGACACTTAACATTAAAATCCCCCACGTGTTCTTCTTCAGCATGAATGGCATACACAGCTTCAAATCAGACATTTCATACACTTGACTAGCAGCTCTGTTATCTAACAGCAGTAGCAAGCAATTATCACCTTAAAGACATCAGGGAAAAATGTCAAAAATTCCTTATGTCTGATTGGAAAAAATCAGCACACACAATTTTATTTTGGTAAAGAAGCTTTCATATCAAATCAGCTCACATCACCAAATTGAAGTTAGAAGCACCCATTTGTTGCCAGCTTACCCAGAGGGAGACATGGCTGAGTTATGACTTCTGCCTTCCTTCCTTTTCTTCTCTGATGGACTCCATCTCACAGGGTCCTCATTGTCTCAGTTTACCACCGAAATGTGTGATGAGAACTCTATTCTAACTAGGAGTTCATTATGAATGGAGATTAAACATTGCAATTGGCACCATGAAGGACAGGACAGACAAAATAACTAAATCATATTTCTCAGAGTTCTTCAAGATCAGGTCAAAAAATAAGATGGATTTTAACTGCATAGGACAAAATAGAAAGCCTCTTAGTGGTTGAGTCTACTTTATTATGTCATATATTGTTTTTCTATTTACTTCTACTTGGTGGGTTTTTTTGGTTGTTTCTTTTTCAATTGCTAACATTCTAGATGTATACATATGCAATACACACATATAAATTTAGCCTACTTCTGAGCTACTTTTGAGTGAAATAAAAAGTACAGTAATAAAGGGCTCCATTTGAGAAAACAAAACAAAAAAAGGATCCCACCTTTTTCCACCTATACTGTACTTTCAGACATTGTCTTCCAAATATTCTGGGGCAAGTACCCAAAATTTCCTAAGCATTGGAAATTCTAGGCTTATGTCTGTAACCTTATTTCAGCAGACTAATCCAATCATCACTGAAATTTTGTTTTGGAGGTTTTTTTCCCCAGGAAATTCACTTTTGAAATGTCTCTTTTTCCAAAGTCAGTATTAACTATCCAGACATATGTATTACACACAAAATCATAATTCTGACAAAGAGAAATCAACATGACCTTATCACAGCATTTAATTCTGATGAAATAAGGTGGTTTGTTTCATCCATGTTTTATTTCTATTGATGTTCTTCTCAACTATATTTTTCTCTGAAAATAACAGTGAAACCACTGTTGGTATAGTGTTTCATTTGGAAAAATCAGCTTTTCTGATTGTTCCATCATGGAAAAGTTGTCTTTGCTTTAATGTAATTATAGTTCAGCAGCTGATTTCTTTTGAACAAAATGGGATTGATTATGTGAATAACATTTCGTTGTATTAATGAGATTTTCTAGTCAGATCCATTAACTCCCTGTTTGTACACATCCTTTGACTTCCCTGCTCACTAGAAATTGCACTGATTATAGCAAACCTTTTAATGCCTAAATTATCTTAAACGCTTAAATCATCATAAATGCTTCAAGCATCTTTGCAAACCACCACCTGCAATGGCCAAATGAGAACATTCTGCTTTTTTTCATAGGAACAAGTCAAGCAGTTTTGTGACTAAGTACCTGCCTCTGCTGTGCAGGAGTACTGAGACAACAGGAAACAAAGGATTAAGATAGAAACAATAATCGCATGGGAAATTCATTGTCAACAGGATGTTATTAGGATCATTTTGCTTTTTAATATTAATTATACATCCACTAATAAGATGTCATGATTTCCTCATTAAAATTACATTTTGATGTGGTTTAAAACTGCTTGAGATCTGCCAAGAGTTGATAAGAATTTACAAAGAACGTCATGTTTTTAAAGTTTGATCTGGACAGATTTTTCTTTCCTTTTCCTTTTCCTTTTCCTTTTCCTTTTCCTTTTCCTTTTCCTTTTCCTTTTCCTTTTCCTTTTCCTTTTTTTTCCTTTCTTTTTTGATGGGAAGTGAGACTATGGATGATGGAAAAGAGCAGTCTTTTCATTTATATGATAATGCGTGTCTTTCATAGACAGTGACAGGCCTGCACTAGAAAGTTATTAGGTAACCTCCTGTCTATAGACATGCTTTAAATACAATTCTTTTCCAGCATTATTAAGTTACTGCCTTTGTTAAGCAACCAGTTTTGGTCAGTCCCACAAAACATGACTCAAATAAGGTGCAATTGTACAAAGAACATTTTCTGCAAGGTTTAACCACGAAATAGTACATTTTCATATTTAAAATGGGGACTGTCATTAATAGCCTTAATGCCTTACCCAGTTGAAGAGGAAAGAAAGGATAAAAGGGAAACTAAGGACGTTTATGATAGTTCTTTTTTTCTCCAAGATACAATCAAAAGTTAGGATTATTTTTAGCTGCATCTAGCTACCTGAATGTTAAACTTTTAGTTAAAGCTGTCATCCAGAAACTTTGTGTTTCAATGGGAAGTGACACCTAGAGATGATGACTCATCCCATCCAGACTGAAACCTTGGGATGGGATGAATCACACCCAGAGCTCCCAGCATTTCACCCCTGACTATGGAGTGAGACTGAGAATCCAGCTTTGTCTAGTTACACAGAGCTGGTATAAGTATGTGAGCTATATTTCACTTGTGGTGGAGTGAACAATAAGGAATTCTGAATTATCTTTCTTGCTAGCATTATTTATTTCCACTTTAAATCTTTGAGGAAAGAAATGTTAATTTTCCTGAGATCAAGGATCAGAACACTGAATTTTGGCAACTTCTGTTACAACCAGAAATGACCATTGCCCTGTGTTTGTTCAGCATTTTACTTTGTATTGACACCTACCTATGAAAGGTGTTTTGGTCACAGTTTAATTAATGCTGCTGGAGAAGGGTGGCTTCTTCTTATAAAACCTGTTGATGTACAAAAATTAATCACTGGACCACACTGTATTATTTCTAAGGGATTGTGATGAGCAGCTTTTTCTTAATTTACATAAGGAGTCAAGAGAAATTCAAAGTAATGTGGAAGTGGTTAACTTTGGATATATTGTGCATATATAACTCCTTGTGTGGCTTAAACCGAGTATCAATGAAGTTAGATGGAGTGTGCTTCAACATTAAAGTCTGGCTTCACAAACTGCACAATGACAGCTAAAACTTTTTTCTTTTCCTTTTTTTCCTCCTTTTTTTCTTATTTTTTTCTTTTTTTATTTTTTTTTTAAATTTGAATGCTCAGAAGAGATAAGAAAGCCAGAAGAAGAACAGATGTGTTAGAAGTGTGAAATGGATTAACATCAAAGCCCCCTGGGAAAATCTGAAACATGAAATGAAGCATCCTGAATGACAAGAGCTATTCAGAATGCATTAAAAGCTCTGCAGTACATTTTGGTGCTGTCTGTGTCAGCAACACAGGGCCCTGTGTGCAAGGGAGAGATGCTGATAACGAAAGCTCTGTGAACTTCAGGGAAATTCAGTTCATCACCGAGAACTCGCCTTGTGGTACAACTTGAATGAGACAGAAAAATCACCCAAACTAGTGATTGCCAATATTTATTGTCTCCAGTGGCACAAAGTGAGTGGTAATTTAAGTCCTGAACTAACATGGCTATAGGTGAAACAGTAATGATTTAAAAATCAGAACATATTTTAGTAATATGTTTGTTGAGTGTTTAAATCTAACCACAGATATTTATAAATTGACAGATTAGCAGAATAATTTTATATGTTTAAGATCAGAGAAGGTAATTAAGAAAAGAATGTAAGATGTTTTCTCAATTTTGTGATTTTTACACAGATTGTTTGGAAGTAGATGATTTATAGCTTATGCAAATTTATTCCCATAAATGGTTTCTGATCTGGCAAGCACTTGTTTCCGTATAGTTATTGATGGAAGGAGGTCACTGATTTTCAAACTGTGAAGGAGACTGTACAGGTTACTGATGAGTTTTCACTTCATCTAAACTCAATGAAAGTCAAGGGAAGTTGGTCAAATAATATAGAAAATATATCAAGATTTGTTCTGTGTTGGAGACTGAACATACTGCAGTCTCAGCATATAAATCTCACACTAGACATTTTGGACAAGTACAAGCCCAGCTAATATTCACAGAAAAGGGAACTCTTTCAGTTGGCTACAATGGACTTCTGATGAGGACTCAGAAGAACTTGCAGTGAAAAGCTGTCTGAAGTCAATACCAGCACTTCATACAATACAAATTGTATTCATTCCTGAATATCTCTCTTGCACAGACATCAACATGACCTCAGTGAGAATCCCAGACCTTTAAGTTCCATTCCAAGTACTGTTTTCATCCCACTGCTGATACAGAGCAAAGAGTGATTTAAGCAAGAGAGTTTACCTTGACAAGGTGCTGCTATAGCCATCTGCAGGTGTGTAAGTCTGGGTTAAAAACAAAACAAAACCAACAATCTCTCCCAAACAGAAGCAGGTTTCTTCACAACTTGAAACACAAGCCAGTTCTCACAGACTATTATCCTCTTGGTGCAAAGGTTTCTGCCCCCGCTGATCTCTGCTGAGTTTGGGACAGGTGCATCAGGGACTGGTACAAGTGAATTTATGGAGCAGACACTTCTATAACTTTAGCTTTGTCTGGCACTTTAGTTTCTATATTGTTTGAAATATGTCATGAGCTTTAAAGGATTTCCAGCTTACTTGTGTATGCTATCAACCAACCCCATTATTAATAGAATCAGGCACAATTGCTTCATCTGTCCTACTTGCAGCTGACTTATTCTTTTGAGTTTCTCCTTTCTGTTGTTGTTTGTTTGGGGTTCTTTTTGGGGTTTGTTTTTTTTTTTTTTCTTTTGTTTTTTTTTCAGAAACAGCAAGGAATTAGCTGGAAATAACATAATTTTCTTTTATTCCATAGAGGGAAAGCTTTTAGAAAAATATAACCTGGGAACAATTCATTTTGATGTCTTTAAGGTAAAATTGCATGCTCCAGACTGAAAGTTTTATAGTTAGAAGAATCTATTCTAACAGAATCTATTAGTTTGTAAATCAATATCCCCTGTTGATTAATTTCCTAATAAAAAGTGCATATCTTTACACTGTGTTCTACTGAGATCAGTTGTATTATTGGACTAAACAACCCAATTCTTCCAACCTTATTTATGGTCACACAAATAATCCCATTATACGTTCAACATACCAACTGTTAAAATTAATATTCTCAGAATGCGCAGTCCAGAACATTTTTGGCACAGACTGTAGTTAAAATTTTAAGTAGAATGTGCAAAAGTTTAAAACACAGGGAGAGGTGGATTTTACTTATTTTTAGAGCTATATGTCTGAGCTAGACATTTTTGCCTTCCTTTACAATGAACAGAGAAATATAAGTTGTAAGAGAGAATGACTTGCCTGATATTTTAAGGATCTATTTAAGCATCAAATTATTCACAACGTATTCTTTGTTTCTATCCAGTAACCATACACAGGGTGATTAACTTAGTTGTAGACACCTAAAATTTTGTTAATAGGATTCTTTTAAAACCTTGAACTTGTATCCATCATTTTTAATAGAAATAAGACTTACCATGATTTCACGGAAAACATATAGCTTGGATGTGTTGGGGGGAAAAAAAAGAAAAAAGAAAAAAAGAAAAAAGAAAAAGGAAAAAAAAAAAAAAAAAAGAAAGAAAAAAAACACACCCAGAAAAAAATGGAAATAAAATGTTCCCCCAAAAGATGATTTTTGAAGCATTGAGATGAAGAGTTCAGTCTACTGTAACACAAGTATAAGGCTGAATCAAACAAGGATAAGCAGTCTTAGAAATGATTTTCTACAAAAAATTATCATGTAGTAGAAAAATATTTTTTTTTCCAAACAGGAAGAGTTGTGCCTACAGGTATATTTAAGTCCTTCATAATTTTTCTCTGCCTTCATGAATTCATTCTCTGCAGCTGTACTTCAGTTTTGTGATAGCCAAAAGAAATACACTAGAGACTGGAATTTTTTGGAGACTAGAACTTTGTATCATCCTTCACTTAGTATGACTTCAGTTATGCTTACCTTCATGCCGGCGTACAAGTTGCTTCTTTAGCTTACATTAGTGAGACACGTTGAAGGCTAAGGAATAATAACTCAAATATCCTTGACAGTTTGCAGGCAAAGTCCAAGATTTTCAAATTAACTATTTAATCTCATGAGATCACTATGCATCTCTTGTTGTAAAAGTAATTTTCAATTCAGCCCTTTCTTCAAACCTGGATGGACATAGACATCCACAATTTGGCCATGCCAGGATGGAGGCATAGCTCTTTTTGAAAATCTAAATCCAGTTTTTTCAATGCAGCAGTGAAACAGAGGAAACACAACAGAACTAACGCAGTTTTTGCACATACTGGGTAAATTATAAAATAATTAGTCATGTTTCAGTTTAAATAACATGAAAAAACTCCTTTAATTAAGATTCTTAATTAATAGTTGAAAGATTAATCAATCAATAATTATAACTATCATTATAGGGTGTAATTGTGCTTAATTGGAGGGGCTGATTAATGATCAGAATAAACCTTTCAAATTCTCACACTCAAAAATGTTGGGAAGTGATGGATTCCAGCTCATAGAGTTAAAAAGGAATCTAAGGATCATTGAAGATGTGTTCAGCTGCCTGGCCACAAATTGAAAACATGGGATTGAATTGCAGTAAAGCTTTCCATTGTTAGATATATGCACTACTGAGTTACTGCTGCGTATGTGTTAATGTGAGCAACGTATTTGTCAAAAGACCATAAGTGATATCTATTCTAAAAACGGCAAGCTTTGTTTTTTCCATCTAAAATGTAAAATTTTGTATGTATAAATGCAGTTCAGCACACCTCTACTTGGATCATGCCGAGTCCTAATATTTTGCTTACAGTACAAGAAAAATTTGGAGCCATATTTCTAAGGACAGCAGCTGCCCCATACAGGTATATCTCAGGTGTGCTGTGCCATGCATATTTCTGCAATGCATTCTATCTCTCCCATTTATGTTGATGACATTTCAGGATTGAAGCTGTCATCAGCCTGAATATTTGATGGTCTTCTTTTGGCAGGAGGTAGTAGAAGTTTTTTGGAAAAAATACATGGGATAGGAAAGTTTAAAACACATTTTAAAACACCTTCAATTTTCCTATATTTTTGTTTGGTTTATGGTATTTGTTTCTGAGTTTTTTTAACAATTCATTACCTGAGTTTTTTTAACAATTCATTATCATTGTTTCAGTGCAGTCTCTGGGTGTAGTAGATCCAGGGGAAAGACCCTCAGCCTGGTTCCTGCTCTAGCAGAACTCCCTGATTTTTTTCACTGAACAATGTTTAATGTCACTGCTTCTCCCAGTCTAGCACCACTGAGTTAATCTGCTTAGTCATTTGGGAATGAAGGGAAAAAAAGGTGGAACTTGAAATTTTAAACTATCAAGTGAGGCTTTAACTGTATCCTTTATTACCCCTTTAGCTGTAGAAAAAAAAAATAAAACCTCTAGAGAGAATAATGTGCTTTAACACACTGAAACACTGTGTTAAAGATAGTAATAAATGTTATTTGAAACAGAAAAGGAAAAAAAAATCCTTAAAGAACTTAACTGAGAAGGGCCAGGATTGCTGTTGTTGCTAATTTACTTCTTTTCAGGGAAAGCAAAGCAAATGTGTGAAACAGAAGAGGGAGAAAAGACAAAGAAAGGTGACAAGGAGAAAAACACAGCAAGCCTACAAAATTCAGCTTGTCTTTCGGATGCTGACTCTGCTTTCCAGTGTGAGGAAAAAGAATCACAGTGCACATTCCTATTGGCTCCCCAAAAACCTGTACTCATGCAAGACTGTTTAATAGGTTGATTTAGCTGCATTTTGGTGACCATATCACAGAAGGTTTGTGAAATAAATTATCTTGTCTGGCTAACCAGACTGTTATTAAACAGAAGACTAAAGCTCTCTCTCTCATAGGAGAGAAAAAAAAAGGTAGGACAAGAAAATAAAGGAGTGAAAACAGAAAATCAACTTGTGTATTTGACTGATTTGATGATGCTGATGGGCTGTTCTCTGAGCCTTTTTCCCTGACCCACCTGGGAGAAGTTTTCTTTCAAGGAATACATAATGCTGTCACTACAAATCTCTGAGTCCCAGGGGTGGGCGATGTCAGTTCGGGATAGCTTAGAAAATAGGTGGGTTGTAGCTACCTGCTCCTTTTCTGCTGTGGGGTGAGATGAAACACTTCAACCTTCAGCAGAATCACTCTGACTCCTCTCAAGAGTGCAACATTTGTCAAATGTGTGTTTGAAAGTTCCCAGCATAATTGCAGGACAGGGGGGTTTCATTACAGTGGCTCTGAAATCATGGCACACAGTTACTCATCCTGGTGTAGTCAAAGTCAACCTTCCTTTGGCAAAGATAATTGGATTAGATCCATACAGCTTGATCTTGCAAAGCACTAAGAACCTGGCTGATAACTGAACAAAAGATTTAATCGGTAGTTCAAATTTAATCACGGTCCTGTGGAATTCAGTAAAAGCATGCAAATTTACTGTAGCTCAGAGACTGGTGTACTTTATACAAGAAAACAATATAAATCTTGTTCTTCATTACAATGCACAGCTATGCAAAAACCCAAGAACTTCTAGAAATAGAGGATAATAAAAGTCTCACTCCTAATCTGACTCATTAGTCAATAGCATATATATTATTATTATTATTTGTATTGGAACTATTTTCCAGCACTGAAGACAAGTGGCATAAAATGGCTTGTCTCCATAATGTTAAATTATGTTAACTTCCAAGAAGAGATAACAACTATGCTTTTATCTGGCAGTGTCCCTAACACTTAAATAGTCTAGAATAAACTCAGAAATTCTGAGACAGAATAATTTTTTCCCTGAATTGGCCATAGCAGAGTCACTTTCATTGTATATGAACTCTCATACCTGGAACCATTCCTGAACACAGAAAAGGAACACAGAAATTAGAGATACACCTCACACTAGACTGAAATATTCCTTACTGATGTGGATTGTAGAATTTCTGATAAATATTGTTTTACTCGTGCCACTTTGTGAATGCTGGACAGCAAGACAACACAATCAGAGCTGTAGCCAGGGTCAGAGTAAAATCCAGGAACTTTCTAAAGCTGGCAAGTTTTGTAAACCCAGTTATACAGGAAAAAAGCTAGAAAATCAGAAGGATATGCAGCAGTGAGACTTAGCTCCTTGAAGTGTCTTTTCCAGGAACTTCTGTCTTAATCGGGTAGGATTTACCCAGTAGCCTTAATTTCTAATGATCTTACTTAAGTATTATTTGTAGTACTCAAAGCACTTGTGTCTTGTTTCAGGAAAACTTAGACCACCATACTGGATCAACAGTCTTAAATAAAATATAAATAGGTCTCAATAAAAGACATGAATAGAATAAAATATGCCTTTGGACTCCGGAAAACAAAAGAAAAATGCACACAAACACACACACACACACAAACAAACAAAAAACCCCCAACAACAACAACAAGAACCCCACAAAAAACAAAACAAACAAACAAACAAAAAACCCAAAACAAAACAAAACAAAACAAAAACAAAAAAAACCCACAAAAACAAAAGGAAAAAAAAAAGGAAAACCAAGCATCATCATGAACTATTCATCCAAGTTCCTGGTTTTTGTTAGGTTCTTGTGTACTAGAGGTCTAGAGTCTCTATTTTATGAGAACAATCCAGCAGAAACATTGACAAGCCAAGCAAAGAAAATCTAGTTTTTAAATCCCATTGGGAATTTTGGATTGAAATAGACATTGGGCAGCTCCAGATTCAGGTTACATTATGGTAAAAATACATGTCCCTAGGGAAATTTAGTCAAAAAACTAAGAATCCGTGAAATATAGAGATCATTCCATAAGCAGCTTGCCAAGAGTCAGAGTCATGAGTATATGGGATGCATATATACGGGGCAGTCAGTACATTGTCTAAATCCTTTTCTGCATCTGTCTTTTAGTCTCTTTGCATTTCAGTTCCCCATCTGTAAAATGGGTAGAACCACTTATATTCTTTCATCTTTTGTTTATTAAGAAAAAAAGTCACATGGGACTCTGCTATATTTTGCTGCATATTATAAATGAAATGCTGATCCCTACTGGGGCCCCTGGGCACTGCTGCTGTATAAATAAATTCATAGCTATGGTTGCCACAGAGGAGGAATATTGACTGCAGGTGAGGAATAGGTAGCAAAAGCAGATTAACTCTTAAGCATCAAGGATCCTGTTTTCCAGTCCTTTATAAGGAGGAAAAAGTACATAGAAAAAGGGAAAAATATACAACACACAAGATGAATTATTTCTAAAGGGAATGGTTTCGAAAATTTCTCCACAATGTATCAGTAGCCTGTCTGTAACTATCTTTTTTTTTTTTTTTGCCTGCTTTACACACTTTTTTTGGCAAATTTCATGCCAGTGAAAGATGCAGGATTGACATTCTTAAATCTCCCTTTTATCCACAGAAAAGATAAAGCATAGTCAGAAAACATGCAGCTTTCCTCAGATTTTCAGACCAACATGTATTTGTTCGACCTGAAGGGACATCTCTACAGGAGGGGAAAACAGTTTAGTCACCATTCTCATTTTAGCCTTGGCCTTGATGCTGAAGTTATTATCTTGAGAATTGAGTGGGATACTTTGGTTTAAGTATGATGTGGGCACCTGTTCTTTCTGCTGATGCTATCCAGCTCATTTCACACAGGCCAATGTACAGTCTTCTGTAAACCTCTTTCGGTCACTTCCAACCACTATACAGTTGCAAGTTCATTACAGCCCAAACACTAAATCCTGGTTTAGGGGACTACAGGCCAGTTCCAGTCTCCCAAAGCCGTCCAGCCACCCATAACACTGCTGCCTTGCCCCAGTATGCCTCTGTGAAATATTTTCTAAGGGGCACAGATGAAATTTTGGTTTTTGCGAAGGCCACCAGCTCTCACTGCTGTCAGTGTAATATGGTCACTAAATTCCCAAAGACAATATTACTGCAAATCACCTCAAATGTGCTGCAGGCAGTAGAATGATCCCATAATCAAGAAGCTAGGTCTTTGAGGACAAGTTTAATTACTTTAATCTATACAGCCTGGAAAACATAATGGTTAATGGGGTAATCTACTGAAGTATGTGGAATTTTAAGTAGTATAGACTATGCCGCTGGATGACACTACTCTCAGTACAGCAGAGATGATAAAACCAAGAGCATAAATGGTGACTGAAGAAAGCCTTAGATGTTCATAAATCAATAATTGATAAAATGTACTCTTGTGTAACTAAGTAGAATTTTATGTTGCAGGTAGAATAAACTGATTACATGATACTATAGTGCTCAGTGGAATTATGGAATGGGCTTCATTCATTCACTCTAATTGCTGCATATTTGTATACAAATGGCTGAAATGGTTCTATCAGTTTTGTAGTCTATAAAACTGCAAGAAAATTCTGCCCTGTGAGTCCACAGATGACAGCCATAATATTTTCCCAGCATGGGACACCATGCTCTTGGAAAAGCTGAATATCAACAGATACACAGAGGCTGATGTTCTTGATGCATCTGGCCATTCAGGATTTCAGAACACTTTTCTCATGGGTACAGGTGTTAACCCCTCTGTCCTGGCTAGATTGCAATTTGGGTAACAAGCCACCTGGACCAGATGCTGAGGAAACCTAAAGATGAAGTGGTTGAGCTGCACAGAAATGAAATAATCTCTCATTAACATCATCCGCTGAAGATGTTTTATCTGTCTTTTAAAAAGACATTATGGATGATCCTGGGAATTACACACCAATGAGTCTTACTTTGGCAAATGGAGTGCAATGATAATTAAAAGTAGGATTATAAAAAAATCCTAGATAAACATGATATGTAACAGACAAAGAAATGTGTGTTGTGTAAAGGAAAATCAAGCTTCTTTAATTTACTAGAATTCTTTGAAAGTGCCAAATAAATACTGGATAAAGGAGGACTGGCTGACATAATCTATTAGGACTTTCAAGAAGCTTGTGAGAAATTCTCCTTACACAAAGCTGTTAAGGAAACTAAGCCGTCATGGAATATGAAGGAAAACACATTATAATGGGGCAAAGACTGGATAAGAAACAGAAGGCATAGAAGGGAAATAAATGCTTCTTTTAAGGGGGCCTTGGCAGAAATACATGATACATGTTAAGTTTTTACAGTTTTTGTGTTCATTTGGAATTTGCTTTTATTTTTTCTTTTATTATTGTCTGCTACTTGAAAAAAGTAATATGGTGGGGTTTGGTTTTGTTTTGGGAGGTTTATCTGTGGCATGAAATTGAAATTATTCAATAGTGTTATATCTGATATATGGAAAAATGCTTACATTTCAACACCTTAAGAATAGATTTTATAAAGGAAGTTAGTCGAGTGTTGGTTTCTAGAACCAAACCCTGTGAACATGCACTGAAAGCAAATGCAGCCACAATGTTCTGTGTCCTTTCCCAGTTAGAGCTACGTGCTCGTAGCAGTAGACAGTGCAAGATGACTCAGTTTGTTCTAACCAAGTTTCTGGCTTGCTGAAGTGAGAGACAGTCTAGGCTGGGTGCTGGGCTGGGAGGCAGAGCTGTAAGATGCCTGTACACTGTAGCTTGTCACCAGCTTACATTTATAGGTTGTTTTCCCTCATCTACATCCTACCTCTTCAGCTTAAACAACAAATAAAAAGACCAAATTTTTAAACATGTGCCATTCTCTTGTAGGAGATTTCACTGATTTTATAATTCAGATTGCATTTCTACTTCCAAGGCCCTTTTTCAGTATCTTGCAGAGTGTGACTGTTTTGGGAGTCTGCTGGTATGTCTACTTTTTCCCGCTATGTGCCTACCCAGCATGTTCCCTCTCTGTTCATTTGTAAGGCAGTTCTTTCAAAATGAAAGTCTACAGAGAACAGGAATAGAAGGGTGACATGGTCTCTGTCACTCCAAACAGAAAATGTTCCAGTGATTTTTTTTTTTTTCACACCTTGTAGAATTTCAATTTTCCCTTTAAAACATGGATTAAACAACGTTGCCAAAAACATATGCTTCTGTGTCAAACATTTCACTTATTCAGGGATCTAGAGGCAGCTGGAGAGTTCTCACTGCCAAAGTGACTTCAACAATTGTCTCTTCCACTTTTAATTGGAAACATGTTCGTTTCAGGAGTAGGTGTGGATAACCAATATGTAGCAGTGTTAATTTCCCTCACCATTCAGTGTACATATGTCCTTAGTGACCACTCTTAAATAGCTTGGGGAAAATGACCTGCATCCATTGCCAGAGTGTCCTGAGCTCCTGCAGGTCTGTGATTTACCATGGCACAGATTTCATCTGCTGATTAAAGATGGGAGTGGTCAGCGTGAGGTAAGACATCACCAGTCTCTTGTTCCTTGTAAGACCTGCAGTGAGCCACACCAGAGGGTTATGGATGAGTTACTGAAGCTGAGGGCCTCTTACTGCATTAGATTTAACTATTACAAAAGCACAGTTCCAGTTTTTGTTGCCCTGCAGATATTTCCTTGGGGTTTTATCTGTCGTGTGGATGGTCTTCCTTACACTGCAGTGCTCCAGACAATCTAGCTACTAATCTTTCTATGCCACTCACACTCTAGTTATCCACATTTAATGACCTTCATCTCACTCTTCCCCTTCCCTTCTATTTTTTTTTTTTTTTTTTTTGGTGGGGGGAGATAGGGGACATTTCTAGTAGGACCTTTCTTAAAGACAAAAACCAACATGTTAAATCTCATAGACTTTCACAGCTTTTTGATTCCTAGCCTGAATTTCTGTGGAGAAGGTTGTGGCATTCCTTCCCAGAGCTCCCTTCCTTCATCAACCTTTTAAAAACTGTGTTTGGGTTGAACCTCATGTGTTCATGCTGCAGGAAACAAATTGGAAAGAGGTTCCATAACAGTAATATCAAAACCAGTGTGTACTGGGAGAAGGGACAACAAACATGCAACCCAAATTTAACACATGCTGATAGGCAAATTTTCTCATGAGAGATGGATCCACCCTGCCTTTGAAACTAAGAGGGTGGATAAAACCTGAAGATTAAAGGCTATCAGTCTGTCAAACAGGACCCACTCTAGGGGTTCCATGGGGTTGAGTGCTTCCTTTTCAGCATCAAATCACAGGTGATCCCTCACCCAGACCCTCATTACCAGATCCTGTGGCAGGGCTGGGGTTACATCTCTGGGAAATGTGCCTTATATTGACCTCCATGGGAGATTCAAAACTTGACCTTTTCTACTTCAAGATAACCTGTCACATTAGATGGTGATATTATCCTACTCTCCCATTTAATATTGGATCACTATAATACTCTGTGGAAATATATATATCTGTGGTTTTGTCCTTCCTCTAAGTTTCATGCTTTCTTGTATCTGCTGCTCTTGCAGCATGTTTATTTTCCCTGCATCGTTTTGGGTGCTTTTCTAATGTCTCCAAGAACTTGTATGCACGCACATTTGAGACTGATAGGGTGGACCCTGTTCACAGAGAAACCTGAGAATTTCCTGTTAATCTTGTAAGTTACGCTCAAAATGTGATGAGCATTTTACACATATGTAAAGAGACATATACACAGAAAGCTTGTAATCAAAATTAGTTTAAGACAATACTTGAGAGAAAGACAAGGAAAAGCATGTGAGAGCAGAGGGCAAGAAGTTTGTTGATCAGATTTTGTTGGGGTTTGTAGTTTTTATATTCTTAATGAACTGGGCCATTTGAGTTACAGGGCCTGAAATCTGTACAGGTGCTCAGAAGTAACTCTCTGTCGTCAATAGACACAGGTAACACACATTTTGCCATTGATGGTTAAATTTCTGTTCAAAGCTAAGGTGAGTTTGGCAATGAATTTTCTGCTGATCTGTTTCTGTTTGCACTTTGGAAATCTCAGCACATGATAACATCCAAGATCTCTGTGTCTTATCTGCCACCCCCCAACACACTCAGTCCCCCGTGCCACGAGGGATCCTGCTCTGGAAGTGCTGAGTGAGGGGATGAGGGATGTTGCCATCTAGTGGGTTTTTGTCAGTCAGAAAAAAGACTTTGCTAAAGAATTCTGCCTCCAATCAGCGAGTGCGGAGGCACAGGTTTGAGGTATATGGAAAATGAAAAACTGTTTCTCGAGGCCAGCTTTCTACTACAAGCACACAGAGAATTTACCTGCTCACTCTGTGTGATCCTATGTCTTTGTGTCAGGATGTTTTGGGAGTCAGGAATACTCTCTCTAAAAAACACCCTGGAGGTTTCTTTGCCCCAGTGTTAGGGGCCAGGCCCCCTGACATGCTTCCTCTTTGGTATGCAGAGACAGGGGTTGGACTTGGTGGCTATTCTGGGTCCCTTCCCACTCAGTATATTCTGTGATTCTGTTCTGCGGGTCTGTTCTGTGGTTCCAGGAGTGAGCACACACAGCTACAGAAATGGTAAAGGGGAGATTCATCATCCTTCCCCTTCAAAACTCCTGCTCCTGTTTCAGCTGCAGGGACACCTTTCCTATTGTTCCAGCTCATCACTACAGCCTTCGTCATGAGGGGACTTTTGCAGTCAGTATTAAAGTAAAAAAGGGTTATTCATACACCGGCAGCTGTCTCAATCCTATCTGTCAGCCTCATGGAAATGAGGAATTAAACAGTAATAATAATCATCATAACAGAATTAGCCGTTTTTTTCTCTAGAACATTCCATTTGCAGCTGTTGTGCTGGGTACCAGGACCCGTAAGTGCCCAGCGGGGTGACACTCTCCTGCTCCAATCTGCCTCATATTAACGAGCTGCTTAACTGGGGTGTGATGCTGAGATGTGATGCTGGCCGAGCAGCAGCTGCTTGGAGTGCGCCGTTACGGAGAATTAGCCCAAAGTTTATTCTTAGCCCTTCCTCTCAGCTCCCGCAACATGTTCAACAGCTTGTGCATTTTGTAATGCCTCCTTTCATTGCCATGGCAACCGCTAAAACTTAAGGTGTGTTCAACTTGCACGGTCTCAGTACTGCAGGCTGCCGGCAAAATGAAACCCTGGGTTTGCGCTCCTTCCCACTGCTGTTGATTCAAAGGGCCACAGTGTGCTGGAGAGGCAACTGGGAACATGTGTTTGCAAAGTGCTTTAGACACAAGAGTGCGTTTCAGTGTTTAAGAGAGTCTGTGAATCTGATTTTCCTATCCAGTTAGTCATTTGAGCTGGGGTAGAGGAACTGCCACTGCTGGCTGAGATGCTTCTCCTCTTCGTGTTGCTCCAAGCCATCTTTCGCAGACCCCATGTGTATTGTTGCCTCATGAAATGCAGCCTCAAATTGTTGGCAATCAGTCAGGTAATGGGGAGGGCAATAAGAGCTGCACGATCACAGGTAGAGCTATAGGATGAAACTTGGTGCTGAGAAACTGCCAGCTTCCACCAAATGGCAGATTAAAGAGCCATTTCCCCCTTAAAAGAACTTGCTTTTATACTTGAGTTACTCACTACGAGCAGTCAGCCTTCCCATTCAGCCGACGGCTGTGCTAGTGTGCCTTGAAAATACCCAGAAATGGGGAAGAAAAAAAAAAAAGTAGATTTCTCAGGACTGAACCCTCCAAATGCCACTTGGGCAAAATTCACTGTACCCCTATATAGTTTTATTTCACCACTGTGAGTATATCGAACCCCAGTTTGGCCAAAGGAGCAGCCTAGGGCTGTTACCTGAAAAAGCAGACAGTGCTTTACATTAAAACCTTTCCTAGTGAAGCCATTTTTCCTTTCTACAAAACAACTTTGCTGTGAATCAAATCCTGCAGCTGCTCATAACTGTCCCTATGAAGAAATTCTACAGAAAAGAAAGAGTGAAACCTATAGGGGTTTATAGAAATTAAATTGGATTCTATAGAAATTACTCTAAATAGCCCCTTAATTTAATAAGGGATGCTACGCCCTTCTGTAGAATTTTTGCATCATATGATAAATCCGAAGGGAGAATAATGTCCCTGCAAACAGAATTGTTCACATTGCTTTAAAAATCCTATAGAAAACTTATTTCTCTGTCTCTTAATTTTGCTAAGTCTTTTTCTTTTGCACCAGTGGCTTGAAATCATAAATCTCAAAGCGTTTCACAAAGAAAGAGCACAGCTGTCTGGAGATCACACAGCCCACCTAGTGCCACTTCCCATGTCTGGGAAAATCAATCCAGGTAGTCCTGCACTCTGAAGTCACCTTTTCAAACAGGATGCTTGCAGCATTTGAAGCTGCTCCTTTCTGTGTTTTGGGAAAGAATGACAAAAAGTCATAAACATCCCCCTTTTCTCCCTCTCCCCCAAATACCTAATCTACCTAGAAACCAGGGAGTGTGAGTCATTTTAAGCTGTTTCTTCAACATGACTTCAGCTCAGTGGTGTGCCCCACAACCTGCAGAGATTTGGAGCCTATTAGGTTGCAATTTCAAAATTAATCCTTTTCTTTTTATGCATTCATCAGATTTTATTTTCTTTTAATGTACTTAAATTATAAAAATACGTGGAAGCATAGAGGATAGATAGAACAAGTGTGTTGTTAATTTGTTTTTTTTTTTTTGTTTCTGCACTGGAACCTGTTAAAAATGTTTGCATTTTGATATGTGTGCTGCATTCAAACTGACACCTCCAGCTGCTATATATTTGGTGGCTAGTAATCTTTTCCATTATATTTGGAAAAGAACAGATTTCTTCCTGTCTAAAATAAGCAACCAGCTACAAGGAAGCAATGGCTACACTGTGGTTTGCTGTTTTGTTGCATGTTTAAAATACTGGTGTTCTGTGAAAGCTGCAGGTAAAACTGAAGCACAGCTGCTTGTATCTCTAGAAATTATAAAATGAACCCTCATCTAGTGAATATCAGGATAGCTGTTCTGAGTTGAGTAGAAATAATTTGATTTACCATACAGATGAGTATATTTTTTCTTTATTTTATTTTATTATATATATATAAATATCTATAAATATCTATAAATATCTTTTTTTTTTTTTTTTTTTTTTTTTTGGTTCTTATTTTCTGCTCCAGTGCCTGAATTCAACCAGGGACAGACAAATCTCCTGATAGGGAAGAGTGGGGTTGACAGTATAATATGTATGTACCCTACTGTCCTGGGAGGAGAGTGAATCAGTTCTGTGCATCATACCCAGAGGGATTATCTGGTGGTAAGCTGCCACAGAACACATACTGACCCGAAATTTAGCCCCAGGATGGTTAAAGACTGTGCTGTGAAGCTAAAGAGATGGTAGCAGTGATCACAAATGTCAGCCCAGGCTGTTTGTGGGATGTCACAATGAGAGACATAGAACAAAAACTGGACTGGCAGAGAAAAGCTCTAAAAGAATTTTACTTAAGAGAATTTCTTCAAGAATTCTTATTTATGTTTGCAAATAAAATAGGTGGCAAGATCTCACCTGCAAGTAAGACTGGCTCTCAATCTAAATTGATCAGGGCCGCATTTACCTTCAGAAAAGAAAAGTCAAACCTTCTGTACCTGGATATGTGTGTGTATGTAGTATACTGGCAGGGTGTTTTTGCCTGTAGGGTTTCAGGAAATTTCCTCTGCATAATCTGAGTTGAGCAGTTGGTCAGTTGCAAAGCACAGTCTTAGTACAGAATACTCCTACCCACCAGCTTATCCAAGCCAGGGAGGGAGATGAGCCACAGTCCTGGCAACTCTTAAGGGTTTGTTGGTTTTTTGGTTTTGTTTGTTTGTTGGTTTGGTTTGGTTTGGTTGGGTTTTTTCTGTTTTCTCAGGCTTTCATGGAGAGAGGAAAAGAATGTATCAAATGCTGAGGACAGACAGTTGCTCCCAATGCATCGAACAGCTGACTGGGGCAGTATCTCTAGATTCGTTATATAAAAACAAGATTGTCACAATCAGGACAGCAGTCAACAGGGATAAGAGAGGAAATACATCTAGCACCCATTAGAAAAAAACTACAGAAACCTGTTTTGCAGCAACTAACTACAAGTCCCAAAATTATCCCAGAAAATTCTTGCCAATCTATACCCCCAGAAGTCTACAAGATAGTACAAGATAAATGTAATTAGAAATGGGCCCAGAGCTATTTGTTCGGTGACTACTGGGCTGTAACCCCTGATGACAACTGATCAGTCATCTCTCCTGGCAGAAAATATTTTCATGGATAAGCTGTTCTGGGAACTGATCCCCACTTTTCCTAAAAATGCTTTAGAACTTAAATAAAAATTCTCATCTTCCTTAGTTAGTTGAAATTGGCTAAGAGCTCAGAAAGTTTGGCAAGGAAAAGAGAGTTAGTCAGACAGAATGATCACAATCACAGACATTTTTTTTCTGTAGGAAGTCAGGAACCAAGATTAAAAAAAAAAAAAAAAAAGCTCCTGAACTTTTATTGGCAAGCATAAGAATCATAAGTCTGGATCCTCACCTCTTATGAAGCCTAAAGGTAATAACAGCATAGGACAAAGGTTGTAACACTCTCTGAAATGTTATGGGGTCCTGATACCTGTTTGGCAGAGAAGAGTATGAGTTGTTCAGGTTACAAAACAAGCAGTATAGCCAACACTGAAATCAATAAGACTATGCCTGAAAGCAGCTCCTCACTGTAGAGATAAATAACCACTGCAGTGACTCCTTACAGGCTGCCAAGCAAAATGGGGAGGAGAGCAGCCAGCGGGAGGAGACTGGGACCAGCTTGTGGCTCACTTGCTTGCCTGTTAAGTGGCCACTTCCTCATTAGTCATAGGCTCTCTGTCCAAATATGGGGGACAGATTTTTCCCATGTAAGTCAAAGAAGCTTCAGGACCACTCTCAGCAGAAACCCTCTTTCAGAGAATGATAAAGGTTATGTGTTGGGAACATAAGTTTTTTTTGGTTTATTTCTAGGACCCTGTGCATTGGTTCAGAGGCCCTTTTAAATTTAAAAACTAATTTAATGTTTATTTTGGTGGTCTAATGGTAATTTATTTTTTCAGTGGTCAGAAAATGAAATACTCCTTCAAAGGCCAGTCTAGAGACAGTCTACAGGAGCAGTTTCACCATCAGTTTCAGCTATTCCACATCTTTGCACATATCACATATCAATATGTACACTAACACATATTTTATTCCCAACTCTATTCCCAGCTCTCCATTAATACCTCCTCCCCATGTCAGTACTAGCACATTTTGTAATCTTTTTTTTCCTGGATTTTTCAGTAAGGTCTGGCTAGCCACAAGGCCGTGTGAGTGCTGGTGCTTTGTCACAGAGGAAAGCTGTCTGCTTTCATAACAGTGCAGTCTTAGATTAGCTTAAAGGTGACCAAGTTCTTACTCAAGTTAAACACCTGACATAATTGCCATTCTGAAACTAAGGTGTGTGACAGATGAATATTCACCTGTGTGACTGTCCTCACCTTTCTGTTGTCCCAAGACATTTTCTTCTCAATTTGCTCCCTTGTTGTCCTGGCCCCAAGCATCTCTACATGGTCGTTGAGTAAATCAGATTAAAGCACTGAGCCAGCTGAGACGTATCCCAAAAAAAAAAAAAAAAAAAAAAAAAAAAAAAAAGGTGATTTTCCAGTGAAACCTTTTGGCTCACACTGACCTTGCAAAGAGGTTCAGGAACCATTTAAGCTGGTGAAAAGATGAAGAGTGCCCTCCATTTCAGGACCTGCTGCTGTTGCTCTGAAGTATTGCTTTACTGTAGGAGTTGTCAGGCTTGATCCTTCCATTACCCTGTGTTAGAAGAGAGCTAAGAAAAAGACCCCTACAGAAAGTTTAACACCAGGGGAAAATTTAATGAACATTTTATACTCGTTTATGACCAGTTTATGCCACTCAAATATTTTCCAAGGATCCCACAGTTGAGCTTCAAAATCACAACCATTGCATGACTTTAATTAACTGGTACATAGACAATACATGGGACATAAACAGAGTATCTCCAAATGTTAATTGTTGTTTTTGAACCCCCATGCTTCCTAGTGCAGTAATAACTGATACAAAGCCTAACTTACTAATATACAAGATCCAATTGTGTATCTTCCTCAAGGGATATTTATCTTCACAGCATGATTGCTAAGATAAACGCTTAAGTTTAAAATTCAAAAGTAGTTACTTCAGGGCATTATGACAAGTCAACAAAAATATCAACTTGACAGAAGAAAAGCTTATGCATATAAATTATGTAGCCTTTTAATTGAAATATATTTCATAATAGATTTTATAGACAGCAGATTATTTTTAAGACTTTTTTTTTCCTTAAAAATAATTTGTAAAAGGCATTTTCTCTCCCTCTTCATAGCTTTACAGAAATATAGAAAAAAAAAATTGAACAACAGAGCATTGCAATTTTAGCCATAACAGTCAACATAACAATTAGAACAGTTTGTTACGAGGACAGGGAATAGGGCTGTCTGGAAGAAAAGTACTACAGCCAGCGCTGTTGACTCACTGTGTTGAGCACTGTTTCCTTTCCATCTGAAGGGGAGCAATGCCACACAGCAGCTGTTGTAGGAATAGCAGCCACAGGAGACATCTCCAGCAATGATAAGCCAGGCTGAGGGGCTTAGCTTTATTTCATTTTCAGCTTTCCATTTGCAGAGTTTTTGGCATGCTATTTCTTCCTTAGAAATGATGTGAATTTTTAAAGTCCTCAGCCACTGTTGTAACCCAAAAGAGAATTTTCATGCATTTTTGGTGGCACTGTAAATACCTTGCAAGCCAGCTAGCCAGCTCTGGTGGAAATAGGACTGATTTTGCCTGTGAGATTAGAAACACAGTGAAGATCTGACTTTAGCACACAGAGACATGACACATGTTTTTTACATCATAATTGATGGCTACAGTCCTGTTTGTAACTCAAGCTTTCCATACTTACTCTGCAAATAAAAATGGCTGAAAATGAGCTATTCTGGTATCCTCAGTCCCACATGTGCACTGCCTGCTCTATTTTCACCCAAGCAGGAGAAAATAGGAGTGTTTTAGAAACCTTTTTAAATATCCATCTGAACTACTGTAAGGAGAAAAGTCAAAGTGCACTAGGGACTAGGTATGAGTCAGCATTTAACTGACAGACTTCATCCAGAAAGAGAGGGTTATTGGCTATGCTTCTAAAAATTAGGAGAAATTAGATCAGCAACAGCCCTTTGAGAAATTTAATTGAGGAGTTTTCTGCTTTTATAGCTGGCAGCTCTACCTCTTTCCAGAGGTGTTATTTAATCTAGCCACCAATTCACATCTGCAGTTTTAATTAGCATGTGTGTGTCTCTGTTGTGTTTCTTTCCTTGTGTAGCACACTGAGCACCAACATATATCAGACCCTTCAGAGTGAGCACATTTATTTTAAGTCCCACTGGGCCAAATCCTGATTTTCAGTAATTTCCCTATAGTGCTGTGGACCTCAGCAGGACCCCTCAGATTTTCACTCCTCTCACTGAGAACAGAATCTGGCTCAGGGTATTTGAAAGCCTTGTTATCAGTGAGGCAGGCTATAGAGTTGCTTGGCACTCTAATTTTTACCTTGTTAGTGGCAAGGTTATCTTTCAGGCTAATTTTTCCACTGCAAGTTGTAGATCCCAGCACAGTGGTATATGCTTTAAGCTGTTCGCACCAGTGCAGAAGCATAGCAATAATAATACTACAATTAACAACTGTGCACTCAATAATAACACCCAAACATCAGATTCACAATAAATCTTAATATCAATAAATATTACAAATATGCTCATGATCATTTATTATTTCAGAGATGAAGGAATTGAATGATAGGGAAGATAGTTGCCTGAAGCCACACAGAAGAGAATTAGGAAAGACAGGAAGACAAATTGAATCATCTGTCCTGTGCTCTGTCCACAGGACAATAGCTCCAACTCCTCAGTGCTGGGTGCTGTCATGCTTTCTCTTAATTTAAACAAAACTAAACTAAATTAAACTACACTAAACTAACAAAATGAACAACAAAAAAATTACAAACAAGCAAACAGAAAAAGAAAAAAAAAGGAAAAGATACAATGGAAAAAAAGAAGGGGATGATCAAAAGGCCAAACCTCTTTAGGAAGAATTTTTAACTGACTCAATGAAGAACAATGCCAAATGCCTCAGGTTCTGTAGACAGGTACACTGCTATGGCAGATGATGTATGTTTAGGCTATGGCTTTTTGTCACCCTTGGACACTCTTTATACTATCAGTTTTAAAGTCTGGAGCCTCTAGTTTTCATGTTCTTATTTCAGCTTGTATCAGTTTTGCACAACAAGATGATGGGGGTTTAGAGGTGTGGCTTCTGTGAGAAGCTGCTGAATGCTTCCCCCTTGTCCAGCAGAGCCAGTGCCAGCTGGATCCAGGATGGACCTTTGCTGGCCAAGCCGAAACCCCTCAATGATAGTGGTGACACCTTTGGGATAACAGAAAGTGGGAAAATAACCTGCACAACAACAGCTGCAGCTGGTCACAGGAGAGTGGATGTCTGAGAAGAGCAGCCCTCTAGACACCCAGGGCAGTGCAGAAGGAGGGGCAGGAGCTGATCCAGGCTCTGGAGCTCCGATTCCCCTGCAGCCCCTGGGGCAGCCCGTGCTGAGGGCAGCTGTGTCCCTGGAGCCCAGGGAGGGCATGGGGGAGCAGAGATCCACCTGCAGCCCCTGGAGGAGCCCAGGCTGGAGCAAGGGGATGCCCAAAGGATGCTCTGACCCCATGGGAAACCTGTGCTGGAACAAGATCCTGGCAGAACCTGTGGCCCTGTGGGTACCCACACTGGAGTGTCTTTTCCTGGAGGATTCACTCTGCAACAAGGACCCACACTGGAGCAGTTCATACAGGATTGTCTCCCACCAGAGGGACCCCATGCTGAAGCAGGTGGAGGGGGTGAGGAGTCCAGCACAGGTGGAGGAAGGAGTGGCAGAGACAGTGTGTGGTGAGCTGACCACAGCCCCTTTCCCCATCCCCCTGTGCTGCTGGAGAGCAGGAGGTTGAGAAAGGAGGCAGTAAATTTGAGTCAAGAAAGATGGGGAAGGAAAGAAGGGGTCATGTTTTAAGAATGGGGTATTATTCCCATTACCCTACTCTGATTTTCTTAGAAATAAATTAATTTCACCAAGCTGAGTCCATTTGCCCCGTGTTGGTAACTGGTGAAAGACCCTTCCCTGTCCTTATCTTGATCCATGAGCCTTTTGCTATATTTTCTCTCTCCTGCCCAATTAAGAAGGGAAGTAACAGGGTGGCTTTGTTGAGAATCTTGTATCCAGTCAGGGTCATCTTACCACACGGCTGGAAGTAAGCCTAGAAGTAAATTGAGTAATGTATCCTTTGCTGTGGATTCAAACTGCTATTTATGACCTGAAAATTTGGTGCTTACACTTCCATTTGTTTTCCAGATTTGCTCTAACAAAATCAGTATTTGTATCTTTTCTCCATAGTTGTCTCCTGTGGTTTACTGAATTTTTGCTTGAGCTATATTTTTGTCTGCTTGTCTGTTTCACACTTTTGTCTGGCATTATAATGAAGAACAGTAATAAAAAAATATCTTGGAATACTAGTGATCATCCTTGTAAACAAATAATGCAAATTAATTGCAAAGAAGAAGAGAAGCTATTGTCTAAAAGTTTTTAATTGAGAAAAAAAAAGGACAGAAAAAGGGGTTAAAACAGAGTGCTGATGATCTTTCAGAAAGCACAGATTTAATTTCCAGTGCTTCTGATTTCATTAAGAACTGCAGCCTTTTCCACTGGCAGCACAATTCTTGAGCTTGACAAAAACAAATGGGGAGGATGGTGGAAGTGGTAAACTCCAGAAGTAGCACTCTGTCTTCTAAATCAGGAGGTCACACCTTCAAGTCTTGACTGAAGAACTCAATCTTCCCCAGATCCCACAAACCCTGTTATACAGGTACTTGCTTATATGAGTCCCTGAGTGACAGATTAAAAAGCTCCCTCCTGGTGACTTATTCTCAACGAAAGACACAGTGCTCTCAGAAAAAAAGGAAAATACGAAAAACCTCATCAGAATAATAGAGGGGAGCTATTGCATTCCTCAAGTGCCATGTAATAACCTGTGCCCGTGAAAGACTTGCAGCTGGCAGTGCAGGGTCACAGAGAGAATAAAGACTGTTTCACTCTTCTGTTGCTAGAAACATAGCTACTTATTTCCTTCAGGAATCTGTATTAACTCTTTCCACATCCAGCAGTCAGCACCCTTCTCCAGCCACATCATCATGATGTTTGGAGGGAAGAAATTACGATGCTGTGTCTTTGCTATTTGGAGCATATAAATGGGATGTGTTGTCCAAGGCACTTAATACAACTTTGGTTCTCCCTACGAGCAACATCCCTGGGGCCTAGGGAGGAGGAAGAAATCAAAGAGGAAACAGAATTCCCTAGTTTTCAAGTCCTCAGATCCCTAAAATAAATAAAAGCTATTAAAGGACTTTCTTAATATACTCTGTAAGTATTTTAAGTATTTTAAGTATTTTTTTAGATAGTAATAATTCTCTGTAACAAAAAGGGTGCAGGTCATTTTCTTTTCCTTTCATTTCCTGGGTAATTGCAGTATCTTCTGATCCAAAATCAGTTCTCTTCTGACTCTCTAGGATGAGGATTCTTCTAATTGCTTCAGGAGATGAGAGTGGTTGTTTTATTTTGCTTGGGTTTGCCTGTGTGGAATTGCAGTATGCAACTATTGGTGATGCCTCAGTTTACAAAATATACAAGATTTTTAATCTATTGGGTTAAGTCTCACATGGAAAATAAAAAAAAAATAAGGAACATTTTTCTGGATGTTCAATCAAAAAAGGAAGGTGATGCAAACAAAGATAATCAACTGGATACCCCTCCAGTACATTTGTATCACATCAATTGGTTTCCTTACATGAATCACTATCAGTCGATTTTCCCCAGTTGCACTTTATAGTCCTCAGGATGAGTGAATTATGCTCAGTGTGACAATGCTGGACAATTGTGTGAATAATCTGCTAGAAAAACTGCAAGACTAAGATGAAAAGCAGATTGATTCTGTTTTAAAGCAACCTCCTTCAGTATTTGTTGTGTCTGATCCATACATTACATGAGGGTTGCCAGAGTATCAGAACAGTAAAGGGGGTGCTGGTTTACAAGTTGGCTCTGTTATCTGTAGGTTTGGCAACTCTCTAATGAGAACGGTACAAACTCACTGAAGGTATTGTTTCCATCATACATCATCACGACATTCATAACTTCATCCAGCAGAGAATCAGCCCCATTTTAAAAGATTTATCAAACTGAGTCCAAATTAGGCAACTCTGTCTGAAAGGGTATTATACACAAAGTCTTGACAAGCTTTGTGAAGATCTGGTCAGGCTCTGCAGAAGATATTTAGGATTTTATGTTCCTTTTTGGTGAGGAAATGAAACTGAGAAACTCAGTTTTGACTATGAAAAGTGCATATGATCTGTTTGTTTCTGAGCATGTGGGCTTGGAAAGTTTTTAGACTCAAAAATATGCTATGAAATTTGGTGGGGTGGTTTTTTGTTTTGTTTTGGGGATTTTCTTTCATTGTTTTTTGGGGTTTTTTTGGTTTTGGGTTTTTTTGGTGTGTGGTTTTTTTGGGTTTTTGTGATTGTTGTTGTTGTTTTGCCAAAGCAATGTATTGAAAGGAAAGGAGAAACCCTCTCGCCTTGTTTTGAAAAGGTTTGATTAATAATTTTCTATTTGCATATTAAAGCCCACATACAGGCAGGTTTTACTATGGATAGGAATGCATAGACTTTAATTTTTGAAGCATACATGGCTCTTATTCCATTCTTGTAATAATAATAGAGGTGAATGACCCCTCCATTAAGGTTTCCAATGTAATTTATAAGGATTGGACCTGTAATCTATAGCTATATAGATATAGTATATATATTGTACAATCTATAGCTATATAAATCTATAGGTTTGATGAATGAAATTTGGTTGGGGGTTCAGAAAATGGATCCACTGTATTGTGCTTGATGTGTTTTCATTGGCATGAAAAATCCAAAGGTAAGAATAAATGTCTGTGAAGAAGAGAAGGGAGGGAAATCTAATCAAATAACTGGGTTGCCAATTGCATTAAGACTGTGGGGCTACATGTATGTAAAGCTTAGTCTTTGTACATGGCACTTCAACATATGCTCAAGGGAGATGCTTTGAGTAGAAGCAGGGCCCTTTCAGGATCCTAAGGTTGCAGTTTCATAGCCTGGAGGGAGTACAGCCCCACTAGGTCACAGTTGGAACAAAGGTGCTGCAAGGAGAGAGGAAAGTCATACCTTCAGCATACCACCAGGCTCTCTGTGCTGGAGGGAGAATTCATCCTTCAAAGGGCAAACAGCATATCTGCAGGCAAGAAGATCTGCAGAAGAAACAGCTTTCAAGCTCACTAGAGGTCCTTGAGAGATGTCTGGGAGCCTCCCTTAGCTTCATCCTCTCTTTAACATATGGTCTGCCTTTCTGCTCTATTGCTTTATGTTGCTTTCCACCAAGAGAAGACTTTTGTCTGTGTCTGAGGCTTTGTACAAGGTCCTGGTTCCTGAGGCTATGAAAACATGAATATGCATAACTTACTAGCAGATCAGAGTATAGCCTAGGGCTGGACATGGAGAGGGGGAAGACAATTCTCAGCTTTGGCTCAACATGTAACCTTGAGCTATCTATTTACAGCTAGATCCAAACCAGCATATTTGTACCCAAATACAATTAATGTGATTTAGGTATTTAGAAACACTCCTGTTCATGGAGCCAGCCAGGCACAAGTTGAACTGTCCAGACACAATATTGCTCCAGTCAGCAGGCCTCATAGCAATGTTAATAAAATGCTGAGCCTAAGCCAGTAAATCTTTCTAAGGAGTGAGGTGAACTATGTGCAGCACTTAGCAATCATAATGAAAGGAATGTGAGCTCTCAGTTCCACATTGTAACTGCATTCACCTTAGAGTCCACATGGCAATGGGAAGTGGTTTTTTGCTATGGACTTTGCTAAGCCTCCTGAAGTTCTGCTCATGCAGAGGTGTGGCTTCCTTAGAGTGATGCTACTCTCCTAGCTGAGGCAGGCACCAAAACACCAGAAACTATTGAGGACTCACCAAATGGGTATCTTAAGTACTGAAAGGCTTTGAGATGGATGGCACCATTTGTGCACAGTGACAGTTACTGCACGTATTCTTTTTAGCACTGTATAACTGAATGTAGTCTGCAATCCTCTCACATATTGGCAGAGATCCCATGCTACTCCTACATGTTTGTCCTTCATCTGTCATCTACTTTTTCTCTGCTGGGGATCCAGGTCTACTACCCAGGGAACCAGAGTACTGTCCTTTCCTTCCATTCCTTCTCCCCACAGGTGGCTGTCTCATGTTTAAACCCTACCAGCTATACAGCACAGACTGTCAGTATTCACTCACAGCCTGAGCCCAACATTCCCTACTCAAGCAAAACCACCATGGGGATCTTAGGGAGCATTTTCTGTGTCAGAGCTTACTGTATCTTGCTTCGGCAGGTTAATTTCTTTTCTTGAAATCAATCCTTGCTTTATTAATTTTACGAGTTTTAAGGCAGGCACTATTCTGCCTTTTGGGGTGTTTTTATTGCGTTTATGTCTTACTTTCATTACAGCAATGATGCCACAATGAGGAATAAGGCCTCATTGTCCTGTGAGCTGTGTGAGCAAACAGTGCCCCTGGAACAAGTTGCATTACTCTGTTTTTATAATACAAGTAGAGTTCTTAGTTTTATATCCTGCTAATAGGAATTTTCCCTCAGGTCAGTTTACCACACAGTATAGAGTTATTTCGCCTTTCTAATATGGGATGAAGTCCACTTCTTAACATTAGCTAACAAATACTGTGCTATTGCCAGATTGTGGGACATCAGCAGGATTTTTTGAGCTCAACTCCCCTCTTCCTTTGGCACAGAAAGCCAAAGGTTTTGCATCTTTTTTGTCAAAGATATATTTTCTTCTAAAGTACTGAAAGGTCTTATGTCTTATGCTGAATGTGGGAGAGAAATAAAAAGGAAAACAGTTATGCTTTTGTGAATCATTCTAAATTGAATGAATGGGGTTTATTAATCAAGCCTCATCATCCTGAATATCTAGTCCTGAGTCCAGGCTGGTGATGGGCTAAGCTTCCTTCTCAGCCAATAGTGAGTAGTGGGTCTACTTCCTAATGTCAGATCAATGTAAAATGTCTCAATTTCTTTTGAAATCAGCAATGTTTCTGTGAAGGGAGCTCAGGCTGCTAGTTCAAACATCAGATTTTTGGATGTTTTTGCCTTAGTGAAGTGAACTCCAAACCAGAATATTGATCAGTCCTTGAAGACAATATGAAAAGTGTGTAAGGATGAACTGGCAAAAGCCCTGAAGTCTTTTGAAGTGTTTTATATTTTGTGTGGTTTTGAAAATTTCTGTAATGATAAATAATGTTTATTTTATTACTTTTATAGACACAGAGATGCCAGATAAGGAACAACAGTGTTGCATACCCCTAAAAAATTCTAAGTAAAACAGTGAAAAGAAAGTCTTGATGTGCCATTAAATGCTCTTATTAAGATGTTGGAGGTTCCATGACATTATTTAGTCATGACTCTCATTAAATTAATTTTCAGATACCTTGCTTGAAAAATTGTACCACTGTATCCTCAATTTGTGTGAATCAGCCAAACTCTAAGAATATCTTAACTCCTCTAATTGATGCTACATGGATGTCTATCAGAAAATCTGTAGGTTAGGTTTAAGATGACCTCTGGAATAAGGGAAGAGGTGGTGTTTGTAGCAACGTTTGCTTCTCAAATAAAAGTGTCAATTGGAGCCATGACAAAGAAGCAAAAAAAAGGTCAGAGCCAAAATTCAGCTTTTTCTTACTTTGGTTTCACAGTGTAGTTCAGTACTAAGGTTGTTTCCTCTATGTTTAACCAGTCAGATGTGGGAAATTACATAAAGAATACAAAACATGGAGACAGGAAAAGTGTAGCATATTACAAGCAAAAGTCCTGTGTCATGTAAAATCACTAAGAATTCTGAACACAAAAGTATGACAAATAGTCCCAGACATCATAGCAATTGGGTTGCTGATGGTCTGCAGGCCTTTGTTCATCACTAGCATTTCCAAACTTATGAGGTCTCTGTACCAATCAAAAGAATTGGCTCAGTTTTGGAAAACTGAGGTGATTTTTTTGGTTATGCTTTCTTTCAGAAATAATGCAGCACAACATTTATTTTTAAATAAAGCCCTGGTCTTTTTTTTTTTTTTTTGTAACTAAGATACATCTGTAGAATTTTCTGCAGTTTTGTTGCTAGGGAGGAGCAAAGAATTTTAGGAGAAAACCTCCAGAATGCACCATCAGTATGATTGCAGTGCTATTCACTTTCATGATGGGTTGCTTGTTTTCAGTTGTTAGGTTTTCCAGAATGTTCTGATCACCAGGTCTTTAAAGCTTAGCCTCCAATGTTGACTAATGTATTTGCTGCAAGAAGAGGGCAGGAAAAGATGACATCACCTTGTTGACAGCACTATGCTGCGAGATGATTGTAGCAGATCCAATGAAGACAACAAAGGGGTTTTATCGCCATAATTTATGTTATTGAGGAGAAGGTGCAGGAAGCAGACAGAGTCCTCCCCTTTTCCTTCTGGCTTCTCACCAAGGGACTGCAGGTTCATAATAGTGCTTCTGTAACAGCAGGGATTTGGCATGTTTAGTGCTCTGTATGAGAATTTATTCTGCGGCTGTAATTCTCCCAATATACCCAGATTAGCACTTCCATTTAGGCTCAGACTGTTTAATTGGGTTCTCCTCTTCTGTGTTGTTCTGTGGGTTTTGGGTTTTTTTTTTTTATCTCTTGACAGTTCAGTAACTTAGTCTTTGTTAAATGCCCTTCTTGCACAATTATTAAAAATACAGTAGTTACCTGCAGTAGTAAAAATAGTTACATATTAACTGCAGTAACAAGGAAATTTTATGATAGCATATTGTCAATCAAGATTGTATGTGTCCTTACATATGTGGGAGCAAAGCTGGTTTGGACCTTCTGATGGCAGTAGATTTGGTCTTCTGTCAAACTGATGGAGAAATATCAAGAATTCATTCCAATTTCCAGAGGCTTGGCTTCTAGACCTCATGCCTTGCCTCACAGACTAACAAGCCCTTCTGCATCCAGAGACACTAGAAAGATTTTATAGAAGCTTTGTAGATCTTGAAGAAATACTGTTTTCTCTTTATATATTTGTGTCACTAAGAATACCTTGACTCACTGTCACTCTCTAATGAAATTGAATATTCCACGAGGTGCACCTGTGTAAAGTCTAAAGCCCATGGTGTTTGACCACAAAATCACACGAGCTGTGTTCATTCTGTGTAGTTTCTTTGCTGGTTCTCACCCTCTTTCCCACCAGCACTTTCAATCCTAGAAGTGGAGGCTGCTGTGGAGACTTGACCAGAGCATATGGAAGGAGGAAATACGATATCTTCCACGGCCCTGTTCATTCATTTTGCAGTTTCCCCCTGTCTTTTCACACAAAAGAGTGCAGCTGAAAGTGTTGCCTCCCCTGCAGGTAAATCTACACACTACTGCCTGAGAATAGCCCTGGAAGGTGTGAAAGGTCTGAATTTCAGCAGAAAACAAAGAGATCAAGCTTCTTTGTATCCTTTCAGTTGTTGAGTTTAATGGAGTTATGTTGCAGGAGCAGAGCTGCTACAGCATTAAATATAATTTCAAAGCCTTTTCATCTTGTCTTACTTGCTTTTGTGTGTAAGAAGTACACCTTAGGTCTTTCCTCGTGATTTTCTCACTTTGCTTTATGTATGTGTGCATCAAAGAGGGAAGTTCTTTCTTCTTCATAGTCATTCAGACTAATAGCAGACTACTACCAATAGCCAATCCCATCATGGAAATTAATTACAACCAATAGCCCATCATCATGGAAATAAAGAGATAAATAAATTAGTCTGCTGATTATGGCACTACTATGAACAGAATCTCCCTACACAAGCACTCCTGCCCCTGATTTCATTAGTAAATATGCTACTCTACTTTATAGTATTATATGGTGATAATATACAGCACACAATCTTTTTTTCCCCCTATTTTAATGCCTTTTCACTTAGAAGCTGATGTTTTGTTTACTGGCCCAGAAGCACAAGGGTCTGTAGCATTATGCCTCAGTTGTTGACAATGCTGTCACTTTGAGTTTCCATCATAGCTTTAAAATAATAAGGCGGGGGTAAAAATTTTGAGCTGCAACTAAATTTGGGCAAATGCCCCAAAAAATTTACAAAAAATTCTCACATACATTTTCAAATAATTTCACATTGACTGCTGCTGTTGCCTTCACAACAAAGTGCTGCAGATAAACCTTGCTAGCACTCTTCTCTTAAACACAAACTCATTGCCTCAATTGTTATATGACCTGAATTTTATTTGGTAGAAATACCAGTCTTGTAGTGTCTAAGTCTTCCTCCCAAAAGTACTTTTTTGCTTTCCCTTATGCTTTGCTGAGAGAGGGAAAATAATTCCCAATCAACACCTGAATCACCTCCAGTGATGCTCCTGAAGCCACAGAAATGTCCTCTCAAACTTGATAGTTATCTCAAATATCTTGTCTTCTATTGCCTGAATAGATTATCTGTGGGAATACAGCTCAGAAACAGGACTCAAAGTACTGTTGAACTCATGACAGAAGTAGATGTGCTAGAGGGCTACTAGCCCTGGCGGATCAAGGCATGACCCTGAAGGAGGAAGAGATCAAAGTGTATGCATGTATGTTTTTGTGCAAGACAGTACAGACCTGTACAAGTCTGTACTAACCCATAGTTAAGCAATGTTACCAAGAAACATAGATATGGTTGCTATACTTGAAAGGTATATAAACCAACAGTGTGTTCAATAAAATTGGCTTCATGATGAAAACCGTGGGGACCCTGTCTCTTCAATTGCCCAACAATTACCAACTTAAAGCTGGCAGATTTTTTGAAGAAAAAAAAATAAAGAAACCCCAGACAAACCCCCAAAATCCGACCAAAATAAATAAACACCAAACTTTTTTATCCAAACATCCAAATTTTTTATCACAAAAGCAATAGCTGTACTACTGTAACCCAGAGTGAATAATCAAGGCAGGGAGCAATTTACATCATTTCTCATGAGAAATTTTAGGTCTTGCCATGTTGGAATGAATAAAAAGTTTTTCACTGCTGTCTACCATTTCATATAATTTGACTTCCATGGGGAAAAGAAAAATTAAATCCGTGATTCTTAGAAAGGGGACTAAAAAATGTAAACCATTTATCAGATGTAAACCATTAGCTATTAACATTCTATGATATCTTAAGATATGAATCCTCATATGCAGAGTAATCAAAATATAAAAAAAAAAATTTTTCAAGCTGTAAGTATTTTTATCAATTTTACGAGAATTTTTTACAATGCTGTAATGTACAATGAAGCAGTTAACAGATTGATATTTCCATGCATAGTGCTGCTTAAAAGCACAGTGTGCCACAATATTTATTTCTCATCTGACTTCTATATATGATATAGATCATCCTTTCCTATCACCTTCCTAAGTTAAAGAAATACAAAAAACCTCTCAATGAGGTAAAATAATAAATAAAATAAATACTGTTAAAATGGTGAATAGAAAGTTTTTTCTGAGCAACTTCCTTGTGTGCTCTCATCCAGAAGAAAATTGATTAACTTATGCCTAATGTAGACTCTCTTTGTGACACTGCTATGGTACACTGCTCCTTTACTTCTCACCATGCGTACAAATATGAAAACAAAGAAAGAAAAGATATAAATGTATATCTATATAAACACGCGTATCTATATGTGTGTGTATATATATATAAATGTATATTCTTATATTTTCAGTCTTCCAAAAAATAGGCTGAGATTTCATATTAGCAGGACTTTTTTTTTTTTTTTTTTTTTTTTTTTTTTTTTTTTTTTTTTTTTGTCTAAGAAATAAATAAGTTCTTTTAGAGAAATGGGGAAATGTGGGCAAATATTCAAGAGTTTCCTTTTTCTGAGACCCCAAATCTCTACTATAACTTTATTAAATTTTACAGAGATAGTAGAAATTTTTACCTTAAATCTCTTCCTTAAATGACCAAGTTTTTATTTACTTGATTGTGTTTTCATTTTCATCTGTGGTACCATGTGCTTATCAAAGTATATTTCTTTCCTGGAACAATCAAAATTCCTTTTGTTACTTATAATAAATAAATGCTTTAGTAAGACTGTCCTCAGGGAAAGTTCATTAAAAAACAACAAAAAAAAGAAATGAAAACACCAAGAAACAAATGGTTACTGTGATTGCACTTGTTTTGATATAGTATGCAAAATCTTATTTGGTTGTTGTGCTGCAGACACACACACACACATTCACCAACACACATACACATGAACAATGAAAGAGAAAACTTGAAGAGATGTTTTATTAGCAACTGTATTTCATTTTTTTTATTATTATTTTATTACAAATCTTTATGTTATGACCCTGTTTGGTGTATGTGCATTGCTGTTTAGAGAAAATAAATCTATTATTATTTACAACATTGGTAGCCAGAGGCTCCAGCTGTTTTCTAGCTGCTTTTTTACTAGGGATTGTGCAAATATAATAACAGGATGGCATTGCCGAGAGTAGCTTGGTCTGAACACACGAAATAGGGGTGCAAAAGCAGAAGGGCAAAATGATGAAGTAAAGTTTCCATGGGTTGGCATCAGAGCACAGAATCTTCACAATCTTACAATCCTGTAATTTTTAGTCTGAACCCCTACCCAGAGAGTTAAAAAGTTTTCTGAGATGTCATGACATACTCTGAAGAGTGAACTGAATTATAGATTTCAGACTGGAGGATCTCTCTCAGAACTGATTGAACTTCCCTGTTTTAGGAAATCATTCTTAATTGGGATACAGTTCTGTAATCATTGGAACATACTTTACCAGAGAATTAAAATAGAAGACAATTTAAAAAACAAACAAACAAACAAACAAACAAGCAAGCAAACAAATAGGTCTTGATGATCTCTTATACATGTTTCCTGATGGGAATACAAAGTCAGTGAACATTCACATACTGTGAGTTCTGTAACTTGGTTGTTATTTCCAATTTTTCAGATATTTGTTCTCCTCAGAAAAGTTGTGCAGAGATCTGAATCAAACCCTTTGAAATGGTAAAATCTCATCCAAATCAGAAGGGATTCAATTGCATACTTTATTTTTCTGGATGACAACAATAAATTGAGCATTTGTCTTTCTAACAGAGATGATTTAAAAACACAGACCACGGATTTTATTTTTTTAAAGAAACAATTTGTGCTCTGTATTAGAATGAAAATATCAAATTCATTATAGGAAATACTGAATATTCTGTCCTCAAAATTTCTTGGGCGCTTGCATAAGTGTTGCCTGTTCATCTCACTGTCTCCAGGTACTTTCTTGCTCTTTGTTTTAAACTCCATGTTAAAACAACTGACAAGTCTTCTACACAATACAGGAATTAAAAAATTAAAAAAAAATAAATTTAAAAATAATAATTCAATGAGGAAATTATTGCTGCATGACCAGTGTGAAATTACAGGGCAAAAATTTATCAGAAGAAGGATCTCATGACCCTTGCCTCTCCATTATTGATACCACAGAAAGTTCTGGGATCATGTCTGAGTTTTTACTCAATTATACACCTTTTCTCGCTCAACATCAAAATTCTGTTGACTTGTGGCACTGACAACCCCCCTATATACTCACAGGTTTATCACTTTACTCACTTAAGTGTACTGGCTACGAAACTCACCTGACAGGATGTCTGTCTGAGCAAGTCTGATGACACCGTGATTTCCAAACTTTAGGATACAAACTTTTGTACAACTTGATATTCCTCCGTTCTTTACTGGATGATGGGGGTAAACACAGTAACAAAGGAAAAAGTACTGTCGTCCAGGCACCTGAGGTGGAAAACAGAGACAGAAAAGGAACAGAGCCCTCATATTCCAAGGGCAAATTGGAAGTGCCCTGATAGTGCACTTAAACGTCTATGGGACCAAATGGGATCCACTCAAGTGGACTGAGGAAATTGGCAGAAGTACTCTGAGCCATTTTCCATCATTTGCCAATGGTCCTGGCCACTTCAAATCCTGCGTTCATTTCTGGGACCCTCACTGCAAGAAAGATAATTGAGGGGCTGGAGTGCATCCAGAGAAAGGAACAGACCTTGGGAAGAGTCTGGAGCACACTCACAGCCTATTAGGAGGTGCTGAGGGATCTTGGGGGGCTCAGCCTGGAAAAAAGGAGGCTCAGGGAGAACCTTCTCACCCTCCACAACTCCCTGACAGGAGGACTAGCCAGGGGTGGGTCGGGCTCTGATCCAGGGAGCAAGGGACAGGACAATTGAAAGAACCTCAAGTTGTGCCAGGAGAGGTCTAGATTGGAAATTAGGGAAAACTTCTTCAACAAAAGGGTGGTCAGGCCCTGGCACAGGTTGCCTAGGGCAGTGGTGGAGTCACTGTCTTTGGAGGGATTTAAAATAAATGTTGATGTGGCACTTGGGACATGATCTAGTGGTGGGGAATGATTGAACTTGGTAACATTAGAGGTATTTTCCAGCCCTAATGATTCCATGTTTCTGTAATTTTATGCTATCATGCAAACAATGAAAATGCCAAAGATCACGACATTTCGTATTCACAGAAATGACAAAAAAATATCAATAATTTAAACATAATATGGGATACCTACCTTTAGAATAGATCCCTAAGAATTAAAGTTGTATTTATTAGGCTAAAGAAAGAATCATATCCAAGTCTTTCCATTTTATTATTGTTCAATCACATGGAATATTCAAGATTTTAAGCCTACAGTAAAAACATTGGCAATCAAATAAAAATTACTAATCATAAAATAAAAAGGGTAATGATAACATTTATTCTAATAAGCACATGGCTTAAGCCAGTTAAATAAAAGGGAATAATTTCCATTCTTCAAGTCCATTACAAAGAGAAGTAAGAGGGGAGAAAAGAACAACTGCAAAATTAAAAATAATTAAAAAAACAACAAGAAATTGTATTGTTAGAAGAGCATAATGTCAGTGTTTTAGAAAATACATTTTCTAAAGTTTTAGCAGGCTTACCCATCAATAAATTTCAGGAAGAAATATACCCTTTATACATGTATTTTTCTGCAGCTTGTCTGCATTTCTGATACATTGTTTAAATGGGTTTCGCCTGCCTTAATAAGGCACATCATTTGAACAGAAAGCTCACTGTGTGATAACAGGCAACACATAGCGAAAAAATGCCTCGAGCTTTTTTCCTTGCTATGTTTGGCTCTCTGGGCTAAGTCGATTTGAGTTGGGCTGATTATAATAAGCCAGAAAGTCACTACGAACTAATTATTTTCTGTTCATTTATGTGATTAATGGTGAAAACTTGGATAACTTTTACATATCTTGAGTCCCATATAATTAATCATCTTGAACTTTACAAAAAAAAAAAAAAAAAAAGAAATAAACCCCCTCAAGGTGCCCCTGGATTTTCTTCCAAAGCATTGGAGTTTCACTGGCATTAGCTCATGCAACTGACAAAATCAGGGGATGTTTTGTGAAGAAGTGACATGTTTGTGCAAGTCCTCAGAGGGTATTGCTGAATGTCTTCAGCCACCAAAATACTAGGAAATTAAAAAATGTGGTAGCAAGTGAGTTATTGGGTCAACTAATGACAGTGCTGGGGGTAAAAAGAGAGGGGGGGTGTGGGGTGGAGAAAGCAAATCACAACACACAAATGAAAAAGGACCTGTCCTCCAGAGAGACTACATGGCTTGAAGGAACTAGTATGGGGAAGACAGTTGTTATGGATCAATTTGTTGACAGCTAAATCAAGCTCATAATAAGCCCAAATCCTGAGGCAAATGCTAGCATCTGATAAAGCCAAAGCATCCTCTTCAAATTGTCAGGGTAAAGAGTTCTACCTTTCTCCTATTTCCTTCTTATTTTACCCTTCATGTGTTGTACAGGCAGTCTTGAAACTCACATGTATGTTTAAAACCTGTAAATGGTGAAAATTCCACAATGCATATTTTTTCAAGGGGACTGGCTTTGTTTTCCCTCTGTAGTGAAGAGCAGCCCAACAATAGAAGGTGAATGCTTCTATTTAGGAAAGAGAAGCAATCTCTTGAACAATGACAATGTAATTGCCAAAGTGCAACCCTGTCTAGAGGCAGAGGCACATTCGAGAGACTGGCTTAGCAGTGAGATATGCCAATCCTACATCCAGTCTAATGTATTGCGCCACCACAGCTGCAGGACTACCAAAATAGCACAGGACCCTGAAGATCACTTTGTTCTCAGGGTGTGCTCACACAGAAATGGGAAATTAAAGAGGAACAGAATCCATGCTCAAAATCTCATATTGTGTAGACTTTTAGAGACTTCAGCAGTTTCATGTTTTGCTCTGTAGTCTACGAAACAAGGATGGGAATTTTGGTTCAATTAATTTGTTTTAGACAGCCCTTGCTATTTTGTCAAAAGCACTTGTATGCATGTGATGATTTTTCCTTATTCCTGCAGATTTACTCTTTGCAGTACTAGATGGTTAAACCTTTTAACTAGTAGTCTCTTTTGCTGTTCTTACAGGAAGTCTGAGCCAATTCAATTTGCCATTCAAGTATTTAAAATTAAATAATGTAGTGGTTAGAGGAGGAATCCACCTGAATTTGTCATTAGAGGATTTCAATTTGCTCTTATTTCCTAACCAGGCTTGTACAAAAACTGTAAGTCAAAGGTCCCCTGTCTAAACTCCGGGAGAGTAAACAAGTCTTAGACTATTATTCCACTCCATGCTAGGCAAAGTTGAAGTGAGGGGCATCACTGTGGAAGCCCCAGAAAACATACCAGTTGCTCTTTTATGTGTAAGCAACATTCATCTTTTGAGATACACCCTGACGAGACTCCTCCCTTCCAGTATGGCACCTGAGGAGAAGAGTCTATTTTCAAAATCCCCTTCTAGGATTGTTACAGCTACAGATTTTTCAGTTACTGAATCAGCCTTGGTGATCTATTTGAAAGCCCTCTGTGATTTCCCATGTTGAAAATGAAGATGTCCAGAAGTGGTTGTGAGAATGGCATAACTGTATCTGCTACTGCCAATGTCCATTTGACATTGATTATTATGTACTCTATTATTTAGCTGATAAGATACATATTGGCTCAGGTTGGACTGTAATCTCTTGCATAATTTCAGCAAAGAATAGGAGGAAAAAGTCGGCATGCCAGTTCCTTGACAAATGGCTCCTTTTGTCAGAACCAGTATCTTCACCGAGGAAGGCAAGGAAAAGAAAACCTGGAAAGAGAGCTGGCAGATAAGCATGAATTGACAGTAATTACTTGAAGAGGGCCTAGCAGAAATTCTCTGAGATCATACATCTTCAGGGAATACACTAGAGGATCATCACATTGTGCTGTAATTATTACGCCCTTTCCAGTCATTCTCTTTGCCTCACAACTGAATTAGCCACTAGTGAAAAGTGGCATCCTTTTGTTTAAAAAGCATGGGGGAGGGGGAGAGCCTCAGGGTTGGAGCAGAGGTATGTCTGGATGAAAAAACATTTTGTCTTTGGCTAGTGACTCCTCCCCACCTTTACAAAGTATGACTTGAAGATACTGACTAAATGTAAACATCTAAATGGAAGTGGATTGCACTAGATTCCCTTTATAGTCTTGTAGGCTCCCTTTATTGTTGGAGAAAAAAAACCCAGGAACTCATAAAGATAAGCTTCACCTCACCCTGAGACAAAGAAATCTTGCTTTGTTTGTCACCTTTGACTACCAGTGTCTTAAGGAATAATCAGATGTTGAAGACTAAAATCTGATAGAGCAAATCTCAGTGTTGACTTCAGTAAGTTTCAGATAGGATTACATGTGGCCTGGGACAATCATTTACTGGGGGAAAAAAAATGTAAATGTGCTAACAAGTTTTAGTACTAGGCAAACTACTCAGAGGCATACTTACCACTAAGATGCACTTGACTTCAAACAAGGATAACTACATGAATGTGCTAAAGAAGACATTCAAAATTGTTTGGTGGGGTGTTTTTTGTGCTTCCTTGAGTTTTTTTAGTTGTTGGATTTTTTTTTTCTTTTTAGCATTTCTCAAGCTATGATTTTCAGATTTTCTCAAACAGGCTACCTGCCTGGCTTCACATGCATAACTATGCCCCAGTTTCTTGTCAGTAACTAGTATAAAGAGCACCCAGAATGCATTGAAGTCATCAAATCTTCTAAGTTCCTATCCACACTGAATTGGGGCATGCAACATCCACTCCTGATAGTCCCAGAGCAGATGACACAGTTATATTATTCTGTAAGTTGAACTGGATTTAGTTATGTTGATTTTCCTGTAGTCCCATCCTCCAAAGAGGTAGACATGTGAAGCAGGGACAAAATGGAAAGAGCAGGGAATAAGCAATCTCAGAGATGTCAGAAGACAGATCACAGCAGCTAGTTTGAGGCCAGCATAAAAAATGAGAGCAGTGTGGAAGCAGAGAGGGGTGTGGGTGAATTTATCTCTGTTAAATTTTGTGTAAAAGCAAGTTAGAGGTAAAGCTTGCAGACTAAATTCCAGCCTGAGACATCTTGAGGTCAAAAACTTGTTTGGATTACAACACATGTTGTGTGGGGTTGCAGGATTTTATTTTAAAAAGTTATAGTATAGTTTAGTATAGTTTTAGTTACCCCATATGGGCCCCTTGTCTTGGAGTTTTCTCTTATCATAAGTTGATAAGGGTTTCTATGCCTCTCTGGTCTTTGCCCAGAGACTGTTTCCTATTGGTCCTTTCCCTATGATGATCCCTGCCCATCCTCTTCAATGTATCCTTCTTTCCTCTGTCCTGAGTCCCTCCACTGAGTCCCTCTCTCCAAGGTCCAGAACTTTCAAGGAGATTTGGACAGCAGTTGGTGGATTCCCCCGAGACCCCTCCCCAAATCACCTTTGATTTGTTAATAGTTAGGTAATTCAGTTGGCATTTGTTGCTTTGCTTTGTTTTATTGGTTTGTAGTTTGTACCCACCCCTTGAACCTGTCCTGGACAAAACTCCCCTGCAGCCTTTGTCTAGGGTCTCTCCTGAGGTCTCTCCTGAGGTGTCTCTACTGAGGTGTCTCTCCTGAGGCACCAGGCCTGAGGTAAGGGGTTCCCCTGTGACCCCGAATAAACCTCTGTTCCCCCCAAACGTGGTATAAAATTCATTTATACCACGGCCGTGACAGCAAGAGTCGGGGTGCTGCTGAGCCAAGATCTCACAAATCGGTCCTGTTGTGGCGTGTCGGAGTTACCGGGTGGTCTAGCCGAGCAACGGGCTGACCAAAGAGACACGCACCCCAACAATGTTGCAGCTGTTCCTGAGGGATGCTCACACAACTTCAATGGCTGCTGTGTCTTACACAGCTCTGCCAGTGACCAGATTGGAGGTGCCCAAAGAGGTGACGCACTGGGAATAGCTGATCCCAACTGGCCAAAGAAATGTCACGTTTCATATGACATTATGCTCATCAGTAAATCAGAGGAAAGAGGAAGAGGGGATGTTCAGGGTCATGGCAGTAAAACAGAGCAAAGAGGAAGAAGGGATGTTCAGGATCATGACATTTGTCTTCCCAGGTAAGCATTGCATGTAATGGAAACCCACTCTCCTGGAAATGGATGAACCCCTGCCTGCCCATGAGAAGAGGTGAAGTCATTCCTTGTTTGTTTGGGGGTTTTGTGTGTTGTTGGGGTTTTTTTGTATGTATGGGTTTTGCTTTTAAATGATCTTTAATTCAAGTCACAAGTTTTCATACCTTTACCCTTCCACTTCTCTTCCTCATCCTGCGCACAGGAAGTGAATGAGTGGCTATGTGGTATTAGTGGTCTCCCACAATATCTCTTTTAATCCTGGATAAGAAAGAGAACTTTACACCTACTGTTTTGCCCTTTGGAGAAGAAGTTTCATATAAACCCTCCAGGGAGCTTTCAGTGATATTAGCAAAGAAACAAAGATGTAACCTGTCTGCAACTAGTGTCAACATCAAAGCTCCAAATGATAAGAAATGCATTCTGTCTTTAAAACTTAAATCAACATGTAATAGACCCAATAATCATTTGTTACAGCTTTATAGAAGCCAGCGAAGAAATGCTGATTTATGCCAATTGACAGTCTGGACTGAGAGAAATTCCGATATATATTATATATATTCCCCGTTTGTTACTTGTTATGGCTAGGCATTTTATTGGTTTTATAAAATTTCAAAATGTCAATAAAACAAGAATTTTTAAAAAGTTTGGATGACATAAAATTATTCTTTGGCAGCACTGACTTCGCAATAAGATTGGATTGTACATTAATGCTTAATTTCCTTTTATTGTATTTTTAACTGCCTTTTTATTATATGTACATTTATTGTTGTGAAATGCCTTGGGATGACTTTGTCAAGAAAGGTGCCATATAAACAAAATTGTATTGATCTGATGATAAGCAGAACAACAACCAAAAATGTGAGATATTTCCTAATAAACTTGCATATAGCAATACATTGTTAATGTAGTATTTTAGGTTAACAGTTTTACTGGTTAAAAGTAACATAGATGACAAGTTACTACTCCCTATTGGGTCTTTGATTGACAACTTTACTTCCATCAGCCCTCTTCTGCAAACTGTGGGAGAAAGGTTTAATTGTGTTTGTAATTAATTGGATTTTAATCAGACTGTATAAAGAAATTGAAGAAGTTTTTTTCTGTTTGTTTTTTGTTTTTTTTTTTATAGCAGCAAAAAGCTCTCTTTCAACATATTGCTACGGATGCAGAAATATTCATTGCTACAACAGTCTGAATAGTGAATTAAAATGCATTCATGCTTCAATACAAAATTGGTTAGATTAGTTAGCATTTGAAGAGCAGTTTCATATATTCCAGAGGAAGGAAAAAAAAAAAAAAAAAAAGAAAAGAAAAAGGGAAAGGAAATAAGAAAAAAAAAAAAAACCCAAACATGAAGCTTACTTTATTTTAAACCAAACGTGCATTGTGTTGAATTGAGCTCTCAAGAAAGGTATTTTTCAAGCCCTTTAAATTACCTACATTGAAACTCATAAACATTCATTAATAATGTTCTATGAGAAATAATTTTAAACTTCTTTTGCATAACATTGTAGCATCTATTGAAATAATATTTTGCCATATCAGAAAGATAAATTCTAATAAGGAAGGCAATTAAAGCCAAGTGGAGAAACAAAAACTTCCATAATGTTATCTCTAAGTACCAACTGGTAATGAATTGAATGCACAAATCTATATGGGAGTTCACAGTCTTTTTGGTGTCTTCAGGATTGGGATGAGTGGGTTGGCCCTTGTTCCCAGATTCACTACTTCTCTACTTTTTCCGTTTCCCAAGTCTTCATTAAATCTGAGTCTGAAGAATTTTATGCATGCAAAAAGGCTGAACTAAGACGTTAACACATCTGGGTGGGGACACATTTCCATGTTCCAGATATTAAATTTAAAGTCATTAAAACAGAACAAACATGGAAAGGAAACACGACCAAGAGTAGTATGACAAGTGTCTAGCAGAATCCCTGGAAAAGCAAGACTGTGGACTGAGTGCCAGCAGCACCATTTAGGTGTCCCCTGTGGAGTCCTTCAGCCCCTCAATGTAATCTCTGTACACAATGGTTTGGTCGGTTCTCCCCCCTCCTCAATGACCTTGGCCTTGTGGTTCCTTCCCCCTCGGTGTGTCTCTATTGGCTTCAGGTCAATGCCCGTACCTGCCCTTTGCTCCAGACCCTCCCAGACCCTCTAATTAAGGGGAGACGGGGGTGGGGTTTGCTCTCTCGCCTCTTGGCCTTGGCTCTCTTCACTTTCTTCTCCCACCCCGGGTCGGGGTGGAGGGCAGAAACAAAATGGACCCTTGTGCTTAACCAAACAGAGACTTGTCTCATCTGTTTCCCTGCCGATGCCTGTATTTCCCCCTAGACCACTATGAACACTGTAGGCACACAATGCTACAGTCCCCATCCCTTTTTATAGGCCATGCCCTTGGGTCTGGTGAGATTTAATGACTTGCAGTGACTGGCCAATGAAACATTTAAACGGTGGAGACTTGAGCCAAGGATTCTTGCCCCACAGGTCTGAAGCCTTATGTCACTAGTTCCATTTTTGGGTTGGTCTCCATAGCAAACTGTCTCTGGTCTAAGGGAATTGACAACATACAATATCCAAACAAGACTAACTGAACTTTTTGGATGCCTACAGATAGCTGGATCAATCCCCTCAGGAAGTGAAATCCCTCTTAATTTGCTTTCCCTCCTGCTACTCTCCTTATTTCTTTCTCTTTGCATCATAGCAATGCAGTCTTTCACCCTTTACTTTTCTTTCCCTCCTGAAGCTTTCATCACATAGGGCAACATCTCAAAGCAATGCTTGCAGAAACCTCGAAGTAAAACATCACAGCCTCATTTCTTCATATTTTTCTGTCTATTGGTTACGTCTATGCAAAGAAAAAGGTATAGCAAAGTAATAGTCATGAATATTAAAGGCCATACCCTCCTAATAAATGTTAAAGGTCAGATCCTCAGACATCGCTATGAAACCTTGTCAGATTAAGCCTTGGGACTTCACATTTGCCAGGCAAATACTCTCCCAGTACACAGTGATCACACCATTGGAGATATAATGAATTTCTTCTGCCTATACAGGTTTGTTTGTTTGTTTGTTTTTGTTTTTGTTGTTGTTGTTGTTGCTGTTGTTGTTGTTGTTTTTTGGTAAGAATGTGTACCCAAGTGTAAAAGTCCTTGTTGAAATTTTGTGCTGCAGCTTCCAAGCTGTTCCCTCTGTCACCTTCACTGCAAAGAAAGAATGAGTCCTCTGCAAAGCATCCCCAGTAGTGTATGCTTTAAAATCACCTATGAAAGAGTTAGCTGTACATTAAGTTATACCTTGCTGATAACAAGATGGATTTAGAAAGTTATGAGAAATGACAGGGTACACATGTACATTAAAGCAGATGACAGGAAATTGAAAACATTACTGTAACTTATTAAACATTGATTTTCCAGACATTCCTTGATATTGTTTGACAAAAATAAATGTAAACAGTAACAACAGCAGAAACAATCAGAAAGAAATTGTGGTCTTGTTTTGGAGCTGGGAGCGAGAAGCAGGATCAGAGAGGATAAGAGAACTCATGAAAACTGCAAGTATAGGCTCTTGGTCTACTCTAAGAAAGTAAAAAAATGTTATGGTGCTATTATTGCAGAACAGACTAGACCAGACTAGACTGGAATAGAATAATTTCAGTTGGAAGGGGCCTACAGAAATTTACTAATTCACCTCATTGACCATTTCAGGGTTAACTAAAAGTCAAAGCATGCTCTTAAGGGCATTTTTCACTCTTATACACAAAAGGCATTGACCACTTCCCTAAGAATTCTGTTCCAGTGTTTGACCAGAGGCTTAGAGACTGAAAGTTCATGGAAAAGTGGGGAGTTAGGATTTAACTTCTAATTTTAAACTCTGCTCGTGACTTGTAATGATTTTCTTTCAGAGACTTTGGAGAGTTTTGGCTTAGAGACACCCTGCAGAGACTGAAATTTGTCACATTACTGATGTAGAAATATTAACTGCCATTATGAATTTTTCCAAGTTCATTTATGATTAAATTTGAAAATTTTTCTTTAGTTGAGCATTCTACAGATCAGTCCTGTCCTGAACATTGATCCCAGCTCACAGGACTGTTCAGAGTCCTATCCAGGACCAAATGCTGATATTTGTACCCTTGTTGATAAGCCCTTTAAAAAATATTATGGTTTAATGTCCAGTGTCATTTGAACACAAATTGGTTGAACTAATGCAAAAGGCTACAAAGTCAAATATGTTAATTTTAATGTAACTTTCTCCTGAAATCTGTCAGCATTTCCTTCTGAAATAAGCCAATGTTAAACTTTGCTAAAAATTTGGATTTACACTCATTGGACAAATTAGTAATCTTCAGCAGGAAAGAAGACTCTCTACAAGATGGCGTGCAGTGGTTCAACTGAATGAGTGCAAGCACAAATGCAGTTACTGGTGGGGTCCTGGGGAGGATTGGCAGCTCTGCACAGGGAAGAAGAGACACGGCAAGTGGAAGGACTCTGTCAGATCAGGTCAGATCAGGTCAGGTCAGGTCACACATGGGGACAGAGGGAAATGAACTCATAGTGACAGCAGCTTTGGTATGATCTGACATTCTGCATATGTGCCAGCCTCACTCCAGGACTGATATATATTTCCTCCTGACTATTGTCTCATCCCTGTAAGGAGAGGCACAATTCTTGGCTTTTCATGGCATGGATGGACTAAAAATTAGTGTCCCTATGGCAATATTATAAAGGATTAGGATCAATTGCTTTATTTTGGGTACTAACTTCTAAACATTCTTCCTCCTGTGTGCCCACCCTAAAACAGGGTGACATGGCTCATGGTGACACCTGGGAACACCTTTGCCTTTGAGTCCCTTTTTAGGGAGTGGCTGGGAGAGTGTATTCAGCATGAGCCAAACCTGTGACGTAGGCATGATAAAAATTAAATAGTATGGATGATTACATGCCAGTGCTGCAGCCTGTCTTTTGACTCTTTGTAGTTTATCCATATAGAGGCACTCTCTGGTGCCTGAATTTGCATTTGAAGTGCCTTCAAATATGTATTAAATATGGACATGCTATTTCATTTATTTTATATATACCATGCAGTAACGTTTCATTCTCCAACACATACCTCTGCATACAGATTGGAACAGAAAATATCTTTTTAGAAAAGAGATGTGAAAATATTAAATATATTACTAAAAGTGTAGCTTCTTCATCTGCTTAGAAATTTTTCATCAAAACATTTTTTAAACCTCTGAGTTCTCAGATCTTTTCAGTAGAAAACACTAGTCTGCACTTTTTCATGTGTGAGTGAATACAAACAAAACAACACAAACAAAACAACATAAAACAAACCAAAACCAACCAAAACAAACCAAAACAAGCCAAAACAAACCAAATGTGTGGTTATTATATTTCCTTCTTAAATATCTGGGGTTTTACTCCAGCATACTTTCCTTTTCTGCTTTTCTTCCCATAAAAGCAGAAAAAATAGCAACAAGCATCACCACAATTTAAAAATGAGCAAATATTGTGAGCACTCCCAAAAATATAAGCCATACCCTCTGAACATGTAGTCATCAATCAGAGGTTTTGGGGTGTCCAAGCACTTGGATATTTTTGATGTTCCTGAATGTTACTGCTGGCTAGGGCATAGGAAAACATAAAAAAGACAAAACACTATATTCTTTTAAGTATTTCTTTTTCTCTCCTTTTGGAATGATTCTGGCTCCATGGTGTAGTAGGGCTCTTATTGTGCTCGTAACAATCTGAGGATTCTTTGTCTTCATTGTAAGTGGCAAATTATAACACCTTCTGTGCTGAAACTGCTGAGTTGCTGGCAGAGTGTTTCCTAGGTAAAATACACCTGAGACTGAAATGGCAGCTAGGTAAGTCAAAAAGTGAGTAGGCGTTCACTGGTTTTGGTGGGTGCCACTGAGAGTACTGGTGGTCTGGAGCACCAGACTCCTGGAACCAAATTTAATTACAATGCAATTTGGAACATGTTCAGATGTTGTTTCTATCACTGGAAGTTCTACATGTGCACACATTTTAAAGCCTTACCTGGGGGTATTCAGCATAATGATACTTTGGACTATACAGTAAGCTCTTCTATCCAGAGAAAAAAGGTGTGATTATTTTATTGTTATTTCATTATTCTTATTTCCCTGTCATTGTCTGATTTGTGCAAAGGCTGAGACGGAAGTACCCAAGCTGGGTTTCCCAGTCCTTCATGAAAAGCAGTGTCTAACTCTTCTTTAGTAGACAGAGATGCAGTCAAATATATTTACTTACCCAAGGGCCCACAGAAGCATGTTGTTAAAATTCAGTGTTCCAAATCCTGAGAACCTGCTCCTGCTTTTCTGGACAGTTAATATTGCCTTAGGTATTTTGACAGTGTAAAACAGGAATTTCCTTCTGAGAAAGCATTTTTTGCATTTCTTCTTATACTTCTTGTAGCGGTTTGAAAGCAAAAATGAGTGAGAGGCCCCAGGTCAGAAATACAATTTAATTAGAATAAAAAAAAAAAAAAAAAGTAGAATAAAATAGAATAAATGCAATAATACAAAAGACCACTGACAGAGTCAGAATACAACCTGAGCAAGGTGATGGAAGCAGTCCAGATAAGGAGGTCTTCCTAAAGCAGTGATCCCGTAGAAAGGTCTGGTAGCTCTGGTCCTCTGGGAATCCAGTGGATGAGAGCTGCTTGTACTGTCCCAAATCCCAGATTACATCCAGTTGAGAATGCTTGGCTCCTCCCCCTGGGTGGAGCATCTCACAATGGGATGATGAGTCATACAGGGGGTCCTTGATGGCCCATTAAAGAGAGAGAGCTCCCTGAGGGAGCTACCTATGTGTCATGCAGCAGGCATTTGATGGGCCATTAACAGAAGACACATTAACAGAAGAGGGAGGGGGACCTGGGAGAACACTGCTTCAGCAATTGGATTCAACAGTTCATGAAGATTGTGATAGAACACTTTGTGCATATCTTATATCACAACCCAGGACACTTCTTTATAGTTAGAGCTGAATGAAACAATATGCTGTCATATCTGGGGGCTTGTGATGGATTTAGAGAGCACCTACAACATTTTCTGAACCTGATATAAAAAAGAATGACGAGAATTGACTCTGAATGCATCAAATGATATTCAGATGGAAACTCCCATAAAAAAGGGGATTCCTTCTCAAAAAGGAGATCTAGAAGTGTCCACAGGAATTTTTTGCTGTTTCATGAACATGTGAGTTATGAAGTCCCCTACTTCACAGAAACCTACTAGGGTGAGTCAGTGATTAATCTGCAAAACTAATGAAGTCTTGCAGTTACTCCTCTGCTAATGCAGATGTAATATAGAGCTGTGTGGCAATGATGAGTAGTACATCTCATACTTGACATCAGTATAGTCTAGAAGGCCTCAGTTTCACCTCCTGGAAGGGATTTTCTTAAAGTAAGTGCAGAATTGGTTTTAGAAAACTTAGGAAAGAACATAGTTAATGATTCTGACACCTCACTTCAGTAATGAACATCTCTATCTCTGTAAATCCCCTCTTACTGAACTGATTACCAGCTCGTCTGTTTTGCAATGTGTTTCTCACTGCTTTGTTAACTATATAAGCTCAAAAGTCAGTCATATGCATAAGTTCTGGCCTATTTCGACATGGGCTACAGATTTGGCCCTTGATGAGTTTCTATAGTTGCAATGGACGAAGAAGTCATGGCATCTCAACAGGCATTTGCTGAAGAGCAGAGCCTACCTCCAGTGCCAGATATGAAATGGCTGCTCCACAAACTAGTTCACCATGTCTTTATGCTGCCAGCCCCTCGGGTTTTGGAAACTCACTGTGCTAGTCTGCCATAAGACCCAGTATTCCATTTAGCACATTCAGTCTTAGCACCATTAGCAACATCTCCTTTGAAGTGTTTGTGGTGTTCCAATGCCAAGCCTTCTAAATAATACAGCAAGGTGATGCTTGGTCAGGAAACTAAGAGTGGTGACAATTCAGAGATCCATAAATGTCTTCCCATGACAGCATCCTGAACCATGTGAGTTTCGGGCAGCAGAGACAGTGGTGTGACTTGCTTTCTGAAGCTATAACCCTCATGCAGTCCAGGGGGGACTGGAAAAATTGATTTGTTACTAGTGTTAGACACACTCATCTGCAAAAAAAATACCATGAAGCTCAGGACAAGGACTGAGGTCTTTCAAAAAGAAAAAGGCAGGGGTGGAGGGGAGGGGAAAAAAACCCTGCAACATACAAGGGAAATCCTGCAAATTATTTCCTCCTTTGTTAGTTAATTATCCCTCATGGCTGCTAGTCTTTCTGCATCCTCTCTTAACTGCATTAGTGACCTCTCAGTGCAAGTGGCAGTCATATAAAACAAGCAATAGAAGCATTAGTAAAGTCAGCCATTTCCAAGGCAATTTTTACTTATATATAGGAAGGAAGTATACAAAGAGCATCCCTTCTTCCTGGACCTTGTTTGTGTTCTGAAGTACCTGACTTTGAATGAGCACCTTCGAGGGTGTTTTCTATGGCATCCTTTGGTTCTAGTCAGGACAGAAAAGAAAATGCTGAGATATCCTGAAAAAGGTTCTTATTGTGGTATCTTTATGTCAAGAAGGATCTAAAATCTATTAAAAAGATGCTCTTTCCAGTGTTTTCAATGGGGGGTTGGTGGGGTTTTGCTATTTACTTGAGTGTTCATACATCTCATGACTGTTCATAAAACACATTTAGACCTCAGATATGGGTGACTTTGGCTGCTGAAAAAATACAACTGCAACAAAACCTACCAAATTCTCAATAATAAAAATGCCATTTCTTACAGATCCTGAAATCATAGAAGGTTTTGGATTGGAAAAGACCTTTGGATTGGAAAAGATCATCTAGTTCCAACCCTTCTGCCAGGGGCAGTGACACCTCCCATTAGTGTAGTCTGTTCCAAGCCCAATTAAGCCTGGCTTTGAAAACTTCCAAGGATGGGACATGCACAACTTCCCTAGGCAACCTGTGCCTGTCACAGATCTTAACAAGAAAATGCCACACTATGGAAATATATTTTCAATATGGTACGATTTACATGACCTTAGCTGTGTAATCACAAAAAAATTCCACTATATCAAAGCAAAAGTAGATCCTTCCTAAGAAACATAGCTGTACTATCTCTAAGCAAAATAGAACAAAAACAAATATGTTGGTACTGAATGAAAAGTCTATACATGTTCTGAAAGATGTGGCAGTCATTAGATTTCCCCCTTGTCCTATAGAAACATCAATTAGCTTTACCTGTGACATTGGATTATTTTAATTTCTCTCTGTGCACTCACTCCACAGTCCTCAGTGCCCAAGTCTGTACGCAGTTTACATGCCTGCACAATTTATCCTCACAATTCCTTCCTCTTGTAGTTGGTTATCCCCTTCATTTAGCGCAGGAGGAGGCACAGAAGATGAAATTACTTTTTCAAGGTAGTTTAAAAGGTCTGGTGCCATACTTTAAATTTTCAAACTGTATGTTAAACACAAAATCTTAAAGTTGCAGTTCATGTTCTTGTGTTTAACAGTTAACAAGTACAGCACAACTGGGATATTACAAATGAGTTACACATTTACTAATTACTTAACTATAAATGTAACCACTCACTATGTTTTCTCCAACTTAAAAAGGACAAATTGTGTAATTTCAGAGACCAAAGGACCTTGTTTCCATTCTTTTCTTCTTCATATCCTTGTCTTTTTTTGTTCTGTTTTGTTCTGTTTTGTTCTGTTTTGTTTTGTTTTTGGGATTTTTTTTTTGTTGTTTTTTTTTGGGTGTTCTGGTTTTTTTTGTTTGTTTTTTTGAGTTTGGTTTTGGGTTTTTGTTTGTTTGTTTGTTTGTTCGTTTGTTTGTGTGTTAATCTGAAATCCATGTGCACAGAATTTCCAAAAAAGCATAGATGGAAATTAGGCATTTTTATTGACAGTGTTACACTAAACCCCCATTGGGAACTGTGAAGGTCTTCTTTCAAATGTCTTCGTAAGTTTTGAGATAATGAAGGTGTCGCTGTAGATTTACAAGATGAGAGCATTCCATGATGAACTTTATCTTAAAATAACTGCAAACATAATTATCCAGCATAAATGAACCTCCAGGGAATAAATTTTCTTGAAAGTGACTGCCTGTAATCCTATTGCAAAAAGGCTGCATTTTCAGCATCCACTGTTTACTGGAAAAGGAATCAAGAATATGTCTTTCTTCTCTGTACCTGTCTTCAAAATATTCATGTTCTCTGCAAATAATGCCTGCTGGTGCCAAAGGCTATGTACAAAATGAGCATTCTTGCTTAAAGAGTCCACTTTCATTTTCTTCTTCCTTTAATTTTTTTTTAATCTTTCTTCCAATGTCAAGCAGACAATCAACTAAAGCAGAATAATGGAGAGCTTCCAGCACAGCACCATCCAGGGGAAGATGTCTTATTTTCCTTAGCGAAAGGAACAATTTGAGAAAGAATCAACAAATGAAAGTTTCAAGCTGGATCTGTATATTGGAACATTTGTCCTGAAGTAATTAATATATATTAAAAGGAGAATTTGAACCTGGACCACGATACTAGCACCTTCTGCTGAGGTTGCTCTTGCTAAAGATTAAAAAAAAAAAAATCTCTCCACAGGTTGAGAGGGGAAAATCTCATTCTCACTGCACCCTTTTCAAGCCAGGCTTGTGTACGGATTGTATAGCAGAAACTTCCTTATCAATTCCGTTCCCCTTGTTTTCGCTCCTTTCCTGGTAATGAAATTACTGAGCAGGAGCTAAAGTTGCTCCTCTCTCTTGGAAAGAGACCCTCAGAGTTTATGATGGCTGGTTTTCACAGCCTTACTGGTGTTTAATTAATAATAGTTAATAATAGAAAAGAGATGAGACGGTGCATGTTAACCTCCTTGGCTCAGGCTTTCCAGGGCACATGAGAACAGGAGTGGTGGATAAAAGCAGAAAAACCTTCTGTGTCCCACATTACCCATGGGATGATCACTCTGTTCCTCACCTGGTCAGTTTTTTGTTTTAAAAGCAAAGATAAAAACTTCCTCTGCATAAAATGCAGCTTCTTCAGAGCAACAAAAATTGCAGTGCACTTCAGAGACTGGACTGCAGTGATGTCTCTGGATGGTTTTGAATTTAATGAAATGAAGACCACATAAAGCTGAAAATTGCAGTAGAAAAATCCCCAAACATAGACTGATATCTTTGCAGCAGGTGCAGTGGTAGCCAATAGTTTTGAAAACTTAACAGTGTGTATGTGTGATGACCTGGAAAGCTATTAACTTTCTTTTCTCACCTTTTTTGTTTGGCGGCTTTGTTGTGTATTTTTGTTTTCCTTTTTGCGTTTTCTTTTTTAGGGTTTTTGTTTTGTTTTGTTTTTTCCACTTGTGTTTTTCTTTCTTTTTTCCTTTGTTTTTTTTTTTTGTTGTTCTTGGAGTTGTGTTTTTATTGGTGGGTTTTGGGGTTGGTTTGAGTGTTTTTTAATAAGGATTCATGTGTTATGGAAAATAAATTTGATGTCTTGAAAGCCGCACCGGATTTGATTGGGATTCTTCTGCATGGCATGCTGGTGACAATTATGAAGCAATCACCAATCAATTTGGTTTGTTTTGATATAACAGCAATTTGTGAGGCAAAGAGGGTTGGTATGGTAAATTGGCATGCATGTTGATTTAAAACAGATTAAAAGATTATGTTGCTAATAAATAGTAATATTATGGATATATCAATATAGAGATACTATTTATATAGGATTAGTCTCAGGATGTGGATTTTTACATTTCACCATGGTTTTCTTAAATGAAGATGATCTCTACCTTAAATTAGAAGTGGGGAACTGGACTGGTGTTCCAAGGAAACCATTGCCTGAAGGGTCTCTACAGACTGTTTTGCAAAGGAGTTTAAATGAAAAAGTGGTTCATTCACAGGCTGTAAAAAGTGATAGCACAGAAGCACTCATAATGAGAAAAGCTGTGCAATGGGCTGGGATTCAACCTCTTTTCAAAGATGGGTTGTTTTAAGAGAGAACTTTTTCCTAAAAAGACCAAGTGCCTTCTTACCTTAACTTTCACTCTGACACTAGCTTTCAAAAATAATAACCAGTCTTTCAAAATGTTGAACTTTTCTGGCAACCAGTTTTTGTCCTAGCAGAGAAGGTCACAGTTCACTTTCTGGATTCTTCCAAGTTTCAAAAACAAAGGCCAGTATAAATCAGTCAATGTCATACAAGCCATGTAGTCTTTTCACACAGACCTGATGTTGCCTCTCATTTTAACAAGATTTCTTCCCTTCTATGTTGCATAGTAAAATTAGAGATGTTGAGGTCAGAAAAGTCAAAAGGTTAAAAAAATCCTTCTGTGGTGGTTTCCTACCAGATCCATCTTGTTCAGTTAGCTTTGAATTGGTTGCCTTTCAGCTCAGTAGCATCGCAGATGGCTGGGTGCCGTTCTCAGCAGGGGTGAAATGAAGAAAGTGCACAAAATCAGATTGGCTTTGCTATTGTCAAAGGCAGATAACAAAGAAAATTAAGCTTAAAGCTGTTGTGTTTATCAGACGTTACACTCCTGTATTTCCAATTCTGTTAGGTAACATTTTATAAGACATATTGCTGACTGCCACAGGATTCTGGAAGTATTTGGTATGTAAGAAAATAGATGCAGCCAATTAGCACAACAGAATATATTTAATGCATAGGAATCATCCTATTTAAATTTCACTAAAAGTAACTCATCTGTACTCACCTTCTCACCCTATAGGAAAGATATAAACAAGACCCTAAAAGGATGAGTTGTCCCATTCAGTTTTTGGGGATGGGAGGAATTGGCTGTGCCTTCATGTGGATTCTTCAGGTAGCACAAATGGCTGGTTCAGAACGACACCTTGCTTTTAGGCTGCTGAATGCAGCAGAAATGACTCTTGCGTAATTAGCATTTGATGGTCACTGCAGTCCAGACCACCAGACCAGTCTCTGAAGTCACTGCTGTATCTAATTCAAGGGCTGATGGATATGCAAAGCATCATTTGGGGCCAGCTCACAGACACATCCCAACTGCTTCTCTGACTCAGCCTGAATAAGTAGGTGTATCCCCCATGGACCCCACACAGCCATCAGAAATGTCTACACCCATGACAGTCTTAGTGTCTTACCCAATTTTGTAACAGCATTCCTCTGAATAAGTCATTTTTTTCGCAACCCTCATTTCAGCAAAACGGGAAATAAAGTTCATGGGGTTTTATTCTCACTTATTTTTAATATATATTGATCCACACTGTTAAGATGAGCAGCAACTGACAGATAGATCTTCTGAGGATATGAGTAGCACCATGATATGATCATATAGCGTTGAAATTCTTCTTCTGCTCGGGTTCAGTAAGGTTGAATGCCTGCTTGCAACAATCTTACTTATATTTTTAAGAGATCTCACTAAATTCTGGACAAATAGGTGAGATACAGTAAAACTGCTAACTGCACATTAACTCTTCTCCTCAAATGAAGCTTTTCGAGTCTGATAGCGCTATGGAATAGATTGGAGCATAAATCCTCATGTTTTTTGTTATAAACCTACCACTTGCTGATGTAGCCTGGGAAGAAATTTCCCCTCTGGGCAACAATTATCCATCAGATTGGGAGCTTGGGAAATCAGGTATTATATGAGCTCTGGTCTTCTATTGTATCAGCTGTGAAAATCAAGAGAAGGATAATATTTGCTGTCAATCCCCCAAATTAGGTACAACCCACTAACAGATCAAAGCCCTGTAAAGCTTCTGAGCATTGGATGTTATTTATTATTATAGATATACTATTGATTCTCCATACCTTTGCATACTTTTCTGTGCACTGTCCAGAAAACAACCACAACATCAACAACAACAACAACAAAAAGAAGAAAAGAAGTAAAAGAATCTATGCAATTGAGAAATTGAAAGTCGTGAACTCAATGGGTTTTGAAAAGTAGTTTATTAGCAGAGAAATGCTGTTAAACCAGGAAAGTATTGCTAACGTAGATGAAAGCACAACTGCAAACACATATTTTGTAATAGTACAGGAAAGCCACAGAGGTAACTTGGCAGGTGAGAAAATTACCTCATCAAAATGCAAAAAGAAAATAAAATTTAAAATTTGCAGGTACAGATATTTTCAATGTCCAGTAAGGAATGCTTATAGGATTTTGTATATCCTTACCCCTTCAACAATATTTTAGAATATTGTAGTGTAGACAAGACCAGAGAAATCATAGTATGACTATGAGAGAAGAATATAAATTACATGAGATCGCGTTTGGGGTGGGGGGGGAAAGAAAGGCAAATCAAACACCACACCCTAATTTATTTTTTTTTAAATAACAAGTGAATAAAATTATATAACAATGTTTCAGTAAGTGATGCCCTTCAACACCAGAGAGATTTGAAAGAGATTTTGTAAAGAGCAGTAAATAAGATGTGAATTTACAATGTAAAGTAATATAAAGAAATTTCAGTACAGTTTTGTTATTCATTACCAGACATAACATATAAGGTGTTAAAAAATGGTTTAACTCTGTCCCTTCCCATCCCATCAAACACATAACTAAAATCTCTCCCCTCGTTTCCCCAAGACAACAGAACATATGAAGAACTGTACTGTTTCTCCCCAAGAACTCTTCAGAATTTATGCATTCACTTGTTTTGTTCTCTGTTTCCTTGGACCCAGAGATTAGCTGTTAAATAATAGTTTTGCGTTTCTATTTAAAACAAATACTAATTCTCATTTTAGACTTAACAGAAAAAGAAAAAAAAAACCTCAACAGATTATTATTTTAATGTTTTCCTTCCTAGTAAAAAAAATAATTCATCATTAAAATAAAAAAAAAGAAGTTGCAGGTTGTTTATATCTGTGATTTTCTGTCTTTTTTTCCTTATCTTTAATTTTTCTGGCTTTTTTCAAATTTTTTCAATTTCAGAAAAATAATACAGTAGCAAACACAATTTTAATATAGTATCTTTTTACACTTAATTGTTCAGAATCTCTTCTGTGTCCAGAAAGTAATGAAGTTCTAAAATCTGCTTTTGTTTTGGTATTTGTGTGTGTGTATATATATATATATATATATATTCATGTAAAAATGAGAAAGCATTACTATGGAAAAAGACAAACATTAAAAAGAGGGAAAGTAAAATGAAAATATAAAAGGGAAAAATGAAGGTTCAAAACAAATACTGTATTTGGGAAACATAGGGGAAGAGGGGAATATGACCTATTAGTTAAAGGTAAATACTACCTATTTACTTTTTACTAATAATTAAATCTTAATTAAAAGATAAATATTAATTTTTTAACAGGATAGCAATATACAAGTATTTTCTTTTTTGCAAATCTATTTTTCAGTAAGAGAAAACTGTTAGAAAAGCTGACCTCAGTGTATTCATTAGTAATTTTTGAAAAACATAAAAATTTTGAAAAGCATAAAAATGACAGGAAATACATAAATATTTTCAAAGACACAGTAATGATTTAAAAATACATGAAGTGCAGAAGTCCTGCCTCCATGACTCTTCCTAGGAGAAAGAAAATATATTTCATTAAAAATTCTGAAGGAATATTTTATGCATACTAAATTCCATAGAAGTGGGTAAATAGAGTCTTTCTAATGAGTTGATGAGCACTGAACCAGGACCTCTTTCAGAAGGCTTCATTTTCATTTGTATTTTTATTTTTACCTTGCTGTCAGTAAACTTCCACTGTTATCACACTAATTCATCATCATTAGCAAGAGGGCTGTTTCAATCATAGTGTCATACACTGAGGGTAAAATTTAACTCTAAAATTTTGTGATGTTATTAACATTACTGAATCCACTGTGGTAATGGCCCCTAAATTGAAAATCTGAGTGGAAAATAAAATTTTAGCTGTAATTTAATTTTTATAGCCCTTGTCCACCAGAACCTGATGCAAATATTTATCTCAGTGCTAACACTGATTACTGTTATTTCATTCATACATATTCCTCTGATCACTTGGCAGTTGAACTACTGTCCGTCCATTCATAAATAGCAGAAAATAAAGAGGTTGAAAACAAAATGATACAATGAAGTCAACATTAAATATATATATATATAAAATTCATGCATTTGCTCACAGATCTGTAGATTTTTCTTGACTACCCTGCTTATAAAAATTGTCAGATGTCACACAAAGAAACTGCAGCAAGAGAAGGATGTTCGTCTTGAAATGAATATCACGTTTTCCTTCTGAAAACATAAAATACTCCGGTCATGTGTATCCAGGTACAGCAGTAGCAAAATGAACAAATAATTTCACATTCTGAGACATAATGATGCTGTTCTTTGGTTTCTGGTTTGTTGTTTTTATTTTGTTTCCTGTTCCCTGGAGAGACAAAAAAAAAAAAAAAAAAAGGAATTCAGAAGATTTAAAAAAAAAGTAAAAGGGAATTGAATCACTATTTAAAATTTTCTGAAAGCAAATTCAGCTTCAGAATACAATTTTTTTTTATTTTTTTTTTATTATGTGATGCACAGTGGGGAAATCTAATCTGGTAATTCACATTTCTCTGGAAAAATTTCTGGACAAACTCTCCATGTTTTGCAACACATATGTTATAATACTTGAATATAATCTTATAATTAAAGTATAACTTCATATTAAAATATTAAATTCTGATGGGATTTTGGTTGTTTTGTTTTGTTTTGTTTTGTTTTGTTGATTGTGGTTGTTTTAGCTTCAAATTTTAGAAACCTTTTCTAGCCTATTTTTTACCTTAGGATAATTAACCTCCTCTTTCCCCTAAGTTTTCAAAAATTAAGCTTTTATCTAGTTTAGAGAAAAAAAAAAATAAAAATTGTGCCCTTTCCCAACACTTCATGCAGAGTTATGAAGAAAATAAAAAGTAAATATTGTATAACATTTACTACACAACTTGACAAGTAGAGGACATTAATTTTATTTTCTACTTCTTTAGATCTTGAATTTTAATCTTGATATCAATTTTTAGAAAGACAGATTATTGAGATTCAAAACGAATTACAATTCATAGGAAAACCATGAATAAGACAATTTTTTTAGATAATGCCTATAGGTGCAGTTGAAGTTAGTCTCTAATAAAAGATAAGACCGTGTAACATTCATATCCTTTTGTAAGCAAAAAACATTTCAAAGAAAAATATTAATTTCAAATTAGAATGACAATGTTACAGGGGAAAATCACCTCTCATACACAAGAAATTCATGATTGATCAGTTATTCAAAACAAGTTCATAGAAGATGCGGCACATTCTGTGCAATTGGGGTGTGTATGCACTGGTCTGGAGCCATCTAGCAGGAAATGCTAATGCACCGATATCAGAATTGCAGAGTAATGGATGGCCACTGGGATGTGAGGAAAAGCTCTTTGCCTTGGACAGGTTACCTCATGAGCCAAAGGCAGTCCTAGAGCAAAGAGCAAAAAATTGAACTTCAGGGCCTTTGACAAAGCTTGACTCATTTAATTTTGCCTCCTCATTTTTTCTCTGGAGGGACAAAGTTCACGTCAACACTTGAATTTTCCTCTTGCCGAAGTTTCACTGGGGGGGAAAAAAAAAAATCCCTGTTTCCACAGAAAAAGAACTACCCAGATACAGCTACTGAGATATTCAAATTTACTGAATGCTGAGTTTGTAAACCCCAGTTTAGCTGATAACACAGCTATGTAATATCCAACTTCTGCACAAATCATATGTGCAGACTGTGAGTTTAGGTGTCAATTGTGTCACTGCAAACCTGTCCAATTTTATCTTGTAGATATAAATGTCTCAGAAAGTTTTATTCCTATAACAGCAGATCTTTAATTAAATAGAATATTGTAAAATAAATAAATGCATCTGTAAACATGCCGGAGGGCAGAGGGACATATTTTTATTTATATGATTTTAATAAAAGATATGTTTCTAGTTAAATCCCTGTGTGAGTAATCTAATATATAAAATGCAATACAAGAAGGAGGTGTCTGTATGCCACAGATTTAACCAATTGTGGGCTTTCATTTCAAACTATTACTACCTCTTCTTCTTCTTCTTCTTCTTCTTCTTCTTCTTCTTCTTCTTCTTCTTCTTCTTCTTCTTCTTCTTCTTCTTCTTCTTCTTCTTCTTCTNTTAAACTAAAAAAGGCTTAAAAATTGCATTTAAAGTTGCAAAGTAGTGATAATCTATGACTTCTTCTTCTTCTTCTTTTTCTTCTTCTTCTTCTTCTTCTTCTTCTTCTTCTTCTTCTTCTTCTTCTTCTTTTTCTTCTTCTTCTTCTTCTTCTTCTTCTTCTTCTTCTTCTTCTTCTTCTTCTTCTTCTTCTCCTTCTCCTTCTCCTTCTCCTTCTCCTTCTCTTTCTCCTTCTCCTTCTCCTTCTCCTTCTCCTTCTCTTTCTCCTTCTCCTTCTCCTTCTCCTTCTCCTTCTCCTTCTCCTTCTCCTTCTCCTTCTCCTTCTCCTTCTCCTTCTCCTTCTCCTTCTCCTTCTCCTTCTCCTTCTCCTTCTCCTTTTTCTCTTCTTGACTCTTCATACTTTTTCTAAAATTCTCCTAAACTTACTGAGCACAAGTTTTGCCTTCCTGGATCGGAAGAAAGCTGGTAAGAGTGAAAATAGGCCATTCAGAGAAAAGTACAAAAATCCCCTTTGTGGACAAAACTGAGTGTTTTTTTGTGGTTGGGTTTTTTTTGTTTTGTTTT